>VYZX01015004.1:116911-140229 GCA_013401335.1 Brachypteracias leptosomus
TTGGGGAGCTATTGTACTGAGTTTTCAATATAATCTATTTGAGCATTGCTTAAGTGACTTCCACGATGGAGTAGTTCTTTCTCATACTGAAAGTAGCTGAAATTTTTGTGTGTTATGTAATTCACCCTTCACACTACAGTAACTCACTTGTGGGATTCTGTACCGGCTACCAAAAGAACAGGGGAAGGTTTGGCAAACATAGCAGCACTGAAGGCAGAGGTACAGTCTGAAGGTACTGGTGGCCAAAAACCTCAACCTCCTTAGTTTAGAGGATGTGTTAGCCAATGTGGACTGTTTCTCTTAAAGGCCTAAAATTATTTTAAGAAAAATGAGAGTTATTTTTGGAAGGCCTTTTCTGAACAGGTGGTGCTTTTTTGGCTTCCACATTGGGAATTTGGTTCTATTCCGTGTAAATTCTGTGATGGGCTGAATGAAGCTAAACAAGGTGGATGTTTTTTGGAAGAAAACAAACGGAAGCAGATGGTAAGGGGGAGAAAGTAAAAATAGGAAGTGTGAAGCAAATATATTGTTGGAGGTGCTGTTTTTCTCTAGTGAAAATAAGCCAGATTATTGGTTTGATTATTCTGCTTGTTTGACTATTCATTTCAGCTTTTTTTTCTTCATGCTTTCTGCACAGAAGTTTTTAATTGCATGATAGATACTAGTCATATTTCCTTGGAAACAGTATCACTAAGTATGGATTTTTGAGAAATAACAGTAATAAAGGTGGAATTATCTCTCATTTAAATGAAAAGGGTAAAATACAAGAGATTATATACATGTATCACTGAATTTGTTCTAGTTTGAAATAATTATGCTAATTCTTTTAAATGTACTTCTCTATTAACTCAAACATTTTATGTTCTTCAGAGGAAGATGCTAGTTGTGTCTCTGAATCTGGCTTTTCAAAAGGTAAAATATGGCATTTTTACAGTTCACACTGGGAATTGTTGCTTGGAAAACCAGCGATTTTATATTGTTTATTTAATGAATGTTGTTATTAAATGAATGTTTTAAAATACCTTGTGTTATCTGCTTCCTCTCTGCTTCGGTAGCTTGCAGATCGCCGTTTTTACCTCAGTATCCCGGGCTGCTCTCTCGGTAGATGGGATTGTAGTTAACTGCGTGTTTTAACATGTAAAAAGGGCTTTAAGCAGTTCTGTGGTACCTTTGTGGACGCGCCTCGCTGAACGAGGCCTTTCCTGGCGTGGGACGTTGCCGTGGAAGAACACGGGGGTAGTGCGGCTGTGAGGCGCCTGACGCGGATGAACCCAATTAGCCCTCAGTCGTTAGCGGGAGGCGGGTGCGCCGCGCACCGTGTGGCTGAAGCCACGTTTACCGCGTGTATGTGTTTACCAGTGCCGTACAGGAGCCCGCGGGAGGCCCGTTCACTCCGGTCCGACCGAGCGGTACGACCGGGGCTGTCCCGGCCACCGGGCTTTCAGCAGCCGGAGGAGGGGCGGGGCCTGGCCCGGCCTCACATGAGCAACGCGTCATCAGCGGGCGCCCGTCACGTGCCCCGTGTTTATCTCGGTTGCTGCCGGTGTGGCGGGGCCGCGGTGCGGCGGGTGAGGGAGCGGGACCCGGTGGGGCCTTCCCGGGGGCAGAGGAGACCCGGGGTGAGGGCAGTGGAGGGACTGAGGGCTCGGGGTGGGGAGGAGTGTTCCCCTCAGGGGCGACGGGGCTGGCCGGGCTGGCCCGGGGCCTGTTGCGTGGCCTGACTGGAACCGGCTCCCTCCTCAGGGAGATAGGCGGGAGCGGGCAGAGACCCCGGCGGGACAGGTGCCGCCGGCTCTTCCTTCAGTCCGGGGCAGTGGGCGAGGGTCGGGGAGCGGGGTCGGGAGCGGGGCTGCGCCTCCTCGGCCGGCGGGTCCCTCTCCGCGGCCGGCGGCTGCTGCGAACTGCTCTCGTTTGTAGCAGTTTCGGTCCTTAAGTTCCTAGGAGTAAAAAGCTTCTGGTGTTTGGCGCTCAGCGTCTGCTGTGGTGATTCAGAGCGCTGAGGTGTGACCTGGTGTGCTGAGCTATGTGTCACTAACCAGCCTTCCCTTTATTTCTAGGCTTACAATGTCACTGCCAGCAAAGAGATGCGGAAGGCCCCCAGTGCTGTCTTTTCAAGAAAAAAAGAAAAGGAAGCAAAGTCTTGATAGAAGAAGGGGGAAAACAAGGATTTATGTGGGAAATCATATTGACCGATGGTTGACCCTTAAGGAAAAGTTGGATTTCAGAAATGATGCTGAAGTTGCAGGGTTTTTACTGGACTTGTAAGTAGACTGTCACAATGCTCCTGTGTTTAGTAATACCAAGTACATAATTCTTGGTGTTAATACCAACTGTACATTTTCTTTCTAGATATGACAGCTGTGACCCACTATCAAAAGCTTCAATCTGTTCCATCCCTGAGGGTGTGAGAAGAATTACTGTGAAAGAAGAAAGAGCATTGTCAGGCAGCACTTCTTTAATAGCAGCTGATGGAACGTTAGTACTGTTCTGTCTTTATGTGTGGAGGGTGGATGAAATATTTTTCTTGATAGTACTTGAAAGACTGTAGCTGACATTGAAAAAAATGGAGCAGAAGTTAGAAAGTATACAGCTGATCTTATTAAAATGGAAGATTTGAGAATTTCCTTTGTAGAACAACTTGTGTATTTGTTTTTCTTGTTTGTATTGTTGAGCACATAATACTAGTCCAAATGAAATAGGAACAAAACTTTTTTTCAGAAGAAATGTTTCAGTTAACAATTTGGGTTGTATTTGCAGGTATGACAATGATGAGCAGCTGCCTAAAGAATCTGCTTGTTCTGGACTTGGGGATGTGAGAATTGTAACTGTGAAAGAAGAGAGAGAGATGCCACATGACTGCCTGCCAACAGAGACAGATGACACGTTAGTGATACTGTGGTTTTTTGCATGTTTTACATTTGAGAATATTTTTGCGTTGATTCTATTATCACATTTAATTTTGCTTATTAGAACCTCATGTCATTCGTGCTCTGATTTGTTACCCAAAACCATCTTGGTATATAGTAGGTGGTCGAGTCCTTCTGAGGCAAGATTCTGAGAGAGATTTGGGAAAAGTTTAAGTCTCTTAAAGTATACACCACAAACCTGCTTGTTCAGTGACTGCCTTAATTGTGTACAAGATTTGTGAGTGAAACCAGAGAATACCTGGTGCTCTACATGTGTCCTAGTCACTGCAGCGAGCAGGTAGATTTGCACAGGAGGAGAGTCTCCAGGCAAGTGCAATTGCGTGTGCTTTAACCTTTCTCAAAAGAGGAGTGTTTCATTGTTGACTGAGTGATACTACATCCAAAGTGACATGTTAACCTGTCTAAAAATAGTGCTGTGCTCAACGAGGCAACCACACCACCAGTCGACTGCTGATTTCATTCACTGCAGTGTCATCAGTAGCTGAGGCATGCGCAGTTGAGAGCAGAGGAGCCTCCAATAGGTATGCTTGTTCATTACTCTTCTTTAGGTGTCAGTTATCCACAACAGTGTTACTGAATAACTGTAGTTTCATCCGTGTCTTAGTGATCTGACCTTTAAAAAAATGTATCTTTTAATGTGTGCAGGGGGACACTGAGAGCCCAGGACATTGCACTGGCATTGCAGGGTGTGTCCCACCCCCTCGCTAACCCGGCGAAGTACGTAACGCACGTTGCGTGTTTGATTCTCATTTTCCATTCTTGTTTTGCTTATGACTTTCTAATTCTTCTTACTTTTGATTTTAGTAGGTGAACAAGGTGGGTGAAAGCAATTCCAGAAGAATTCCTGGAAGCTAGGACAGGAGAAAATAAATACCTGTGCTGCTGAAGCTGACAAATTCACGTACATCCTTCAAAATAGCACTTGTCTCTGGCAGGATAATTTTAGTTTGGATTGCAGCCATAATTGAATTCCTCAGACTGATTTGATACAGGTGAGACAGAGGGTTTGCTCTTAATTGACTGCTTATTTCAGCCTTCTGAGATGTGAGAAATACTGTGAAAAGTTGTTTGCTATGAGAAAAATGTTCTGTTACCCTAAAAGGTAAGGTATGTGGTGCTTTGTGACAGTCTCATGACATCTATGTGAAGATATTAAATCACACACAGTATGTAAAATGCTGGACAAATGATCAGGCAGGTACACAGTGTGATTGTATAAAGCTAAGAAATGACAGTTGCTTAAGAATAAAGAGATTATAAAGTAAGAATTTTATGGGACAGACATCTTGGGACACACTCTGTAATTCTAGGGAATATTTACCTACCAGGAGTAGTTGTACAGCCTCTCAGTGAGGAAAATAATTGCTTGTGTTCCAGCATCTGAACAACACATTACTCATAACACTTTTAGGCTTGTTTCTCATTCACAGCACAGCAGTGAGGTAGAGGGATGATGTTCTGAAGGGATTCTTAGCAGCTGTTGAGTGTCCATACAGTGGTCAAGTGATCTTCTTAAAGTTGTGTTGGTAGCTGAATTTTGGTCTTGCTTGGAAGTAAGAATAAACTTAATTACTAACTCTGGTTTTAGATGGGTGGGCAAAATTCTTAACTGTTGTAGAAAAGAGTGGGTTTCCTTCGGAAAAGAGCAGTGGTTATGTTAATGTATACTTTTTTTTCTTGTTTTTAAAGGTGTGGTACTGCACTTCCTATTGAAGGGTGGAGATGAAGGCAGGTATTTCCTGCTTTCCAGGCATTTGAGTGTCATATTTTCCTGTTGCTGTTATTGTTTTGGGCCTTATGGAGTACGAATTTTCATTCTATGCTGCTATATAAGGGTCAGGAAAAAAACAAAATCTTGTTGAAGGTGCTTTATTATCACATTTTGAATGAATAGTCATATAGCAGCTGTTGTATTATAGACCTTTTACTCTCTAGTCTAGTTTTAGGTTGGCCAAACACTTAACTGTTGAGGAACTGGAAATATCAGAGATAATGGAGCAAGAACGCTTAAACTCACCTGCTTTGACTCACTTAAACTCACCAGTAGCTTTAATGTTTGGTTTCTGTCTTGTTTTTAAAGTCTTGCCTGATGATGTTAGTTTTCAGAGGTTGCTGCTGTTGTAGAGAATTAAGTTGATGGAGAAACACTGAGGGAGTCAAGTAGCAGGAATTTCAAGGTTCTTGCCAGGTGAAATGTGTTTTTTTGAATTCTGGCTATTGTGACAAATTGGAATGTTGAAATCATACAGGAAGAAAAGAAAATATGGAAATCTGTTTTAAAATACTATTAGCAGGGTCTAGCCAAAGGGAAGTGTTACTGAACCATGTTGAGTTAGGTTCCTGAATACAATCAGTTCTTCTCTAAAGCTGCTTCTGTAATTAACTTCCAACTTTAATATTTAGAACACTAACCAAGCCAGATTCCAGTTTTCTGGAATGTAACCAGTACAAAACTGTCAGAACAGATAATAAACAATTTATTGGTTTTTTCTTTAATATTTGTTTACACTGACATTAAGATTGAAGAATAGTGAGTCAGAGTGATTGCATAGGGGTTTTGGAGGAAGCTTTGGGGGATTTGGGATTCTTTCACTTCTGCAGTATCTGAGTGATAGAGATTCAAAAACTGCTTTATGTGTACCTTTTATTAATGAGACAGGTTCTTATGATAGAACAGACTTTCCTGGGATTTGATTATGGAATGTATCTTTTTTTGCCTTGATTCACTAAGAAATTAAACTGAATACAAGCACAAAATAAATACTCAAACATGTCACAGCCATTTGAGGAAGACTGAAACCTGCAGGATGAGTTGGTGTCAGTCAGTAGTAGATGGTTGGTTGGGAAGCCCCAGTTCTGATGTCAGGCATCAGCTGCAGTTCCTGCCTCTCCTAAAATGGTAGTGGTGACTCCTTTAAGAACGAGTTCTGCTACATAGCTTTTCTCACAATTGTGGGATCTTGCAAGAGTCTGTCTTGCAGAACTTCTCTTTATCTTAAGTAATCTGTTATCTGAAAGGTGGTATGATTACCACCCAGACAAGGCAGTTGTAAAGTGCAGTTCCCTAACTTGGAAAGAAAGTAAACACTCCTGAGGAAAAGTCCAGCAGGCTGGTAATGCTGAAGACTTCCCATGACACCAGTGTGAACAGCTGAGGAGTTTCTTAGCAAGCAGGAAAGTAAAATTTAAATTATATTTAAAAGGAAAAAAAACCAACCCAACTGATAGAATAACCTGCTTAATAGGACAGTTTCCTGTGCTCTGCCAATAAATTGACTTTCAGTGCTTTGTTTTGACTCATCTGCATTCAGACCCTCTAAGTCTGGCCAAAGTATAAAATGATGATTCCTACTTGAACTAAGAGAATTTGTATGTGCTGGTTTTGGTCTTTAATGTTCATATTTTGTTTTTAATTATAAAAAACCAAACCTAACAACCACACCCTCACTCCCCTACAAACCACAATCTGTGGTTATTTCACTGATGTAACTTGAAAGTGAAAGTGTAATGCTGCTACAGAACATTTGAGTGGTTAGTCTAAGACAATTGGATAATTACTTTATTGTAATGCTACATGATTATCTGAATTTCCCTGTAGTGAAACTAGTGTATAGGCATCATAAAAATATAAGGTGTTGGTCTGATTGTATGTATTGCATGTACAAAAGCACAAATGGGTTTATTGTAATATTTTCCATTATTTCAAATTTAGGAGATTTATATTAGGGGAATGTACTTGCCTAGACATACTTTGTGAAACATAGTTTATATTTAGATACTTGAGTGTCAGATTTTAACTGTTATCATTGTGTTACTTTTCAGGGTGATCAGCAAGAAGAAAATGCAGCTGTTCCATAACAATACTGGGGCAGTTTTTGGTCCAGTTTGCTTTTGCTGTGAGGGTATTGTGAACTATAAAGAATTACTGTAAGTTGTAGTATGAAATTCCCTGTGACTTGTTGAACAGCACATTAAAGTGAATTACCTAAAGTTTTTCTGTGTTATGTTAACATAAATAAAGTGTGTGGAGTGGGTTATTTCACTGTGAGTCTGTACATAGTTCTCTGAAGGACAAGAAGAAGCAACAAGCCAAAACATTTAGAGGTATTGCTCAAGCTTATTTGGAATTTATTAACTTTCTGTACGTTGTGTTAATGATAAAGTTCCTTGCTTTTTAAAAAAAAAACAACAACAAAACTCACAGAGTTAAAATAGAAGCAGCATTTCAGTAGTGGCAGCATCAAGCATGCTTCCATCCTGAATGTGTTTCTTGGAGTCCTTTTTCTTAGGGAACACATCTGATGTGTCCCACATACTGGAAGGTGTTCTTGCAGTATATTGGTGCACATAAAACTGATGGGTAAAAATACTGGACTAGAGTGTGTTGTGTTAGTGCCTTCTGAAAAAGGTGTAATCAAGATCAGCTACTAAGTCATTTATCTACATATGTTTCATTATTGAATAACTTGATCTCTTGCTTTGGCTTTTGATACTGCGAAAGCTGATGTATGATGTTTCTTAATCATTTTCTTCTCTAAGATGAAATAAGTGGGTAGTAGTTTCAGTAACTGAAGTTCAACAGAAGAGTGTTGGCAGTTCTGAATTTGTTTTGTAGTTACTAAGTATGAGTAATCTTGGAAAGTTTTTAACTGAGCAACTGTGAAATTAGTGTGATTGTGTTCACTGTATGTTTGTCAGGACAGAAACTCCCTTCTGATTTTTTTTTTTTTCCTGTCTTCAACCGCACATGTTCTTAATCATTTAGATCTTCATCTCACAGTATTCAAGCCAGCTGGGTTTTCCCATACACTTACATTAGAACAGCCTCTCTATGGAGAAATTCCCCTAATTAGGTCCTTACACTCAACATTCAATTCTTTTTTTAATGAGCTACTTCACTTGCTACAAGAAACTGCTGCTCTCAGATAACTCTTGTTGCTTTTGGTGTATAAAAATTCAACATTGCCTTATTAACAATATCTATTTTGCTGAATGTTGCAGAGATAGCTTTCTTTTTAAATAAAGCAGAGAAGATAATTAATTGAGGCTTTCTCAGAATGAAAACACCACTTCCCATGTCTTTCTGTGTTCTCTTTTCTCTGTATCTTTCAAATATTATTGTGACTACCACGCAGCCATTCATGTCAGTGACTCACTTGGCTCACAGAAGTATGACTAGTGACACTAGTTCCCAGTGAAGTGTCTTTCAGTTCTCTCAGATTTTCTATTGTCAATGTCACCACAGTGAAAAGGGAAGAGGACTCAGCCTTCACTAGCATCAGTTATGTTTTCCTCCAGAGTCTATCAGATCAGCAGAAAATCTGCAGCTGAGGTAACTTGTTTCAGTAGGGAGCTCTGCCCTTCTCTGACATTTGAGCACCATCTTGTCAGCCTCTCCACCTGCCTTCACAAATGCACACTGAAAAATACGTTATTTAATGACTTATTATTGTGGAAGTAAAATAGTGCTGCAAATGCTTGATGTGTTGAGTGTACTCACTACACAAAATTACTGGTAGAATGGTAATTCTGGTGTGTAGCACTTGAATGTAGTAGGATTCAACCCATACTGGTATTTTCCCCCAAAACCTCCTATTAGACTGACACCTCATGCTTTAGAAAAGTAGACTGCTTGGAATTTCCTTACGTAATGTTATGGTATGCATAGATGATAAATTTTGAGTTGTTATATCAACATATACTTTTGAATATCTGACTTGTAGAGCAGAATACTACTAGTATTTTCTAGTAAATTTTGCAGAATAGTGAATGGTAATGATTCTGAAACAGCTCTTGCTTTTCTGCCCTAAGTTACTCTAGGAATGGGTTTGGTGAACCTGGACTCAATGATCTTAAAGGTCTTTTCCAACCTAAAAAATTCTGTGATTCTGACAAGAAAATGGCAAGAGCACTGGCTACACTTTTGTCAAAAGAGCTGAATAAGTTTTTCTGCACCTGTTGGTCTATAGGAATTGCTGAACTTGAATATTTTCAAATGTCAGAACTAAATCTGTAAAAATTGTTTACACTGTTGTTCTGATGATTTGTTAATGATACACACATAGAAGAACTGCTCTAAGTCAAATAGTTGAGTTTGTGGCAATACTGAGCATAGGTTTCTGTCTTAAGTGATGTGAAAATGAGAAAATTTTCTGTGGGTTTATAGTGAAAGGCAAGAGTGGCTGTAAAAACACAGATTTTGGGGATTTCTGTAATGAGGCTTTACTCTCCCAGTTTTCCTTAGAACTGTGGATCTATCAAATCTTTTGAAATGTGAGTAGTTAAGTATGTAAACTAGGAAACTTCCATCCAAATAAGGAAAATTCTGTGGTGGAACTTAAATTTCAGACCATTAGCTAAAGAACTTCAGTTGCAATGCACCAGTTTTCATCCTACTAACTTCATATTCCTTTTTTTTTCCTTTTTCCTTCTGATGTTCTAAACTCAGAATAATTATGATTGTGTTCATAACTGAATTACATGAGAACTTCATATGTTTTGTGGGAAGGGTGGTCTACTCTATATTGTGATTTACTTTTGTAGTAAAAAAACCCTACAAAAACTGAGAGGAAAAAAATATTTTAAACAGCTCTTGCAGCTTTCTTTGTGAAATGAGTAGTTTTGTAGAGCCACAGACACTGCTCAGAAAGGGGGTGGCAGAACTGAGGTGAGAGGGACAAGTGGGTTACTGTAGGAAATGTGTTACAATGCCCTGGTTTCCCTGGAATGGCTGTTCAGTGCTTTGCCTCTTGTTCTGAGTGCCTGTCTAGAAGGCTTGATCCTGCAGTCAGAATTTCAGGAGGAAGCAGGATGCTGCACCTGGACACATTGTTGAAGAATATAACAGGAATCTGGTTTTATCCTGAATTCTTCAAGCTCAGTAGATAATCTTATTCAAGTTGCTTCTCTTTCCTCTTTTTTATCTTGTGGTAAAATAGGAGTAAATTTCAAATGCATCTTTTATAAGGCATGATCTCTTGTCTGTATGAAATACTACCTTAGGGGTGATGATACATGTCATTATGTTTTCAGGAACTTTTCATGTTCTCTCTCTGGTGTTGGTGACATGTCTTTTGGGCTTCTAAACCCTCAACAAGTTTCAAGAATGTCATGCTAAGCACATTCTCATGAGTCTCTGATGCAAACACCCATCAGCGGATGGCAGAAGGGAAAAGGCATCAAAGGAGGAATTCCAAAGGCAGGAGTAGTGGAGTTTCAGTTTGAGGTGTGCAAATGAAATGTGGGTTAGAGAGGAATGGTGAACCTGAGCGTTTATTGTGGTTTGGGTGGTTCCCTGTCTCAGGACAAGCCTGCTTCCTCTTTCCTGACATCTCAGCAGAAGCAATTAATATTTCATACCTTTAAAATTCCAAAGAGATTCCTCACCACTGCAGGAGTCAAAGCTCCAGGTAGGATTGTGTTTCCATGAAACTGAGCATTCAGCAGATAGATTGGATGCTTCTGAGATCAGACAGAGGTGATAAGTGTGAGAGGTCTTTGCCACCTCACCTGGGTCATAAAGCAAGACTTTCTTCTGTACTTCTGTATAAATGTAAAATTGATGTGTATTTAAGATAGCAAAATCAGCCTGCCACTCAGTGATCTTTGTAATCTTGCTTTACAGACAGCATTCGGTGCAGTTTTATCTTTAGACTCGTTAGGGTATCTTGAAAGAAAGAGGGCAGGTGTGTTTATGTGGATGTCTGTATAAACAAACACACTCCCACTCCATTTTATTTTATAAAATTATAAGCTAACATGGATTGGAAGGGACCTCTGAAGGTTCTCATCCAACCTGCTGCTCAAAGCAGCTGGCTTCAGGTGTGGGCTAAGTTACCTGGGGCCTTGGCTAGCTGAGTCTGAAAATCTCCCAAGTATTTTAGAGAATGCTGAGATGTTTTTTTTAATGGATCACAGGATCCAGAATGTTAGATTCATCTTGCATTGCTGTTTTCCATTTTTCTTTTCTTAGTGTAGTAGTCAAAGTCCTGATTGATGTTTTTTAAGGTATGTGACCTGACAGTGTGGGAATGCTTAAATTATATTTATGTGGACACCTAAATTATACAACTACAGACAATTAATTATTTTAATAGTGTTGTCTGTGCTAAATAAAAGTGTGTGCACGTGGAGAACATTACAAAGACTTCACTTTCTCTGGCTTTAAGAAGGGAAGTAGTTTGAAGT
Source organism: Brachypteracias leptosomus (assembly GCA_013401335.1). Lineage (NCBI taxonomy): Eukaryota > Metazoa > Chordata > Aves > Coraciiformes > Brachypteraciidae > Brachypteracias > Brachypteracias leptosomus. The sequence continues at coordinate 128,026 of VYZX01015004.1, forward strand.
GAGATGGCAACAGATACTGTGTTATTTCTTACATGATTACTATTATGTATGATGTTTGTAATTATCTTGTGTTTATATGGGCAAAAAAACCTGTGGTGACTATGATGGGAATAGGTAGTAGGTAGAGACATTGAAAAATCAGGATGGAGGTAAGATGCTACTTAATGTAGTTACACTGGTTCTTTGGCTTTTATCAGGTGGAGTGAAAAGCTGCATACATGTATCCGTTGCCAGAAAAATATTTTTTAGATATTTTAAAGCTAACTAAAGGAGGAATTGTTTTTCAAGATAGGCTATTCTACCTCTCTGAAGTTAGTGTGGTTTTCTGCTCTTTATCTTCACCCTTGGTAGTAAAACATCTTTGGGATACATGTGAAATGGGAGGAACCTCACCAGCTTAAATGATGGGCTAAGTCTAGAAATAAGCCAGTGGAGAAGCTCTTTTGTACTATATGATGGCTATAATTTTTTTAAATGCCTTTTGACAGACCCAGCTTAGCATGTGCATCATTATCTAGACTTACCTTTACCTTACCTTAAACTGTGGTTCTTTTCACAGATTTCTTTGCTATCCTATATTATACTTCTTGGGTGCTCAACTTTGTTGCAGATATTAGAAGACATTCCAGAAGGAGAATTTGATCTTTAACTTTGCTTAAACAATTATTTCAAAACAGTTCCTGAAGTGACCTGTTTTCCAAGTGAAAATGTTCCGTAACCCTAAGACAAGAGATGCTGTCTTCAGTAGCAAAAAAGTTAAACTTTTTTTAGGATAAACTTTATTAGTATTTTATTGTCATGTAAAAAAATCCATCATATGATAAATTTAACCTGGCTTTGAGTATAGTGCAGTAGTGTTTGTGATCCAGCTGTTGGTCTGGGATGGCTTGAACTGAGTCTATACAGAGCAGCTCTGATACTTCTGCTGTTTTTAATCCCAAATTAGATTTAATTACTTGTGGATAATAGAGTGCAATATATTTAATATATCCCAATGAGTTGTCCCTTCCCAAAAGGCAGCTGAAAGTACAGGTTGCAGTAGGTGATTCTCATAGGTGAAAATGTTTCTTGCCTTCAGTCCTGATTCAGTGTTAGTGTGGTCTCACAACTGTGAGCTTGGACAAGATCTGAGCAGAAATCCCTCACCAGATTGCACTGTGGTTGTGAACTTTGGTGTACGTGTGGAGGGAGCAGCAGATGTGCTTTGATGTACATGTTAAAACCTAACTGTTCCGTAATCCATGCAGCTGTCGTCTGCCTGTATCTAAAGTAGTCCTAAATGAGCTCTTTTGAAAGTCTGGTCATAAGATAAAGAGTTATATAACTTTATGTCAAGATTGATGAGTTTGCTGCAAATATACATACAAGAATAAGGTATTTCTTCATCTTTTAAGACTTCTTCCAAAAGCCATAGCCAGAAGATGATCCCTAATCAAGTCTAAAAATGCTCTAGTGCCATGTGCATAGTGTTCTGTAAGCTCTTCACACTGAGCCTGTGTGCTCATTGCAGGGCTGGCTGTTCAGGGTAATGGGAGTACAGGGGCTCTGCTGGGTGTCCTGAGGGGAGGCCAGGGCTCGTGTTCCAGGGGCACTGCTCACCCAGCTGCCGGGCTCCCTTCTCCTGGGCGTTTATCCTGATCTCACCACGGCCCCTCCCTGGCAGCACAGCACTGAGCCCATGTGCTAAAGGGCTATGGGAACTCAGCTGGCTGCAAACATTCCCCTCAAATGCTGGTGTCGTTTCTCTTCATTCTTGTCACTTCCTTGATCTGGTTTGTCACTTAGTCATGTAAACATCTGCTGGCACAAAGGGAGGTTCTGCCAGGATGGGAGCTGGTGGCAAGCTCAGGAAATGACACTCCCATTGCAAACTTGCTATTGAACCCGTGGCTAAATATTTACCTGTGACGTTAACCTTGCAGTCATTCATAAAACCATTGAGGAAAAAGCTGATCCAGTTACTTAAGCTGTTATGTCAAGTTATTTTGGGATTTTAGGCAAATAATACCTACTTGTAGTGACAAATTAAAACCTATTGAGCCTTAGAGATAGGATGTTAAGGGTTTAACTTAAAATGATGAGCTTCCAGAATGCTGTTTTTACACAGAATGTCAGAGGTTGGAAGGGCCCTTGAAAAATCATCTAGTCCAACCCCCCTGCCAGAGCAGGATCACCTAGATCAGGTCATACAGGAACATGTCGAGGTGGGTTTTGAATGTCTCCAGAGAAGGAGACTCCACAACCTCCCTGGGCAGCCTGTTCCAGTGCTGAAACTTGTTCCACTGTGAAAAAGATTTCCTTATGTTTACCTGAAACCTCCTATGCTCCAGCTTGCATCCACTGTCCTAACATTGGATGTCACTGAGAAGAGCCTTAAGAACTCTTTTCTTCGTTTGCCCACTTTGTCTCATCCCTTCCTAAAAAACAAATCAAAACAAAAAAATGGGATGAAGAAAAAAAAAATTAATTTGTGAGTATACTTAGTAGATGTTTCAAATTCAGTTATTTCAAATTCTGATTACTTTCTGATATCAGACCTTTTTTATTATGTAAACTGGCAAAGGTGAGTTCCCAAATGCAATGTGGTGTTGATGCATTTAATGTTGTTGTGAAACCAGGAGTTTTCAAAGAGGGTGAGTTTTCTATTTAAAATTCTGTATTGTGAATTGGAGGAAAACAAAAAAAAAAGATCACTAGATACAAATGTGTTCCTGTTGTGGATGTCCGGTGATTCTTTCCCCTCTCCTTATCCCTCCATTCTCATTTTGCTGTATTCAGTGGCAGTTCCTGGGTGATGAATAGCACACTGTGCATCCGTATCGTGGTACGTGCTTTTCTTCCCATCTTTTGTCCTAAAACCTTGCCTCAGGGATTACTGTAACTCTTACGTTGGAATAAGAGCCTTTCAGTCTTTTCTCACAAAGGATGAAAATATATGGAGTGAGATTTTCAGCTGCATTTACAATTTGAGAGTTGTGTCAAGAAGGACAGAATCACAGATGTCTGATTTTCAGAAAAACCTGAATGGGAAATGGTACCTGTAGGAGTAATTGAAAATTGTTCCTGGTGCTAATCATAGGAAGCATGTTCTTACCTGTATTTGTTTGCTTTTTCGTTTGATCAAAATAGAGGAGAAATGAAAGAATGAGAACGTATAAATCATGTGTCATTGCAGAAACGTGTGTTGGTTGCAGAGAGCTGTTAGAATGAGACTTACAAAGCCTCTGAGGTACCTGTTACCAAATCAGTACCTACAGGTATTGTCTAACACAAACTCAACTCCTAATGCTGCCTTCACTGCTTGTCTGGCTCAAGAGTGGCCCAAAGTGCCTTCCTTTGAAATAAAAGCAATGCTTTGATATTGATGAACATTTCTATTAAAAGCTAGAGGAATTAGAACACAGAACAATAAATGCCCAAAGGTCAGTCAGACATGAAGAGCATCACTGACCCCAAACCTTCATATAAAATCATTACTGGAGAGCTCAGTAACAGTACATGGGAAAGTAAATGCATGGAGTTGTCACAGGTCACTGCAAAACTGTGCTTACATCAGTAATTGATTTGATTCCTGCAAATAGCTTCTTACTAAGTGTTTTTTCCGGAGAGAAAAAAAAAAAAGCTTTATTAAGCAAAATAAAGGCAATTTGAATGAAAAGTGCCATTAGGGATGTGATGAGGAAATATACAAATAGTGCATTGAAACTGATGAGGAGAAAAGTTGAAAATCCAGTTGAATCTGTGGAGCCTGCCCACACTAATTAAACTGTGGAGCTGGTGAGTTGAACTTTGCAAATCACCTACCAGCACTGAGCAAGCACGAGGCAATGAAAGCAGCCTGTGGCGTAGGACTGGTGTAGCAGTTCTACTCACAGATATGTTCTAAAACTAATATTCTTATGGGGAGAAGTGTTTTGGAAAAAATATTTTGAATTAGATAAGTGAATGGTGATGTGTGAAAGTTGACTGGTGGCAATGGTAACTTGTGCCCTTGGGAGAGTCAAATACATGTATTTTTATGTGCAGCTTACTAATACTTCAACTCTACTTCTACTCCCAGTTTTTAGTTTTATTTATATCTTAGGATCCTGTTAGGTAATGGCTAGGGGTTTTTTCACCAGACTTAGGTTTCATGGTTGCTATATTAGCATCTTGTCTTTTCAGTAGTAAACGGCAAAGCTTTTGTACTGGGCAAGTTTCAGGTTGCATAAACAGCTTGTGATGAGACCAAAACATCCCGTTGCTGATGCTGCGGGATTTGCTCTGCTGTGCAGTTGATGCGTGTTAGTTTTTTCTCTACTGCTATAGTCCATCCTCAGAAAAGCTTTAAATGTATTTTTATAACATGATTGATTACTGTCTACATATATTGCACATATGTAAATGCTTCTGTTTGGTAGCTTTCCAGGACTTCTGCTGAGAACTTTTCTTCTATGTTTTTTTTCTGAGGAACAACACATTAATTTTTCCTTGACCCATCTTTGCATTTTATGCAATCATCACATTTATTTAATGCATCAGTTATTTCATAAGAAGCAATGAAGAACTGGATGTTGCTCACTGAAGCAACCCTAACAATTACAAGTGAGTTGTTTGATGATGTTCTTGTGCTGAGCTTTGTCATGATCCAAACAGGCGGTTCCTGCTGGCAACGGGGCTGGCCCACAACACGCTGTGTAATAAATGTCCCTCAAGAACTTGGTGAGAAACTTCAGTCACGAGGAGGGGGGAGGTATTTGCTGATTTGAATACAGTCTGTTTGCATCGTTCCCTTTCTGAGAATGAAACGCAAATGGAAGAGCGTAATCTCAAATTAACCACAGACTAATTCAATTAGTAAAATAAATTGAGGTAGAGTAGGATAGGAGCTTTGAAGAACTTGGGTCCTCAGTGGAGAGATTTACTGCTCTGTCTGTTGGACATCTGTCAGTAATTACCATCTCAGCACCAGTGGCTTGCTGGTCCCAGCCTTGCTGCTCGGCCGCTCTCTCGCACATCTTCTGCCGTGGTCTCAGTGGCTGCTGAGCACATCCTTGTTTTCCTGCCCCTGGTCTTGATGTTTCCCTGACTCTGTGTTGCTACTCTGAGTATCCCCAGAACGGACAGTTTTCCTTTGTGTTCTGTTTCTCCCTGAGGGACTGACCTTTGGAGTGGTTATTATGTGTGACCCAGGTGAAAATTTAGGAGTGAGTGACAGCTTTCTGCCTCAGCATTCTAGTCTATATGTAAATTGGTTTTCATTGATGTTTTTTCGTGTTCCCAGTGTCAAAAGGATTTTGGTATTGGTATTTCAACAGTGTCTTTTGATGGGGAAGGTAATCTCAGACCAGCCTGTGCTGTCCTTTATGTATTGCCAGACATCTTAAGATGACTCTGAATCTTGAAAAGGTTCCTTTATGTCAAAATGTTTACAGTTCTCCCCCCCACACCCCGTTTTGGAGTTTGCTTGGACACTTAGACTTGCACAGGATTCAAACATCATCAGTCCAGTGCAGCATTTGTTTGCATTTTTTTTCTAAATTATCTGAAAGTGCTTTCTGTTGTTGTTCAGATCATTTATGTAGTCTTTTAGTTTTCTTAATCCAGTTTGTGAGAAAATAATCAGTTAATTCTGTCACATCCAAATTTCTGTAGATCTGTTTTCTTTCTCTGGCCGCCCACAGAGAAACTGGTTTCCAAGAAGAAAGTGCTCAAGTGTTCCTCTCCCCAAAAGGAGTTAATAGTGGGTCTTTCTCTCTCCCTTCTATCAAATCTTTAAATGCCTTGATTTCTGTTTTGAAGATTAGTGTAAACTAAACTGTTTTACAGAAAAAAACCCAATTAAATATGACAAGCATTCTGAATATTTTAAGATTTATTAGGAACATAAGAAAATCTGTTGAGCCAGACCCGAGGGTCATGTACTTCAGTATCTTGTTCAGGAAAAAGATTTGCAAGGAGCTCTGTCTTGTCAATGTTCTAAATGCAATTGTGGGCACCACCAATTCTTGCTGGGCTTTGTATAAACCCTTGTCTTGTAGGACTTCTAATAGAGATGGGAAATTTACTATTTCAAGTTGTTCAGACTTTGGCTACACAATTTAAAATAATGCTAAATATTTTATATGGAGATGAAAAATCCTGCTGCTATCATCATACTCCTTATAGGATCATTTTTTGCGTGCTTTTGCCTTGTTATTTTGAGAACATTTCTCTCTTCTCTACTGAAAACAATTGCAATTTCTTAACCTTGGTGTTACAAGTTTTCACACCACATCATCCTAGTAACTCTTCTCTGAAGTTCTCTAGCTATACTTTTGGACTGAGTTAAGAAGTATTTCAGAGAAGACAGACATAAAAACATGTCTCTGTTTTTCACTGTTCTTTTATTTTTGGCTTTCTCTTCACTGAGGGGATGGCATTCATTATAAAAAACAAACAAAACAAAACTGATTTTGATAAAAGCTTCACTTCTCTCCTCCTGAAATGACAAATCGAAATTAGAATGCTTTGTCATGAAAAGAACATTCTAAAGTATGTTTTTCTTATTGGTGCTTATTAGTTTACACTTGGTATTGGTTTTAATTGCCTTTGGTTATCTGTTTCATTTAGCTTATTCACATTTCTGTAATTCATGGTCTGGTTTTGATTAATGTAAATCATTTACTCATTTGCCTACCCTATCTTACACTCTCCACTCTGTTTTTTTTCTGCCAACCAACAACTTCTGTTACTGTTTTTGTAGAACTTGTATCTGCTGTGTACAGTGGTATTGCTGCAGTTACCTCCCTCAGATGCCTGAAACATCTCTTCCAGATAAACTGGACCTTGGCAGATGAATCTGCTTTTATTTTTATGCAAGGTTTAGTTTGTTTACGATACCATATCATAAAGGTGTGTGACATGGAAGTGCTAAAAGGAAACTGAAAATTCAGCTCAAAATTAAGGAAGTGTAAAAAAATCTTCTATTGTGAATAGACTCAATGTGTTGTAGTGGGGCTGTAACTGCAAGAGAAGTGCCAGCCTTTCTTAGTTTTCAGGGAAGGTTACACCATTTTATTCAAATACAGCTGTGTATGCATAGAAAATACTCTATACAATCTGAGCTCTCAAAGAATTAAAAATCCACAAAGCTGTGTTCCACAGTGATTTTGCAGGACTGACCCATTTTGACATCAAAAATGGAGAAGATGACAATTTGGTCTCAGGTTATGTTTTAACAGATACTCTTGAGTGTTTACGTAACACAGAGTTATATATCTCTTGATCAAGCAAAGCAACAGGATGAACAGGTGGCAAAAAAATGACAAATTGAAGAAAAAACTTACAGTAGAACTGTGTTTAAATGGGGTCATAATATATTTAGTGATGATCATTAACTATTAGTTAAGAGTTGCATCAGGTTCAATAACTTAGTTGCATAAGGATCAGTAACTCTTAGTTAAGACTTGCGTAAGGTTCAGTTTCTCTGATTATGCTTCAAGATTTCCAAGTCCTGAACTACTTGTCTAGAAGCAGGTAACAAACACTAAAAACATTTTTGAATCATCAGGTCCTATTTCCTCCGAGGTGTTAAATTTCCAAACATAAAATAGAAGCTCAACAATTAATTAGCTATTGATTTGTCAAAGATGGGCCATCACTACACAAGGCTGAACTGCACAGTAATGGGAGTTTCACGTTTCCAGTTGAGAGACTAATGCTGCTGTGGCTTTTCAAAAATCCTTTTGTGGTGGCGGGATTTAGAGCTGCTTTGTGAGTAATTATCCTCCGAGGGTGGACGGGATGCTTTCAATTTAAGGCGTGCGTTTCAATTTTCGTCGCTGTTGCTCGGAACAAACCGCGGTTACTCTGCTCTGGTTCGAGGCGAGCTGACCCCTCACCTCCCAGACCCGCTTGAGGGTCAAGGCCTCGCCTCACAGAAGTGCCTTTCCTCACAGACCAGACACCGGGGGCGGTGCCGGGAGCGGGGGACCATCCCGCGGTGGGGCCTCCACTCCCGGCACCGCCCCCGGCTTCGTAGTGTTTACAAACACGCGTCACCGGCGAGCGGAGCCGCGGCGGCGGCCGAGTCCCCTCAGAACCCTTGGACCGACCTCCCGCCGCCGCCATGAGGCGCTGGGGGCGCGGGGCACGCTGGGAAGGCAGGGCGGGAAGCGCGCGGCGGGCTGAGGGGAGAGCGATTTGTTCCCCTCACGCCGTCCTCTGGCCCCGGCAGCGTTTGCTCCGGTAAAACCGGCGGAGGCGGCGAGGAGATGGGTAGTTTGGGCTTGTACGGCACGGATTCCCTGTTTCTTCGAGGTGGAGAGAATGCTGACAAGTGACTGGTCCAGGTTAAATAGCTTTTTTCTAAGTTAAATAGCTGGTTTCACCCTCCTTTCCGTCTCCAAAAAAAGTGTGTTCATCTGCATCTCTTAGGCGTTTTTAAGAGTATTTCCAGTTTTTATGACATAAAGAGATCTGAAAGAAAAAAAAAAGCCAACACAAATAATTTTTGAGGTATTACTCTTAATTTTCTCTTTATTAACATTCAAGTCACTTCAGGGGTTAGTTGAATATGCAACTAGGGAGCTTCACACCACCCCGATGGTTCACTGTTTTAAGACAAGAAGAAATGGCCTCAAGTTGCACCACAGGAGGTTTAGCTTGGATATTAGGAAAAATTTCTTGCCTGAAAAGGTTTTCAGGGCCTGGCCCAGGCTGCCCAGGGCAGTGGTGGAGTCCCCATCCCTGGAGACATTTAAAAGCTGTGTAGATGTGGTGCTGAGGGACATGGTTTAGTGGTGACCTGGTAGTACTGGGTTAATAGTTGGACTTGATAATCTGAAAGGTCTTTTCCAACCTAAACCATTCTGTGATTCTATTTGTAATGTTTTGCAGTAATTACATGATACCTTTTTTTAACACTTTGCCCTTGACCAAAACGCACTTGTGAGAAAATTACTAAATCACAGGAAAAGTCCTGCTAAGTTTTACACACATCATTAAATGTAAGCTTGTAAAGAGCTCCAGTATGGTTGTGAGGATTACTTAAAAATGTGGTTGTATATGTCAGTGGTTTTGAGACTGTGTGTTGGAGGAAGTTGTTACCGCTTACAAGGGGCTTCTCAGCAAGCAAATAAAAGATGTGTGCTTGTCAAATGTGAGGATGTCAATATGTGACATCTTTCTTCATTTGGTTGTGCAGGTTTTGGTATTTGAAGTGCTTGTCTTGTTAAATTGCATATGAATGTTACCGAGAGATGGTTTTGCAAATTAACTTTATAGGGTTTTGTTTAACAAAAATCAAATCTCACTGGAAGCTTGTGACACTTGCCTATAATAAAAAGATTATGGATAGCTCTTAATGGCTTTTAAAAGCTGTTTAATGTTAGTTGTGTCCAAGTAAGCAATTAGGGTCACTTAATCTACTTGATTATTCATCAAGTTCTTCTAGTAGTATTCCATGCTTTTGGATCTCTGAAAATATGCATCTTGAGAAGGCTGCTTCACCACTTTCTAGCCCTCAGTACAGAGCACAAATACCTAATAAAATCAAAGAAAGAAGACTTGATTTTATGGCAATTTACCAGCTCCAAGCACAAGCAGACTGTAAATGAACACCCTCATGTTGCTACAGCATGAGCTTCAAGAAAGAAAGAACACATCTGAATATATGTAGTCATTTAAGGCAAGTTTGGTCAAATAAAAAGGTATGAATGGATTAGATCTTACACAGTACTTAGACATTTCTGTTAAACTGGGATCAGATTGGTTTAAGATTAGACGATGCTGATAAGGTCTGCGGATTCTTGATTTCTGTGATGCAGACTTCGATGTGGATTGGATAACAGTGGGCTACGTAGCTTGAAGGGCCAGGAGTGGAGGGGTGCAGTGAGTGCTTTGAGACCTGTTTAGTGCCAGTGGAAATTGCAGCAACTTGGCATCTTGGATGAAATTTTGGTCAGTAACCTGGAGCCCTAGTTCTGTCTTGAGCAGTTAAGGTGGCTGCAAAGCAGACAATGTCTTTTGCTTATACTCAACTGGCAGGGGGAAACCAGTGTGGAACAGTACAGATCTGCTGTGCAGCTCCAACATCAGGACCAGGGTATGTTCAGGGAGTGGATTTGTGAGGAACCAGACACCATCATGTGGAAGCACAAATAGTTCCACCACGTGTAGCTGCTGTTTTCCTGCTTTCTACAGCAGAGACAGAACGGCAAGTGGGCAGGTTGGAGTGACCTGTAACTCTGCAATTTTGTGTGGTCACAAAGCAAGGGACTAAATTATCACCGGTTTAGAAAAACATGGGCAGAGAGATCTCAGCTGTCCTCTTGAAATGAATATAGCTTCTGACAATGGGATTTGCTGTTTGCTCAACAGAGGTGGTAATACCAAAGTAAATAGATTTTCTGCTGGTGTTCAGCCACTTCTTATAGTGTACTGATGATTGGATGCTTGGAAAGTCATTTTGGTGTCTATTACAAAACTGTTCAGCATTCTGGGTCGATACGCTGTTCCATTATGAAAGGAACCAGCTTTGTTAATTTAGTACTGGATGCTATTCATAAATTAATACAAATTAACAAAGTTGTGATTCACGTAATGGAAAACGTTCAAGTAGAATTTTAATGCCTTTAACTTTTGCGAACTGAGCAACTGTAAGAGTGGTGGAAAGTGCTGCTGGCCTGATGAGAATTCACCCGGCTGCTCTCCCAATCTGCCTGTTTTCTCTCTCTGCCTTGTGAGGGTGTGTTGGGAGATGGAAGCCCACTGGTAGTTTTCAGCTGTACCCCTCAGGATCCCTAACCAATTGTTAGCAAAGCAGGCACAACATTTCTAGAGTCGCAGCAGAGCCAAGGGATAAAAAAAAGCTGCGAATCAGGGAGTCATAACTGGCTCTCTGATGCTCCACATTTTCTGTGCCAAACATATGTTGGTAGAGAAGAAAGTCTGAGTCTAAATACCAAAGTGTGGGCAAGATTTAACTAAAGTTTTCTGTAAAAGAAACCACAGCTCTAAACTGTTGCTATATTTTACTGCATCTGATGTGCGTATGTGATCATATAAATGGACTTAACCAGTATGGAATTGTGTTGTAGCTGCTTTTAACAAGTGCTGATACAATCCCGAGGGTAAAAATAAGGTTTGCTTTAACTTTGCAGGCCCTGTGTTCTGTTCCTAAGCATACATAAAATATTGTTAAAGATCTGTCGGCTCAAATGTGCAAAACCAGAAGTTTGAATTTCAAATCCGTTACTAGATTTTTGTTAGTGAGTTGATTGGCTTTGTCCGGAGCATCAAAATGTTTTCAATCCCTGCAGAGCATGTGTATACCACTGAAGAAACTATTTAAATGTCTTTTGAATTAATAAATAACAGCGAACTAAGGTATTGCAAAAGAGCCCAAATACCATTAAAAAACCCAACCCTTCTAAACCGAAAGTGCCTGAAAATATGGGCAGGCTCTCTGGGCTGTTACAATGAAGAGTTTGCAGTGTTTATGTTTGTATATAGACATCGGTATGTTTTAGCACCCTCTTCACAGTTTATAGCCAAAAGTGTTGTTTCTTTGTTTACTTCTCAATCGCATCCCAGTGCCTCGTCCTGCGGCAGTTAGAGAGGAGCAGCCAACATTTCTACGAGATTGTGATCAGTTAAGAGACGCTCTCGTTGCAGATACTCCATTTGACTAACTCAGTACAATTAATGTTGTCTTTTTGGTATCTTGTAATATCTTAAAAGTCAGACGCACTGATGTGGATGCTCGAACAGTTTTTTCCGTGCTGTTTGTTACCTGTGAGACCTTCCTCCGTGTTCTGTGACCCTCGGCAGGCAGTGACAGACTGCTCCAGCCCGCGGGTGTCTAATTCTGGTGTGTCGTGTCAGATTGCTGCTTTACTCCTGTGTGCCCTAGTTCCTGTGAGAGCCGGGGCTGAGCCGAGTGAGGGGTGTGCAACAGACACACACTGCCTTACCTGAAACTTTAAAGCACTGTACTTGTTTTATACGAGTGTTGCAAAACTCCATGATGGGGTGTTACCTGTAGTTTTAACCTAACCCTTACAAAGCCATCAGATGTCTATCACGTCTCAATCTTTTTCTTTCTTTCTTTTTCTTCTTCCTGTGGTATTCTGAGGCCAAATTCGAGAAGTTCCAAACTACTTTCGAGGTGATAGCCCACCCTCTAGCAATGCTCGGGTACTTGTATTTATTTTATTCGTGGTTATCCCCCCTTATCCTCCC
>VYZX01015005.1:0-15670 GCA_013401335.1 Brachypteracias leptosomus
ACTCGAACGTGCTGCGCGGCGCTGGCCGCGGCGCCGCTCGCCATTGGCCGCGCCGCCATAGCCCCATGGGCGTGCGGGCCGCGCATTGGCCCGGCGCCGCCGTCCATCAGGCAGCGGCCGACTGCGTCAGGTTGGGTTGAGCGGCGTCCCCTTCCCTGCCTGTGTCTGGCGGCGGCTGCGGCTGCGGGGCCGGTGCGGGCGGAGGGGCGCAGCGGAGGGCGGCCCGCTCCCTCGCTTGCTAAGATGGCGGCGGCGGCGGCGGCGGCGGCCGTGGCGCGGCTGGAGGGCCGGGAGTTCGAGTACCTCATGAAGAAGCGCTCGGTGACCATCGGCCGCAACTCGTCGCAGGGCTCGGTGGACGTGAGCATGGGCCACTCCAGCTTCATCTCCCGGCGCCACCTGGAGATCTTCACCGCTGCTCCCCCGCCGCCGCCACCGGCCGGCGCGGACGGGCCGCCGCCTCCGCCTCAGGGGGACCCCGCAGCTGCCACCGGCGGCGGCGGAGGGGACTTCTACCTGCGCTGCCTCGGCAAGAACGGCGTCTTCGTGGACGGCGTGTTCCAGAGGCGGGGGGCGCCGCCGCTGCAGCTGCCCCGAGTGTGAGTAAAGCGGGGGCCGGGCCTGCCGTCCTCCCCGTCACACCGGGGCCCACCGGACCGGGCCCGGGCCCACCCTCCGGTGCCTCGGCGCTCCGGGCTGCCCTGTCCTCCCCGGGTGGACTGGCTGCCGCAGCGCGGGTGGTGCCGCTGCTCATCCGCGCCGGTTGTCCCCGTTGTCGTTTGGCTGGCACATGGTCCCTGACAGGCGGGGAACCGACCCTGTCCTGACGATACACGCGAGCGGTGCCCTAGGCCTTCTCCCCGCCAGCCCTTCTCCCCTCCGCCCGGCACCACCCGGGCACCGGCGCGTCCGCCTGCTGCCCTCAAACGTGTCCTTCCTCTGGTGCCCCGGGCCCCACCGGCATATCCACCTCCCACTCCAGCCCCTCCGGCAGCAGGTGGGAAGCGTGAGACCCCGGCAGCGCCGGGGCTGGTGGTTGACAAATGGTCACCTTCCTCCTGTGCTGTGTCTTTGCACGTAGCAGTATCTGTTGTGAGTTTGGGAGCAGATCCTCTGCAGCAGTGCTTGGAGATATCGTAATTAGCAAACAGAACTGGATGCACCCTTGAGTATTGTTTATGTGCTTCAAAGGAAGCCAGTCAAGTGGTTATCCACATATCTGGGATTTCTGACTTTAAGATCAGCGCTGAGTAAATCTTGTAACACACTCAGTGCTTTTGCAGAACGTAGGGGGGTTGTTTTGTGCGTGTGGTTGCCTTCTGATTTTGTGGTAGTTCCTGTCTCTTTGCCTAATTCTAGTGTTTATTTTTATGGGTAAACTGAATAATCAATGTAAAATACTTCTAGTAGCCCGAGTGTTTAAAAATGTGTTTCCCTGCATGACAACAAATGCATTAAGAGTTTATAAACGGTAGTACATTCCTTTACCATTACCAAACATTAACTGTCTTTTCAAAATGACTTTCTAGAGGAGTATGTGAGGCCTACCTACTACGTTTAGGGATACGTTGAACTTTAAATAAGTAATCTCTGTTTTGAGGAGTCACATGTAGGAAAAGTGAAAGTGTTTTGGTTTAGTGTATTTTAGCTGTCTTGACTAAGAAAAAACTAAAAGCTTACAAGTGTTTTACCTTTGTAAAACACGTGCCATTAGTGACATAGCCTTAATGCCTTACAAGTTTTTAAATTGTGTTTGGGACGTTGATGGTGTATATTTTCCACTTTGACGTCTTAATGTTAGTTTCCCCACCTGGTTCCTGTGTGAAAATCCAACTGTCTTACCTTTCTGCTTTCTAGGAAATGCTCATTCTGAAAAGATTTAACAGTGCCAGTATGCGTGGAGTTTTGTATAATCATGAATACGGGTGGAGGACTTGTTTGACCTTTAACTTCTATTTTTGCTCTCAGCTTTTTAATATTAATAATTATTTGGCATGTGGTTAATCTTTATTTTAATCTAACACATTTATGAAATACAGATCAAATACTTTTTTCCTTGTAAACGGAGTTTGGTATAGTACGTTAATTGTGCATTATATATGTTGCTTGCAAACAGTCTAGAATTAGTTTGAGTAAATTAGTCAGTAGCATTCAGTTAAATGTGTAAGACCTCAGGAAAAAAGAAACAATGAGTTGTTCATGCTGTCCATGTAGTTACTGACTTGTAATTTATTTTAGTTCTTCCTATCAGTGTCTCTTTTTAAGTGGAAAGACAATTCTGAAAGATCTTTTGTGTGCCGCTTTTTTATTGAACAATGACGAAAACTTCTGTGCAGTTACAATTTCTTCACGAGTGTTGTGGGTGGTGTTACAGAAACTAGCGTTTCCTTGAAACTGGCTGTGTTCAGTGATTACACCATTTTGTAGACTGCACACTGGTATACTGTCTTCAGTTTTAAGATCTGTAAGCTGGTTGAGATAGTTATCTGCTGGTTACAAAACGTAGGTGTGATCTTCCATCAAGTCTAGTAAATAGAAGGTGACATACCTTCAGTCCTGGGTGGAACAATGGAGCCCTGTGTACACTGGGCGAACTGGGATTTCTTTAGTCAACAAACAGAGGGATGAGTTTTATCTTGAAGGGCAGGCAAAATCTGCAGGGTCATAGTTAGTTTGGTGATTAAGATCAAATGCTGTTTTATTGCTCTTAGAAAAAAGAAATCTGTTTATAAAAAGAAAGTCTTTCTGGAGTTGTAGAGGGAAATAGTAGTTTCATTATTTGCAAAACTGTTTTTTTTTTATTCTTTCCTTAAACACAGGAATCTTCAGGCAAATTGGAAGCAGACATTATCTGCTTACAGCAAGTTGTGACTGTGAATTACTGATGACTAATATTGTTTGTAGCTGTATTGAGTTTCATTGTAGATTTAACTGGTCACACTGAAGATGATCTCCTGGATTTTAAAAATCAAACTTAGTGACTTTAGTATAATGTAAACATTAATTAGCAGCTGAAACATGATTGGAAAGAAAGTAGTTCTGCTGTGAGTTCAAGATTGATGATTGCTAACCTTCAGCTCAAGTAATCGCTAGATCTATTTTTGTTGTTGTTGTTTAATCCTACTATGTTGCCAGTAGTATACTTTGCCTGTGACTGCACAATCATTTGAAATTTTAATGGCAGGTGAAGTTTAAAAAAAACCCAAACAGTGAGGCCTGTTCCTTTTGTTTGTTTTTAAGTGATCTTGGAAACCAAGAATGGAGGGTCCATCTCTGTTTTGTCTAATTAATAGTGACTTACAGATGGCTCCAAGTAGAATGTTCTTACAGACTTGAAATGGCTTATTTGTCACTAATAATTGTAGTTTGTTTGTATGTAGTTCCAGTGTCCTTGGCCTTTTTTTTTTTTTAATTTCAGCACAATGCTTTAATATCATTACATTAATAATGTTATTGAACTTCCTGGTTTTGGAGGGGAAAAACAGAGATACAACTTGGTAGTCTCCTGCAAAACACACATTTTTAACATCTAGGGAATTTAAATTATTAACTTTAGAGTATATCTTTACCTGTAATAAAAGTATCTTTCTTTCTACAGATAAAAGTGCCATGAAACATGGAATTACTGTGCATTAAGATAACTTGTCTAGTTGCTATTTTTAATGCTTTCCTGGAAGCCTCACTCACAATTCAAATATTTAAGTTATCAAGCAGGAGGTAATAGCAGTGGGAAGTGTGCTTTTTTGTTTCTTATGGTTCTTGACAGCCTCACATAGGTACTTATATATATACAAACCAGTTGTCATCTTGTTAGATGAGTAAAATGGGGGCAGGGAGGAAAACAGCAATTTTTTTTGTTCATGTCCAGTAAGTAGCTCTCTTGTCAGTCTTGTAACACACAGAGACGTGGGATGAAAGAGGTTTTAGAGTCTCCTGTTAAATACACACAAATCAAAGCAGTTCAATTAGTCTTTTACAGCTACCTTGAAGGGATCTGATCTGTCACTCTCCAGTTCATGAAGTTCATGTTTTCTAATTGTTTTCGTTTGATGCTTGGTCGCATTTTCCCTGAGTTCAGTGAAAGCATTGTTAGAATATACCACTAGGTAATAATAACATTAATATTTGACTTTTGAGGTACTTGGCTTGGAAAATACCTTTTGTGCAGGGCACAGCAGCAGTTGTTGACAGAGCTCTTATGTACAGCTCTTGGAGAGGCAGGATTCCAGACAGGTGTAACCGAAACAGCTGGAAAAAGCAGACTGACTTCTGGGTACAACTGAGCCCTAAAGAAGTTCTTTTCTGTTTGGGGGTTTCTTGAATGTGCTTTGTATGTTTGCCTTTGAATTCATGAGGATCCTGACATCTTGGGTTTGACTGTTCCAAAATTATGTCTTGTTCGAGAAAACCATGTATTTTGGATTTTAGTAATTACTTTTAATTTTGGTTTTGTGGAAGTAGATTTGTGAATCATAGACAAGATACTATTAACAAGAGCAGCATTTCTGTCAGAGCAAAGATGCATCTAGTCCATTACCTGCCTCCAGCTGTAGTCAGTAGCAGATGCCTGAGGAGGAGCATAAAAATGGATAAAGGCAAATGGTTGTGTTTCCTTTGATTTTTCTTTTGGATCTCAAAGTCAGAGTTGATTTCTTTTTGAGTTAAAACCATTTATTGTTTACTTTTTTTTCTTTTTTTTTTTTCTTTTTTCTTTTTTTTTTTAAATCCCTGTAAACATCTTGTATCCACAGGATCCTTAGTGAGTTTCACAACATAATCAGAGCCCTGTTGGGAGAAATACCCCTTTTTGCTGAGTTTTTTTGAACTTGACACCTGGTAATTTCTTTTGATGCAACTTAAGTTAGCTCTTTTATAATAAGAGACAGTAAATAATTCTCCCATTCTGTCATTCATTTTGTAGACTTCTTGACATTACTGAAATGGGAGCTCTTACAGTAAACCACGTGGAGTATGTTTTACTTTAGCTTAACATCTAGTAGCTAATCCTAAGTCAAGTCTATGTGGCTGCAAATGAAAAATTTGTTTCTGTTCTCATGCTTTTCCTCCTAGTGTACAGAGAACTGAATCAATATTTTCAGTTTGGTCTTGTGGTCTGAATCTGTAAAGTGGGGTCATTACTTGTAAGTAACAGAAGCTTTCCTGCCCATGAAAGCCAGTAGATTCTGAGCAAGGATCAAATGTATCTATTCTAAATTCCTTGGAAAAGTTTTGTGTTCAGCATCACCTGGGCAGGAAGCACAACAGATTGCAGAGAACTTCCAATGGATCATTATTGCAGTTACTTAAATTCTATGCCCAGCTGTGATTGCTGTGTGAGGGGGAGCTGCGGCTGCTCAGCCGCTCAATGAAAATGTCTCACTGCAGACAACTGAGGTTTGGTGTAACGGTTGAGGTGAGCTCTTTAGATCGTGTTCCTTGGTAGCTTAGGAGGAATGTGCTTGGTTTTGGCTTACAGTTTGTGTTTCAAATATTTTCTTTATGAATAGAAGTGTTAGATACTTCAAGAAATCAAACAAAACACTTTTTTCAAGGAATATAATTTATAAGTATAGAGTAGCACCTCAGGCCGGGCTGGCACCTGCTTTTCCCCTGACTTGACAACACGTTGGGTAGATACAGTTACTCGTAAGGAAGACAGCTGGCTGAAACGTTCCTGAGACCTTATGATTGATTTGTGTTCAGAAGAGTATTCTGGAGTTGCATACTGGTTGCATTAAAACTTTGAATTATTTACGAATTGCCTTTAAGCATAAAACTAAGAAACATTGAACTTGGCTGTGACTTATGAATCAGACTCCAGAAACTTTATTTACTTTCTTTAGCAGACACTGTGTCCCCTGCCATAATGACTAATAAGGTTAACTGGGCTATGTTTATAGGTGGTTTTTTTGGCTGTTTTAGAGTAGGATTTGCAAATGTCAAGCTCAGTAGCAGTAGTGTTCTCACATAAGCAGGTCTGATTGAAAAGGAACGTGGGAGGAAGAAGGTAGAGTGTGTATTATTTGAAATGAAAATAGAAAGATGAGCGTGAAGTTTCTGTAGTCATAATTTCTGTTACAGTTGTTTCTGTCATCTCATTTTTTCATATTTCCCTCTCAATTGTACACCTTAAGAGTGATTATTTTTTTTTTTTTATTGAAACAGTGCTGCAAATTGTCCTGCACCAATCAGGAAGTTGAGGTAAAGCTTAAGCAGTTTTATATTTGGATTAACTTGCAGTTGCCTTGCTTTTTTTATTGTTATGATTGATATATGAAACTTCCTTACCCAATTCTACAATTTTACTGATCTTACATATGTTCTTAGGCCTGGAGTTAGCTATAGGAATAAGTACGTTCCTTGTATAGTTACATTAAATACTATAAAGTGGGAAACTGTATCAAAAATTGATGGTTTCTTTATTGCCAGTTCTATGACAGAAGCAAGATTAGTGTTGTTTTAGTTTTAAAGATGCAAAATTAGTGTTAAACTGTGTGTTCCAAGAATCTGTAGTTGAAAGAAAGTGTTGAAATTCTTACCTTCAGTTACAGTGATGAGGTAAGAGATACGTGAAGGAAATCATTCTTTGCATTGATTAAATCAAAATACAATACTGATTTTTGGTTGTGAAGTGCACTGTTTGAGTAGAAAGAGGCAACTTTTGCTGTTGGGTAAGTGTAAGTTAAATAAGTTAATAAAGAAAATAAGTTAATCTTTCATCCTTGTTTTTCAGAATAAATGTGTATGATTAATTTGCTTATAATTAGGAAATGACATTGTCTTATAAATAGTAGTCCTTCACAAAGGTAGATGTGTTTTAGAGAATAATTCTGCTATGGAGGAATTCTGCTGTGGTTGGTTTTGGTGTTTTGTTTGGGGTTTCTTTTTTTGAGCATGTGTAATAGTGTAAGCTGTTAAAAATAAGATGATTGTGCATCTGATTTACTGTTTTTCAGTAAATATAGCAGTGCTTTCAAGACCTCTCAAGTCCCATGAACTTCAGTAAAATTATTTAAAACACTGGGAAAAAATACAATTTCAAAGAAAATTAAGAATTTGCCGTGTAGTAGTGTGAGGCCATCTCTTGCAGCCTATAAGTTTTCACAAGAGTCTTGTGTTTACTAATAAGCTGGTGTCTTTCATGGAACTTCATACTGAAATATTGGGAAGGTGGTGGTTTTATCTACTGTCTTGCTTGTTTTCGTGATAAAAAGTTGATGTGTAGTGACATTTGTTTCCTGCGACTTCCTGCCTTTAAGGAGTTTTTTGACCTAGATAAAGCAGTCGGAGGGGAGGAACCATATTTATTTTGCAGCTATTCCACTTTGGATGGCATAGAAAATAAACGTTATATTCTTCAGTTAAGATTTCATCACTACTGAGGGATGCTGAGGTTTTAGTAGCTACTTGAAGAGCTAGTGAAAATCTTTGTAATACATCATTCTTTATGGGGCTAGAGATGGTCTGTCCATGATTGGAGGCTTTGTTTCTTTGCATTTGTTTGTATGATTCTGCTGCAGCTACTGCATGTGCTCCTGTGCCGTTCTGTCCTTCTTGTAGTGCTGTGAATCATAAACTTTTATGAAGCATTCGTGTCTGCTGTACAGTTTGAGTATTTGTGGGAGTAAAATTTTCAATGTTCACAAATGCAGAATGTCTTAATGAATATTTATATGAACCTTTTTGTTTGTCCATGTGCACCAAATAAAATGAAAAGCATGAGCAGATTGACACACAGTTATATCTGTGCTAAACTAAACATTCCTGTTGACTTCAGCAAGACAGCTCATGTGGATAAAGATGCACATAGGATTGAGAGTTTGTAGAATCAGAGCTGTAAAGGAAAAAAGCCAGGGACATGTCATTATTATAGCTTTATGAAGCGTAACAAAATTAGTATAAAGTTGACTGGAATTAATTTTAATTCAGTGTTAATTTAAGGTCTTACATTAGGAATTATGGAAGGGACCTCCAGCTAAACTGCTGAAAGCAGAAATGACTTCAGCGTTAGATTGGACTGCTCAGCACCTTGTCCATTTGAATTCTGAGTGTCTCCAGGGATGGAGATAAATATAACTATAAAATGCTTCATGTAACTACAACCCCATATTGAAGAAAAAATATTATCTGTATTTCCAATAGCAGAATTTGGGGAATGTGCAGATGGGTTACCGTAACGTGCAGCTTAGTGCTAAATCATGAAAAAAATACTTGATCAATACTTGATAGTGTCATTGGTGATCTGAAGTTGATGCAATTGCTGATAAATATTTACAGATGATATCAATGTTGGTAAATATTGTCCTCACAAATAATCAGGACAAAAAATGAACTTGGTCTGTCTATTTAAAAAAAATGTATCTCAAAGGTATGCAGGCCGTATCTACAGGGTAGGAAACTGTTCTGAAATGTAATAGTAGAGTGCATTTGAAAGTCATAGAATCACAAAATGTTTTGGGTTGGAAGGGACCTTTAAAGCTCATCTAGTCCAACCCTCCCTCCCCCCTGCACTGAGCAGGGACATCTGCAACTAGAGCAGGTTGCTCAGAGCCCTGGCCAACCTCGCCTGCGATGGTTCCAGAGATGGGGCATTGACCGTCTCTCTGGGCAACCTGGGCCAGAGTTTTACCACCCTCATGGTAAAGAATTTCTTTCTTCTCTCTAGTCTAAATCTCCCTCTTTTAGTTTAAAACCATCAGCCCATGTCCTGTCATAACAGGCCCTGCTAAAAAATCCCTCCCCATCTTTCTAACAGGCCCCTTTAAGTACTGAAAGGCCACAAGAAGGTATTCCCAAAGCCTTCTCTTCTCCAGGCTGAACAACCCCAAATTTCTGCAGGGCTGCTCTCAATCCCTTGATTCCCCAGCATGTCTCCATACCGGGAGTTGCCCCAACTCAGCTGCAGAGAAATCCTTGGATGCCTGTAAGGAAGTGAATTGTCAAAGCAGAGCGATGTGATGGTGTGTGGAAATAGGAGATCTGTATCAGGAGGTGCTGAGAAGTGCTGGAACTTCATGTGGGTCTGGAATAAAAATCTGTGTTAGAGTCTTGCAGAACTTGCAAGGGTTTAAGGGAATTATTGCTAAAAAGAATTGAAGGCTGGAGGAAATCCCAAATAATGAGGGACTTCAGACAAACATCCTGAACTCCTTACGAAAAAGGAGTATGAGGTGGCTGGGCTTGTGTATATACACTTCTGTGAGGATGAGTTGGTACTGAAGGGCGTGCTGATGGATCTCACACAGGTATAAAAAACCAGAGGCTGTAAACTAAACCCTCAAGGTTTGAACTAAGAGCATATTTTTAGCAGTGTTGGAGAAGCTTACTAAGAAGAATGGTGGTATCTCTATTTAGCCACCTTCTGCTGATCAAAAATAGATAGCTTCTTAGAAAAAGTGCTTTAAAGAAAAAAATAAACCTTGCTATAGGCAGAGCTGGTGATTAGTACAGTATAGGTATGGATGGATGAAATATCATGGCTTAGGGCTGGAAGAGGTACAAGTAGGTGAAGCTGCTTAGTCTTTACTTCCTCTGAAAGTCCTTTTTTAATAATCTGCCATTGTGTTCTAGCAAGAGACTTTTTTATTACGTGTTTTAACAAGGAGTCAGTACTTGGCTTGGGTTTTAATTAAAATTGCTTCTAAAGCATCAAACATCTAGTTGGGCATTTGTTTATTTACACTTCCCAGCAGTGTTCTTGCATGCAAATGATTTTGATGCTTTTGTTCATTATCATCTTAGTCTTCACATTGGAGTGCACTGTAAAGTTGCAGAGATAATTTTCATATAATATACAATGATTCTTCAAAATTCTTGTTTTTCAGCCAAGTCTTAGGTATAGCTCATGGGGTATAAGCCTCTTAGTTCTCGTGTTGATAAGAAGTCAGATTAGCATGTAATAGGAGAAGTATTTACACCTTGTACTGAAATTAAATTCAGGCTTTCTCAATCACTGAAGAGAAGATGAATGCGTGGGTTTGGTTCAGAAAAGATATAGATGAACTTATGTGTTGATAGAAGTTGCTTTTAAATTCAGATTTTTACTGGCATGATGCAGTATGGGAGCAGATAATTTGTTTACCCTTTTCTTCAGTTCTTCCTTTTCTTCTTCCTTTTTTGCTTGTTACAGCTGGGAAAAACTAGTTCAGCTTCTACTGAAGCATCAATTTCCTCAGAAGAATATACCTGAAATGTTAGTGTCCTAGCACAGTGTATGATACCTTGTTTTACTACATGTAAGGTAAAAGTCTGATTTATTTATGAAGATAAAACACATAATTATTGGGATGCACTTGGGTTTGATGGGATTCTTTGTTTTGTTTGGTTTTTGTTTTTTTGAGCCTGAGAGTATATGAAAAAATTTGATTTATCCTATGGATGTATTTGGGGTGTTCTAGGCAGAATATAATTTGAGCAGACAAGGCATATACACACAGTTTATAGTTTAGTAGTAGGCTTGTTGCTTAGAATATCAGTGCAGAAAACACACAAGGAAACTAGTTGAACATTATAAATGATGGAAGCTGACTCTTAAAATAATTTCCCTCTTTAGATGATACTGGTGTCTTTTGGCTTTTCTAGATGGGTGAAGAAGGCCTGTGTAGCAATGAGGGGAGAGAGAGACTCAAAAAAGAGTAAGACTTAAGAAAAGAGTGAATGTACTTGTGCAAAATTCTGTGTGAAGTTCAAATGCGGACCAGAACAATCTGATTATTCAAGCAAGCAAAAAAATCCTCTAAGAGTAACTGTAAAGAGAGATGATTTTAATTAGCATTGTGCCGTGTACAGATTAGAAAAATGGAAGAGGAGAGTTCAGTTAATACATGGGAAAGAGGAGGACATAGGCCAATGTATTTTGCTTTAGGATATGGACAGGATATTAGTGGGGTTTGTAGTTGTTATGTGAGGAGAAACGAAAAGGTTTGCTGGGAGGCTTGAGAAAAGATAGGAAAAAGTTGAACATTGTCTCAAGTTTAAGAGCTGAGACTGAGAAATAATACAATTGTTATCTTTACAGAATGTAAGGAGCCTCTGACTTTGATATTTAATTTGGGAAATATGTTTCAGAGGAATCTGGAATCTCGCTTTTTAGAAAGATAAACTGTGCTTTCATGAGCATCTGAGCTAATCTAGTGTTTCACTGCTGCTGAAATGGAGCCTAGAAGGGGAAGGCCTTGTTTTCTGCAGTGCTCCCAACTGCAGGTTGTGTTGGCCTTGAAGCTCTTCAGATGTCCTGTAAGCTGCTGATGTCTGCTTTTTTAGCTATTTTTGGGTGGTTTTCTGTTGCATTGAAGTGGCTCGCAGAGAGGTCTGGCAAGCAGTGGAGCTGGCACGAAGTATGTGGTGGGCCTGCACAGACTTTGAGCACCAGTCAGCTTGCTGTGTCTTGTGGAATCACAGAGTAAGGAATTGCAGTTATGAGCCATTATGCTCAATGAAGTAAACATGGAAAGGAAAAGGCATGCAAAACAGTGGAAGAGAAGACCAAAAATAATTTTCATGTATTAAAAAGTACTTGCAATGTAATATAAAAATGTTTAAATTCTTAAAAGTTCTTGAGACAGCATGCTTTTTGATGAAGGTATGCTGTAAGTATTTAAGTTAAAGAATAATAATTTAAAAAATGGTCTAAGTAGACTGGATACTGAGATGACTCAGTTGTGTCATACCTTTGGTTAGTATCTGCTTTCTGGCCCTTTTTTAATCTCTGCATAAATACAAATGTATAGAGAAAACTGCCAAAAAACCTGGGGTGCAAGTTCCTTGGCAGTGGATCATCTCATAGCAGAGGGCAGAATTAATATATGGTCTTCATTCCATAAACTAAAACTTGGCATCTCCTGCTTAAAGATAGACTTTGCTCTATAGGTCCAGTTAGTTGGTCCAGTTAGTCCATTTGGTAGTTTAGGTGTATCTTAGACTGAGGAAGTCACAAGCTCTAGGGAAAATGGAACATTAGGGTATAGTGGAGGTCGATGGCCCTTTTAAAAAATTCTATGTTTTTTTTTTGTTTGTAGTCCTAGTGTGTTTCATGTCTTTCCCCTCCCTCAAAAAAACCCAACAAGCCTATTTTGAAGAAAATTGTAAAAACCTTTCTGTTTCTCACGTCCTTTATTGCAGGGATGGTTGCATATATCCATAGTTTTTTATCAGGAAATACATATATCTGCTGAGGTGGACTATGCAGGTAGATCAGGTGTGATTTGGATTTCCTGTATTGTCTTTTAAGGGTGTCTGCTTGAGAGGATGAAGAAACATCTCCAAAAAAAAGTTGTCATTTGAGAGGGAGCTTTTTCTTTCCTTTCTTTGTGCAAGATAGTAAAACCACACTGCCATGTAAGGCAAATCTGTTAGTAAACAAGTTCAGTTGATCCAGTCTTCCACAGCTATTTAGCTGGGAGGCTTGAAAGTAGCTGTGCATTTGCTCCCTGTTCTGGTTTAACTGACTTCCCACTGTCACTTGGAGACTTCTTCTAGAAGGAATGAGGTGAAACATTTAAGAAAAGCAATCATTTGGAGAAGGAGCAGATTATAACAAAAAGTGTCCTTCATTCCCAGTACAGTGTTCAGTGGACTTGGATGCTGACAAAAGTTAGTAGGAGTGAACTACATAAATTATCATCAATCAAAATCCTGTTTATAACTTTCACAGATGTAAGCATTAAATAATGAATTGAGCAAAGATGTGTGATAGGAAGCAAGTTACTTCCTTTCCTTACACGTGTGACTGTTCTGGGTGTGGCTGAGTTAGGTTCAGATAAGATTTCTACTAGGTATTCTGCCTCATCTGTCCCATATCATCATTGGTTGATACACTTATTTTGAGATAACCAGCTGAAGCACTTTAATATGTGTATATTTATGTGCTTTCATATGTGTATGTGTGTGTAGATCTAACTCAGGCTATTCTTTTATTTGGTTCAGGGGGTTGATGGCTTTAGTCTTTTCTGCCCTTTCATTTTACTAAACATACTCTCTTTTTAGCAGCATTAGGGGCTCCAAGCCAAAAGGATGAACTGTTATGTTGTTCAAATGATACAAAAACATTGCTTGGAAGAGTGTTCAATGTATTCTCAAGTAACTTTATTAAAATTACTAGACTGGGTCAGAAGATTCTTATAGAATGATGAAATTCATCCTCATGCAGGCCTGCTTCCAACGATCCTATCAAGGGTTAGACGGCAGCCTTGGCAGCACTTTTGTAGCTACATCACTGAGTTGAAGAATAAATGCAGTAGTTTAAGGTGTTAACTCTCTGCTCTGAAGGTGGGTTCTGAAATGAATGTGGAACTGAATTCTGATCTTAGGATGGGCTCCACAGTTTGTGGTTGGTTGTAGAATTATTCATTCAGCTTTCTAGGTATTGATAATCGCTGCAAGAGTTTTGGACCTGGAAACCACAGTGTGTATGTCAGTTGAAATGTTCAGATGACGGGCAGATTTAGCAATACAGGAAAGAGATGCAGTATGTGAAAACCACAGAAGAACTTCAGTTGTTTGTTTATCCTCTTGAATTGAAATTCAGGCCTTTGTTTTTAAAACCTTTTCCTGGTATTGGTCTGTCTGTAAAGCTGAGAAATGCAACTAGTCTGTATTATCAGCAAATTCCAGAACTGTTTAACAGGGCTCAAATGCCTTGTGAACCCTGGCAAGACAATGTTCTGCAGTGCATGGTGCAAAGCTGTATGGTTCTTGCCTGTTTCACTACTTAGTTCTTGGCTAGCTGCATCCCTCCTCTTTTTTCTTTCCTCTTGAAGGACTGCTGACCTCTGAGGAGTGCTGCTGTTCGAGCAGAGTCACATAGTGACTTCAGAAGTTCTTATGAACTGAGGGAACTGTGCAAGTTCTTGTGAGTGGTTAAGCAGAGGCATGGGGTGAGATGGAGGTAACAGCAGCAAATTGACATAAAACAGGCTTTTCTGGAAGTATTTCATTTTTACTTGTCATCTTTGCTTGAGTATTCAACCCCATCAGCATCTAGGCTTTCTGTAAAAAAGTTTGCTTCATTATAACGGAGTTTGTCCCAGAATTCTATTAGAACTTTTTAAAAAATAATTTTTCTTATCTATTTTCTGTTTTGAAGCTTTTTCTATGGGATAAGGTGCTGTTTTCTCACATAGTAATCTTTCCGTAACTACCTCATCAGATATAGGGAATATTACCTCTTTCAGACAGAAAAATTTGGTGCTTAATAAAGGTTAATGAAACTTGTCTGGAGACGAAATGGGAAACCTCATCACAGTTGGGGGAGGAATTCAGATCCTTCCACCTGTCTCTGTTTTCAAGATGCAAGTTAAATTCTGAAAACAATTTGTGATCAAGATTTTAAATGTCCTTCATGAATTTTGGCCTGTTGTGAATAGCTTTTGCTGTCTCCTGCAGTGCAGGCAGCCAGAGCAATCATCTGCAAGCACACCCTAGTACACAAATGTTTACTTTTCTGTCAGTAGTGAAATAACTCTGCTTGTTTTATGGTGTGGTTATTCTGAGGTTGGAAGATTGTTGAGCCTGGAAGAGATCACTAACCCCAGCTTGCTACTTAGCTATAAATAAGTTTGGTCTGCTGTGGGCTAGTAAGTACCCAAGATTCTTATGTGAGGCTGTTCACTATTATCTAAGGTTATCAGAAAATGGGTGTTTTTAAGCCTTTAAAGAAAAGAAGCATGCAAACCATGCCAAAAAAAAAAAAAAAAAGGAAAAGAATAAAAGAAGTGTGTGAAGGTAAATAATGCAGTCCTCAGAAGATAAAATAAGCTTATAAAAAAGTTTTAAGTTTGGGGTTAGTGTTTTAAAATTTTTCTGGCTTAGTAGTAGCCGAAGGAAACATTGTTTATATTTGTGTATGTGTATTGTGTTAGCTGGAATGTAGCTGAGAAGTGTGCCATAAAATAATTGAACTTCATCTGAAAAATTAAAAAGCATGGTTATATAGAATACAAAATAACCATAGTGTAAAAGAGTGTGATTTGGACTACTTGGAGAAAAAGCAGGATAGTGGATGGGGAGAAGAGACTGAGGAAGGTGTTTTTGAGGAATCAAATTCAGTAGTTTAATTAGAAATGTTGGTTGTAAAAATTAGGCTTTTTTACAGTTTTTGAAATTTAAAAAAAACCCCCCTGCAGTTGTGGAAATGAATGTGGGAGATGGCAATGTGGAAATGTTGCCCGGGTCCCTTTATTTGGGGAAACTTGAGAAGGCAGGATGTGTTGGTCATTTTTGTAATACTTACTCTAATGCCATTCTTGTACTGCAATGTGTTTATGTGCCTTATCTCCAGGGTAAACAATTATGTCTGTAACTTTTTCTTTTTGCAGCAACATTTAATATTAGGAGGATTTGGTAGTTTTCTTCTTCCAGTTTCATTTTGTATCTTGAAGGTCTGCGTAGTTTAGGGTTAATTGCTTTCAGATAAATATAGGTAAGTACCAAGGGGGCTGGGTGCCTGTTGCAGTGACATTGCATTTCAACTTGGAGATCCCTGGGCTCTGATTAAGGAAGTGTTGGTTATGGGAAGTGTTACACTGCTGCCATTTTGTCCTGCTTAGGACTGTTTTGTCTTTGTGGTAGCTGCTTGTTCAAACTTTCCCCAAGAGATTTGAAGGAGAGAATATATATGACTGCCCTGTGTTTTTATAGGGACGTTTTGTGGTAAATAAGTTGCTGACTGAGA
>VYZX01015007.1:9644-24740 GCA_013401335.1 Brachypteracias leptosomus
TTGTGGGAAATTCTCTCTCTGCATGTTTTGGCATGACGCTTTAAAAATTTATCATAGAATCATAGAATGTCTTAGGTTGGAAGGGACCTCAAAGATGATCTAGTTCAAACCCCCCTGCCATGGCAGGGACCCCTCCCACTAGACCAGGTCGCTCAAGGCACTTGAGCCTGGCCTTGAACACCATGTCATTGTTAAAATATGATCAGCTTTTGAAGTCCGGACTTGTTGCTGACTCCCATAGAAATAGTTACTGCTCAACACCTCTAAAAATAGTTTTTCCTTAGATGACTTACTACTGTGGATTTGGACATTTGACTTTTATAATGCAATAAAGTGCCAATGAACATCATGGCAAAAGGAAAAAAAAAAGAGTCTGAACTGAAACAATTAATGTATTTTTGTTTTATTTCTTTTAGATCTTGCTCATTGTCAGTCTAACCTCATTGAACTCAGTAAACTTCTTCAAAATCTAGAAATACTACAGAGAACTCAGTCAGCACCAAATTTCACAGACATGCAGGTAAATATGATTGAACATAAATCATTACACTAAAAAACTTGTTCTTTGTGTTAAGAGAAATACAGAGATGTTGTCTGTTAGATCAGAATGATTTTTTGAAATCAACTCTTGGAAGAAAGGTTTATCTTATGTATTTATCTTAATCATGTGTAGTAATGTTTCATATGTAAACAAATAATTAAGATGTATTAATTATTTTACTTAAATAGGACAAATCAAATTATTAAGTCATTTGCAAAGCAAAACTGAGAACTGTTAGAATAGAAATACTTGTATACTTTGAAATCGTATTTAAGGAGTTTATATTGTGCTGAGTAAGATATCATTTTAAGTTTTTAAGGAGTGGAGAGAGCCAAAGACCCTTAAAGATGAAGTTGCATGCTCTAGAAAAGAGGGCATAGTACAAAGGTCCCAAAGGTTGGACTGTTTCCCAGTTCAGGGTGAGTTTTCCTCTTGACCACAAAAAAGCAACAGCACATCCTAAATCCTCAATACTTGCTTCCTGTTTCACTCAGTCCCCTTGAATACACAAATCTCCCAAGGGTGTTGGTGCATTGGGAATTCTGTTTCCAATGAGGTAATGAGACTCACCATTGATTTTAGAAAAAGGTGAACTCCACATTTCTCTGAGTAATATTAGAACAGAAATCCATGAGGATTTCAAGAACTGGTCCTAAATATTGTGCACTTAGGAATAAAGTATACCGATAGTTTTGCTAGATGGGCTGAATATAGCATGTGTCTGTAGGAATGTATGGATAGCTACTGGTCACTGCTGTAGTTGCTGGCCCCAGCAGTGGCATTCTTCTCCTTACTTTGTAATTTGTAGATGTCTAACACTACAATTCTTTACTAACTTGCTGTACTGTCAGTGTTGCTTGTGTCAACTTAATAGTACTTTGTCACTTTTAACTATTTGTGCAATGTAGGCTAACTGTGTAGATATTTCAAAGAAAGACAAGCGGGTCACAAGACGATGGAGAACAAAAAGTGTCAGCAAAGATGCAAAAATTCAACTTCAGGTACTGAATGCACAATGTTTTACATTTCACTGTACTTCTAGAATAACTTTTGAGCATGAAATGTATTAGCTGAAAGCAGGGAGTCAATGTACTTGTCTCTTTTCTTACTTATGAAGTAAATTAAATCTCAGTTTGTTGTTTAAATCCTAGAGAAGATAGTGAGAGAAGTGTTGATTTTACATTCATTCATGTGAAAACATTGCCATCTAGGGAAAGGAGTGAGATCTGAATACTAATCAATTAAGGTGCAAAAAAGTAAACACTCATGCAATACATGGGAATACTCAGATTCTGTCCCAAACTTGCCAAGAGGAGCAGTTGAGCAGGTGCCATCAACATAAAAGTGGAAAACATGGATTAAATACTAAACATACCAGTTTTCTTTGTCAAGGCCTATACTAGGAATGTTACCAATGACAAATATTTTCACAAGCCTTCTCTTGTCAAAAAAGCTATTACGGGAACAAACTGAACCAACCAAAGAGCAAATCAAGTGAAGAAAGATTTTACCCTATCCTGTCCTAGAGCTGAAAAGTAAAAGCACAGAAATAAGCAGAATACACTTGTACTGCTGCTAGATCCAGGGTGTATTGCAGAAGTAGTTGTGTGTTTTGAGGCCTAATCCAAAACCTAATCTTTTTTATAACAGAGCAAACGCTAATGAAGTCTATATTCAACTGACTTCAGGAGCTAACAATCACCACTGTGCTGTCTGCTACAGAATAAAAAAAGTCAGCAACCTTTGATCCATTTAAATTCCTTGAAATTCGTGCAAACTTTGAAAGCCTTTAATATGTTCCCTAGAGGCGCAATAAGGAGTTTTCTGTGACTCAGAGGCACAGTAAGGAGCTCTCTGTGACTCATTTAATAATCATAAGGAAAGAGGAAATTGTAGTTGCATCAGCTTTCTCATTGAAGTTGTTGTAGGTGATTTTTTTCTATCTATTGCACCAGATAAATCACAATAGGTTGAACAATGAAGCATCTGTTAGGAATAAAAAGGTTTAATAATAAAGGAATTTTGGTGATTGATGTCATATCCTTTTACCTGCCTTTGAAGAATTACTGTTTCCCTGCTGCTGAATAACATAGGCAAATAAAAATATCAGGAAATTGGTGCCTATGAAGAGACAGAGTCAACACTGCATATTCTTTCATGCTGCAGTGGTCTCAGGGAAACTCCTCTCCACAAAAGTGACGAAAAAACTACAATACCAGTCAGTGTATGATGATCTTGGGTGGTGGGTCACAAGGAGCTATGAGATGTTCCTTTGTTGCCTGCACTTTGCCAGTGACACCGGTCTGGTCTTACATCATTTTGGCACCTGACTTTAACTGCTGTTTGTGTCTTGGCAGGATTTGTGCCTCAGTTCCTGAAATTCTCAAATATGATTTAGTTTGCAAGTTTCCCTGAGAGAGTTTTGTGTGCATAGCACTGCTTTACATGGGTCTATCACTTCTGGGTCAATATGAACTTTGCCTAACCTGTGTCAGCATTAACTCCTGGCAAGCTTAATGCTGGAAATGTAAAATTTACATTGTTGGAGCAACGCATAAAGTTATTGATGACTGATTTATAAATTAGTTTCCAGTGAAACAGAAACCATAAAATTATTCCAGATCATATGGAAAGTGAAGACTCTTTTTTGCCTGCTTTGTTATCTTGGCTAGTTTGATGGGCTCAATACATTGTTTCTTCTTCCAAGGGGTGTCCTGTCCCATGAATAGTCTAAAGCTGTGATCTATGGAAGGTAGTCTCACTCTGGCTCATTGTGTTATTTCTAATTTGCTCATGTTGCCATTCCACTAAATTGTAGATTTCCTCCATGCCTAGTTGCTTTTTAAGCTTACAGTCCAATTTTGTTCTTCTGTTAGTCATTTCTACTAGCTTCATTGGTTTTCCGTAGAGGTCATTATTTCAAGACTATTCAGACTCTTTGTAAACCGTTTATCAGGGCATCCATTACTGAGAATCACTTTGTCAAATTTGTGATCATTACTTCATGGTGCCTACACGTGATTTGCTATTAAATGTTTGATGTTTGGTACTAAGAAAACTTCTGTTATCCTTTTCCTTTCCCCATGCTTCCATACATCTTATTAGTTTCAGGGGATTATGTTAATACTAACATGCTAACTTTAAACTAGTTGCAGTATTAATTCCATTTGAAATACTTGCACCTATTTATTTTAGAATGAGCAGTCATTAAAGACTCTCTGATAGTATGATGTTGAGAGCCATCCTTCTGGGGAGCATAAAAATTAGAGAGCTCTCTATAGAAGTGTTTTGTTCATGAGTAACGGGGAAAGAGAGTGTAATTTGTGCTAGTTCAGCATCCGCTGCGTAAGATACAAGGAGAGAATTCTCCCACCCAGATTTCATATTGTATTTGTTCCCAATTTTTTCTTAATAAGATAGCTTTTGTTGTATACCTGCTAACACATTCTGGAATATGAATGCTAGGTGTATAATGTGTTTAATACATACTTTTTTCTTGTAAGAAAAGCTGCTTGCTTTGTTTTTTAGAAAGATATATTTACCAATTAGGTATACCAATTAGGTATACCAATTCTGTATGCAGTTAACTTTGCTCACACAACTCATACCTGTTGCTAGAGTGGGGTTACTCCCTGAAGTAAAATTGAGCGTAGCATGTGTGTATCCATTTTGGGATTTAGTATTGCTAAATTGTTTAGAATTAACAGCTTAATTTACAGGCCTTTACTCAAAAGTAATACATGGTCTGCTTCTCTTAAGATAGATTGCTTTTATAAAGAAGGTTTATTTTGCTTTTAAAAAGCCTATTTAAAGTCTTATGAAAATGTCCTGCAACAACAGGTTAGTTGACCTGTGTTCATTCACTTTACAAATTACGCTTTTGTACAAAAATGGAGGGGTTTTTGTATTTAATTTCAGGGGGAGTAGTTTAATAGAGAACTATATAGCATGGAGTAACCTGAAAAGTCATCTTGCTTTACTGAGGCTTTCAGCTCAGAAATGAAACCAGACCCAAATACTGGGTTTTTACCTTTTCCCTTAAATAACTTCATAACTCAGATTATGACGTCACTTTCTTTTGTGTTGAGGGGAGTGTGTGGTTCTGTAGAGCTCATCATTTCCAGTTTAATAATGTATACCTGCATTCATAATCTTGCAGATATATATATTTGTGCATGTCTCTCTCTCTGTACATACATATTTATATATGCCCCTATTAGTTAAACAAGAATATTCTTCCAAACTCCTATTCACAGGATAGACATACTTCTATAGAGCACAAAGAGTTTTACATTATGGATACAATGTGTTCTCTGTTTTAAAGAAGTTTATATTTTAGAGGTTGTGTACATATTTTTTAATGTGAGAATTTTACAAAGCACAGCTTCTCTTACTGTAATAATTAGACAACCTTCCATTGCCAGAAGCACTGCCACTAGTACCAGCCAGAGGGTGGAGCGTGTGGCCGTTCTCAGATGCAGCAACCCTTCCAGCAGGAATGTTAAAAGAGCAAGACACCTCAACTAATAATTGATCCCACTAATAATTGAACTGCAATATTCTGTTCTTCAGCACAGTGTCCATGTATACAATCTTTACCGTTGTTATTTATATGGTGCCCAGGTTGCTTTCAGAAAAAGTAAAAATGTATATAGACTTAAAAATACTGAAGTGGCTATAGGTGAAGATATAGGGCAAGAAAAATGTAAAGGGATTGAATTATTTTTTTTTTAAAGCAGAAAGGTGGCTTTTCTAGTCTTCTAAAATCTTAAAATGGCTTCAAAATAATGACACTTTGATCAGATGTTAAATAGAAGGACTTCATGATACCTGTGGAGCTCCTTTGCATTAGGCAATCGCTTGACTTCAATGTACCATGATGAGTTTTCTTAAAAGTAAAATAAAAGTGAAATTAAGCAAGATGAGGCCACAAGTTAGGCATGTAGAAAATGAAGTAGTTTTTGGAATACTTAGTTTTCACTGATGCTATTTTATTTGAGTTCTGGAATTGCTTTGAGAAGCCAAGCCTTCGGTAATGTATGGGAGAACTAGTTTTAACTCAAAGTGGTGTGTGGAGAAAATGAACAAATATGCTCAAGGATGGGCACAGAAATGCTAGAGCTGTGCGCAGGAATATTTACATAAGCAAGCTCACTAAAACATACACACTTGAAATGTTTTACCATTGAGATACATGTACCTTCAATTACCACAGTTCGTGCACTTCCACTAATGCAAAGTGATCTCTTTCAGAATTCATCTTCTAGATGGTCAAGTGACCACCAGAAGGAGTTTATTTTTTGTGTTGTCTGCCATGCCATCCTTTTTGTTTTCTTATTCCATAATTGTCTTATGACTCTCAATGGCAATGCTAATAGATTTTTTATTTTTATTTTTTTTTTTGGATAGTCTTAGTGAGTACACTGCAGTCCAACTCATCTGGAGATAATTTTAGTGGAGTATCTAGCTTTTATATGTCTCTGGCATACACAACTGAAAACATGTGATATGTCCTCAGAATGTGTAAGCCATAAGAGTTAACAAAATTGAAATCCATTTAAAGACTCTACCTCTCCCTTTTCTGATCACCTTTCATCTTCCTGTGTCCCATCACCCGTTCCCTTCTCTTTTTCTACTCCCTTCTCTCTTGCATTCACTGTCAGGAAGGGCCGGCACCGAAGGGCCAGTTCAGCACAACACGACGCCGGCAGAGACTAGCAGCTGCAGTGGCTACAACAGTGAGTGGCTTTAAAAATCAAGGGATAGCTATAAAGATGGGAAGCTGTGTAAATGGAGTGTACAATAAGCTTATTAAAATGTTTCTTGCACTTTTTGGAGGCGTCCATGCTACCCACTTTCAGCTGAGTTTCTTAGCAGTGATCAGGCCTGACCCAAGTGAATTCCATAAATGTGGGTCTGAGCTTGTTTACATGTTGTACGTGTCCCTCCTCCTTTATGCAAGTGCAAGTGATGGTTAGACTCAGGCCCTGCACTATTTGAACATGTCTTGGACACACTCTGCTATATACTATACAAACCAGAAATAGATTATCAGTTTCTGTTAGAAGATTCTTGTGACAGTCTCTAGCAAGTCAGTAGAACCAAGGAGATTTGTTAGAAACAACCATGGAATTATAAAATTTCCTTTTTTCCCCCTCCTGTTTTTTTTTTATTTTATTTTAAAGTAGTATGAGGTTAGCCTTTTCATTTGAGGCATTTTTTGTTTACATTCCATAATCCCAAAAAGTCATATTACTACCTCTGGTGTCTGTATTTAGTTTTGCTAATTTCCTAAGTCATTGATGAAAAATAGGGAGTTATGAAATCAACACAAGGGCTGGGAATTGGGAGGAGAAAGCACTCAGGAAAGCACTTGTTAGGAATGCACAGTATAGACATTAGTACTAATCCATTGACTGATTAGTACAACAGCCAGATCAGGAAGAATGTGCAGCCTAAGATTGAAATGAGCTTGAAATGCACACTTATCTAGCCCAAGCAGCGAATGTCTTCACCAGGCTAAAGTATTCCAGGGTCTGCTGCCCCAGACCATACCTAAAATCCCCTAGATCAGACATAGCTTCTGCTTAAGCCTGAATACCTTCAGCACCCGCCGCCTGAAACCATAAAACTCTGTTACTGTTAGGCCCTCCTAAAAAGCATGAGAGAAATCAATGTTTCTCTAGTTCCCAAATTAACCCATCTAAATTTAATACCTCGTAATCAGTTGATGCTGAATGCTGTGCTCAGTAATTGATTGATGTGCTGACCTCATGGGCCTGCCTGCCTGGCAGAGAAACCAGCCTGCTTCTCAGTTTGCGTGGCTGAGCAGTGCCGGTGGGAGGCTGCAAGTGGCAGGTTCAGCAGTAGTTAAGCAGCATGGGCAAGAGCTGTAGCAAGGAGTGCTTAAGTGGAACAAATGCAGCTGGACAAAGCAGCAGGTGTCCAGAGAGTCGCTTGAGTTGTTACCTGCACCTGAAGTGAGAACCTGTTGAGAGAGGTCATGGAGGAGCTGAATAAAGTGCATGAGGAAGGAAAACTAGAGACACCAAAATGACTGTACAGCCATTGCATTGGTTGTGGCAATGGCCCCTTCTCCCTGGCTGATGTGGCAAAGTGCTTGTATCTCCCAGACTGTGAAGCTGTGTGTGTAGACTGAGGGATACAGAATTACATCAGTTAACTGCACGGCAGAAAAAGGCGGTTTTCCTTACAACCCACTTTACTAGGAACAGCCTGTTCCTACATGAAAGCATAATTTTGAAGAAGGTGATGGATGAGTGGGTATTATGTCCCTGGCATAGAGCAGGAAGTCAGGACAAGGTACATCTGAGGCCATGTCTGGAAGTGTGTGTGTATATGGAGGAAACCAGAGTGATGCATCAAGAAGCTAAATATGTCCAAAACAACAACAACAAACTAAAAAAGAATGAGTAATAAAGTCAGAATCAACTCACAATGGATATAGAGAGAAGGCACAGCAGTGAAAGGAAAAAAGGGGAAGAGAAGTATGTTGGCAGAGTTTCTTGGACTGTGGCCTATTCAAGTGAATGAAAGAATTTGTTCAATGCGGATTTTTTTTGTCTGTTATGGAAAGTAGCTTGGAAACTTTTCTAAAAGATGCATATGAGGAGAGTTTGTGTCAGTCAACAGTTCAATATTTTTTTGGTTCTTGTATTTAAAGCAGTCAGCAGAGCAGCTACTTGTCTCTGTCACATGGATGTATATTTCTGGCAAGCAGTGTGACCATATTTGTAGAGCATGTAAATGCTGTTTCTAGCACATACTTCAAAATGTTATTTTCCAATAAACCTCACTGCAGAAACATTGCTTATCAGCCTGGCCAGCTGAGGGATGAGGCAGAAATGATGGATCTAAAGCAAGTCTCTTCAGCTCGGTTCATCACAAAGTGACTAAAGAGCCCATGTGTGGGCAGCCTTCCTGCAACTCTGCCAGTCTGTGGGGCTGGGGCATCCTGCACCATCACCACATGCCCATGAAGCTGTGGGGACTCTCCCTCAAGCTCCTGTTTTATAGCTGGCAGCTTTTTTCCTGCCTTCTGCATGGGTTTGAGGATTGAGTATGTGCTCCCAGCACATGCAGCTATCATGTAGCCACCTGCTCTGCCCTTCTTGGAGCCATCTGGAGCAATTGGACCTTTGCGGTGCTCCCAGCCAGAAAGTTCTGGGAACATGATCTTCTTTAAGAAGTTGAAATACTTTGTAAAGGAAACTTGAAATTAACTTGCATTTAGTCTCTTTAGTTAACTAACTTAGGGGTTTTTTGGCTGTTGAGAGAGGCAGTCTGGTACTTGCGAAGAAGATAATGGGATAAATACTCAGTAAAAATGGAAGGAACTTCTTCTGCATCTGCTGTTTATTGATGTCTTCTTGCTTTGAGGCTAAAATGAGGTCCAATAAAAAATAAGTACTTTGTTGACACAGCTGGAATTGAAAGTACATGAGAGAAGAGAGTAAAGTTTATACTGGATAGGTGTCATAGAGCTATTACTTTATGTGCTATATGTATCTGGAAATTGAGGAAGAATAGGATGGAAAATGGTGATTTGCAGAATATGCTCATGAGTAGAATATGTGGTGAATAAATCCAACAGGATTTTGAGGGTTTCATCAGGGAGTCAGAATCCTAAAACATTTATTGATAACTTTATAGGAAGGGATTGATAAAACTATTCCTTGAGCAAATAAAAGAACAAGGTACCTATTTAAAATACTGATGGTATTATAGAACTTATCTGTTGATAAAAATTCTTAGTAATATGACTTTTTATGTTATCTTCTGCTCTTTATCATGCCTTTATATTTTGGCGCAATTTTTCCTATTTGAATAATTACATTGGGCTGCAGTGTGGAAATTCTTGGTTTATCCATTTGATCAATATAATGAAATAAATTAGATTTAATATGTTTAGCAGTGTTTAATATTTAAGTAATGATACATAGTTCTGCATGCCTTTCCTTTGCATTTAAATTTGAAAATTGGGTTTTTGGCCTGATTTTTATACAAATGTGTGTAAATGGTAAAATTAAAATAAGATACAACATACACTCTCACACATATCACATATATAAACAGTGGCAGCCATACACTGCATGTGTAACATATGTTAAGTACACATGATACACGTGTGTATAACTTACAAAGATTTGCATGTGTATTTTTATTACTGTACCTGGAAAGTATGGAAGGAGAAAGAGAAATGGAAATAATAATAAACTAAATTCTTTGTTCCATCTTACTAAACTCTTATCTCTCTACATTTATTTATAGTTCATGTACTTTAAATGAAAATGGAGGTTTTTGTTTTGATTTGGGTTCGGTTTTTTGGCTGTTTTTTATTTGTGTAGTTGGAAAGAAGATAGAAAGACTATATGTTTTTTCTCTCTTCATTGCCAGTACACTGAGTTTCAACTCAAGATTTACCAGTAGTTCTGAAAAGCTTCAATGGTGTGTTTGATCTTATACCCTATTTCTAGATCTGTGGGGGAACTTGCATACTTCAAATGTTAGTATTGTAACAGCAGAGTCACTCTACATGTACTCTCAAATGTCCAAATATAAAGCAGCATGTGTCAAGGTTCAATTTTCCAATCATTTTTTAAACATTAGGAAATGGTCTGGCTTTGTAAATGTTAGGATTGAAATGCTGCATTGTTAGGTGTTAGCAATGTATTTAGGACTTCTTTGGTCTGTTTCAGTGGAAAAATTTCAAGAAAGTTCTGCATCTGCTGTGCTGAGACTTAGGAGAGTAAAAAGTTATGTGTCCACTCTTACCATGTTTTTCACATTGCGAACTAAGTCTTTTATTTTCAGAAGAAGTTTTTATTTTGCTTCAACAGAGTTAAAAGATTGGTTACACCTTATACAATATTTCTTCACTGTTTCTTGCTGTAGGTCCCTTTCAGTGCCACAATGTCACCCGTTCGACTGCATTCATCCAATCCCAACCTCTGTGCAGACATTGAGTTTCAGACTCCACCAAGCCATGTAACAGACCCTCTGGAGTGCTCTACTGAGTACATGAAGCTTCAAGAAGAATTCTGCCTGATGGCACAAAAAGGTAACTGGAAATGTTAAGCTTTTCCTTTATTGTGCTTCTCTGTTGTGTTTCTTTCTTGCTTTCATTAGTTATGGACAGGGAATTCATCTGTGTTACACAATATTGTATTGGAGTTTTTAGCTGCTCAGGTTTCTTACATAAAGATGATGTTTATTATCCTCCTTATATTTTTCATGGATGTCATGAGTATAAAGATAGGTAAAATCTGATAAGAGAATTTTTTAGAAGTCTTCTGAAAGACTTTCTGTATCTTGTAAATATGTGACTAAATTTGCATTTTGTTTCTCAATAAAATGCTTTCTTTCTCCCTAAAGATAAATCATAATGTCACTGCTACATATAATGTTGTGCAGTTCATTTATGCAATGTTTCCTATGTTAGTGGAAACAAGGTCTTATTTCTAGAATATACTTTAGAAATGCCATTTTATTGCCAATAGATGAATGGCCCTACAGACTTGAGAAGATTTTTTTTTAAAAGGGTTTGTTATTAGTTTGCTATCTGTTACATAACAAACAAAAAATGTGACACTGATGTCTTAAATGTCAAAAACCTGTCTAAAGACCAAGTAATCCTCTTTATTAGTGCAATATTGAGACTTAGCAGAGCAGATATTTTCTTACTCTGAAAAGAAAAAAAAAACCCCAACAACCCAGAAACAGAAGAACACATGTTGGACACAGGTTTTCCTGTCCATATGTTCAACACCAAGAGTACGCTCAGATGACGTATGTGTCATACAGTATGCACGTTACAACCTCAAGTTGTGTTTCTACTTAATTTGTCATGGAAAAATTGAAGTTCAGGTCTTTGTTTCAAATTTCTGTAGTTGTGGGGTGGAAATCTCACTCTGTCTTTATTGCTGAAATATTGTAAGAGATGTCAATGTGCGCTCCTGTAGCTGAGAAAACACTTGTTTTCTTTGTTTTTCTCTTTTTTTTGCTTAGTGCATTCTCTTTTGAAGTCTGCCTTTAACAGCATAGCTATAGAGAAGGAGAAGCTTAAGCAGATTGTTTCAGAGCAGGATCTTGCAGGCCACAATGCTCAAATAGCACACCTCAGACAGTCCCTTTCTCAGGTATGTTCTTGATTTGATTTTAAGCACATCTAACTTGCCATGTGCACTGTTTCTTTTGTATTTTGGCCATTTCATGAGGAAGTAGGAGCTAAGAAAAAGCCAAGTTCTTGACCGTAGCTATGACATAGGTCTGAACTCGTTGCATGTGAGGGTGAAGAGTATAGTTTGTTTATGTAAGCATGTATTTGTTATGGTTTTCCAAAGTAAAGAAAAAGGATCAAATGTATTTATACAAATGCTAGGTATCTCTCCTGGAGCTGTTTCCAGTACAGCTAAGGAGATATTCCTGTTTTTTTAATTAATTTTTAAATTTTGACTGTGTATTTTCTGATTTGTTTTATATCTCCATGTCTCTTAACTGTAAAAAGAATCATAGGTTATAGGATAATCATAGATAAATTGGATTTTCAGATATACACCTGTTACTGTCCAGCATCTCTCCCACTTAAACCAAAGGAAAAATTATTTGCTTTAGTGGGGAAGAACAGGTAAAGCAACAGTAAGTCCTCAAGTTGCAAAATAACTCAAATTTTTAAATGGATTGTCAAGCAAACATAAAAGCTTTTACTCTTAAGAATAGATTGATGTGGAGTACTGAATCTGCAATAAATCTGAGTAGAGGCTTAAAGACAAACAGAACTTCACCAAAATGTATTATTGTTACTAGGATGGAGATTTTTGCTTTGAGATTAAAATTTATGCTCAACTTTCCTATAGATAAAGATTCATATCATGTTACACAGACTGATTACTGTGTGTTGTAGTAATAAAGAAAGGTTAAGGATAAAAGATAAGGTAGCCCTTTCAGGTTATTGATAGAAATAAGCAAGACCTGTGGAGACATATTAGCAACTTGAAGAAAACACGTTCATCGATTTCATACTTGTTCTTGGCCTCCTCAGTCTAAAAGTCACTATCACATATTAGATCATAGACTCAATGGGGAATAAGTAGAAATTTGACCTTAATCAGATGGGTTTGACCAGTCTCTTGACCAGGTTTGAGCAGTTTGAGAAGTTGCTGCCATGTTGCTGGTAGTTATCACCTTCTCTTCCTGGCAGACGGCAAATGTGAACATGCCTACACCATTTCAGAACAAAGCAAAATGGGGTAAACTGTTTAGTGACAGTCCTACATTGTTTCAGTAAATTCATGCTATCTAGGGAGAGGCAGAAGAAGATTCTTACTCCATTATAACAGCCATTTTGTTCTAAAGCAGTATGTCTGTTGTTCTTTTCTACAATCCTCAGTGCTGGGGATATATTAGGATTAAGTCAGTTCATGTTCTAGGTATGTAACATTTTATACTTTTTCTGGTTTTCAGAATCTTGCAAATGAGTGTTTCTAGATAACAGTCAATATGTATTTATAATCTAGGTTGAGCTTTAAAAAAGAGAGAAAAATCAGATACCAGGCACCAGTTGAATTCTACTGGGTTTTGTGACACTCTAATGGGTCAGTACTTTGAAATGAGTACACGCATGCAAATATATCAAATTGATTTGGACAGGCAAACAACCAAAGATATTAACAATTATACTGGCATTTTTTGAAAGGGAAGCAATTTCCTTTTCCAGGCTCTAAGTGCTGGTAACCTTGGTTCAGAAAGGGTGGTATAGTTGTAAACCAAGAATTGCCTCTTTGGACGTTTTGTGGGTAGTTCCCATTTGTTCTGCAGTTTCATTCTTTCTTGCTGCACTCACTCCCCGTGTCCATAATGTACATAACCCACCAATATACCTGCCAAAGAGCTATCTGAAGAATTATGAAAGAGTGCCACTGTTACATTGTGGGAGAATATCTGTCCACCCTGCCTCCTGAAAATCACTGAAGCCAAACCAACCAAAAAATGAAATCATATTAGAGAGGATTTGAAAATAGGTCTCTCTCTAAAAATGGAAGAAATAAGGCTCTGTGATCTCTTAGGCACTTTCTGGGAAGAAGATACTTTTTTCTTTTTTTTTTTTTTCTTTTGGCAGCATCCTACTTATTTTCAACTTANTCTGTTTAACGCTACTTTTTAAATGAAATGTACAATTTTTATTTTAAGGCTCTCAACCAGAATGCTGAACTAAGGAGTCGCTTGAACAGAATACATTCAGAATCTGTTATTTGTGATCAGGTTGTCAGTGTAAATATTATCCCTAGTCCTGATGAGGTAAGACTTTGGCCTTTAATGGATTTAGAGTACAATCAAACCTTGCTAATTCTCACTAATAGCTGAATCACACCTGGTAAATTACAGAATTTTTCAGATTGGCAAGTGTTCAGAAAAAGTCTGATTATATTTTCCCTATGTAAAATAAAACTTCTGTCTTTTATTTTGCATATGTCAGATCTCATGAAAGAACTCAGTTTGGGCTCTGCAGAGAAACAGGGAAGGACTCTAATTTTGGAATATTAATTATTGACTGTGGGAATTACTGAGGTTTTACTGTATTTGAATGTAACACAATAGCTAACCCATTCTGTATCTTAGTTTCTTGCCAAATCTGCAGAACAGCTAGTATTTAATGGCCTGATCCTGTGAGTGCTTAAAGGGCCTGATACTTAATATCTTGAGTGGCACTGCTGAGATCAAAAGGTTCAATCTATGAACCAAGCACTGCACTAATATCATATTTGCAACATCTAGTCATCTTGTTTTACTTTTCACAGTCAACAGATTGCTGAACATTAATAACATGTCAAGCTTCACTCAGGAGAAGGATAAACCTGAATTTGTGAGCTGTAATATGTTACAATTAATATGGTCACTTTGACAGCCATTCTGCTTGCATTTTACCAAAATATTTTTCATTTATCATTTCCACTATTTTTTTTGTATGTATATGCCATTTCAGTTCACATCCTCTTGTCTCCTAATTATTTCTCTCAAGAAGAAAGGAAGGTGAAAACATGTTTCCAATTACTTTTGTTTGTTTGCTTTTTGAAAATGTCTAAACAATTTTTTCCAAGAGTCTAGCAAGTTGGAGACTAGCAACAGAAGATAGAGGTGAAGTGGTGCCACAGCATGGCAGTCTGCAGTGAAGTTCTGAGCAATCACCATCTCTTCTATTTTGTGTATTTTGCTGGTTAGCTGTTTCTTTTTCATACAAAATTTGTACCATTGTCTTAGTACAAATGTGTCTGACTGAAGGAGTTTTTCAAAGAGGTTCCCAGATCTCTCATTCACTTCTTCTATTGATTACTTCATACATATTAATCCTGCAGTGTGTAGATAATGCCTGTGTGAGCATCTTTTCCAGGTAGGGATATTTTTCTAAGTCCCTGTAGCTTATGCAAAACCATAAACTTTTAATAATTTCCTGTAAAGATAACAGTGAAATGAGCTCCTGTTTCCATTATGGTTCATCGAACATCAGAAACCATCCACAGGGAAGCCCCAGGGGAAAA
>VYZX01015007.1:29372-55869 GCA_013401335.1 Brachypteracias leptosomus
TTGCATTTTCATGGCAACCTCATACTGTCCTGTTTTAAACCAGATGATATAGCATAGATCATCTTGTGTGCCACTGCAAGGGGAGGATTTGGTCTTTTCAGTTTTGTAAATCTTTCACTATTATATTCAGATATCAGGTGGAAAAACAAATTCTGGGGGAAATCAATGGAAATTCTGCCAGTTGGAACCTTGAATGTGACTCTGCCAAAGTAAGCTACCTTCCTATTTCCTTTTGTTTTCTCTCTTAGCTGCAATCTGACGTGTCCTGCCTTGTGAATGGATTGGGGGAAGTGTATGCAGACATCCCACGATTCATACTGTTGGGAGTTAGTGCCTAGCCCAAAATCTCTCCTTAGTGTACAGGTGGGGATACTGAAGCATTTTTGAGCCTGAAGATCCATTTGGGTTTTCAGAGGAAAAATATACAAACTCTTTAGAAAGTGATAGATGGAGTGAGATAGAAATATTTCGGAGAAAGAACCCAAGTTTTATATGTACAGTAGTGATCAGCTGTTCAGAACAACGCTGCAATATAGGACTGTCAGCAGCTAGTCCTTACTCAGGCTCTCAATACTGTGAAGTGTTCCCTCAGAAGAACCAGTAGTTCCAATGTAAGGTCATTTTTCAAAA
This sequence comes from Brachypteracias leptosomus, assembly GCA_013401335.1. Classification (NCBI taxonomy): domain Eukaryota; kingdom Metazoa; phylum Chordata; class Aves; order Coraciiformes; family Brachypteraciidae; genus Brachypteracias; species Brachypteracias leptosomus. The sequence continues at coordinate 30,003 of VYZX01015007.1, forward strand.
TGTAGATAAGCCAAAACATGTTCTTCAGATGTTGACAGAGTACTGAAAAGTTGTTTCAGTATGGGTAAGACTAGTTGGAAGTGGCAAATTTTGGTCATGTGCAAGGAAAGGGTACTTTCAACATGTTTGCTGGTTTTGCAGTACTAATCCTGCTCCTGTATGTTGCAGCCAGCCTCTCTTTCTGCCTCTGACAGTTTGGTGTCACTGCAGTTCACCTCTTTATCCATCTCATGAAATTGAAGTAAATGCACTCAGGATCATCTTTAGGTTCTGCCTTCATGCTTACCCCTCAGCTCTAAAAGAGAATGTGCTTTGTACAATATGATTCCCTCGTTTTATTCCCTTGTTTGAAAATAGAGATGCTCTGACTCTGGGTAGTTGTTACAGAGGGAAAGGGATGGTGTGCCACGGAGCTTCTACCTCCTACTTCCTTTCCATCTCCTTTCCAAATTTATTTTGTTCTATTTGTAATTTAATTACATCGTCTGCTTATAGCCTCAATTCAGCCTTATGTTGATCTTCAGGTCACTGTCCGGCCCCTAAAGGAATTGTGGCCAAAGCTCTTAACGCTCTGAGGACAGTGAATATGCTCTGCAGGTCTTCAGTGGTTCGTGACTTGATTTGTTCACGTCTTGCTGTAACCATTCTTCAGTTCTCTGCACTAGAGCTTAGGTGCACTCCTCTATAGAGGATTAATAATACCTAGAACCAGTGCTTTTTTAAACTAAGCTATTGTTTCAAAAGTTTTTCACTAATATGGTCTTGTATTTATGATAATGGAGCTATGTTTTACTTTTCTGTTCATATTGATTATGATTAATGTATATTACCAACTACTTCTTAATCTGTTCTTAGGTATGGAGACTACTATGTTTGGAACAAAGTCACTACTTGCATACATAATATTCTTAGTGGAAGGAGGTGGATAGAACACTACGGAGAGATAACTATCAGAAACACAAAAAGCAGTGTTTGCATTTGTAAACTCACATTTGTCAAGGTAACATGTCTTCTAATACATATCATGTATTCATAAAACTTCATAGTCTAAGCATACATAAAGCTGTTTCTTCAGTACTCCTGAAATCCACATTCCACATTTTGTCATGTCAACATTTGTATAGATGTAAATTGTCAAATGAGAGTGCTATGTCAAGTAGTGTGACTATTCCATTGAACATTTGATAGCAGTGTGTTGCATTGCTGTACAGCAGTGTGCTATACTGTTGTTGGATTTAGGTTAAAAATGAAATGTCAAAATTTCTTTTCTATTACCACAATGAAAACAATATCACTGTAAAGTTCTGTGCCATTTTACTTCTGCCTTTACTAGAATTTGCAGCCAGTATTTTATCTCTTTAGATTAAATAACACTGCTTTTGTTCATAGTATTTTAGTATCCAGGCAATGGCCATATATAAAAAAAGGTCACTATATAGCTATGTTTATATCAATTATTTTCCCTAAAAATAAGTTTGTTGTTGTATTGCGTTAAAATGCATCAGTACAATTGCAGTGTTAGCAATGGTGTGTTACCATAGATCTGAAATTCATGTTTTAATGGCCAATTGGATCAGTAGGTGAAGATGTAAGAAATAAATGTGTCTAAGAAAAGCAAAACAGAGAAGAGAAACAGAAAACAAATAGTAAGTAATACTGACTGAAGGTCTTCCCTGCTGCGAACAGTAGTCTGCAGCATCCATTAAAATCTTCCCTTACATGTACAAGTATATTCAGTATTTCTCCACATGGAAAGAAGAGAGTTAACTGTCTCTGATCTTGCAACTTTTAAAGTGTCATTTTTGCTGAATTGTGTGGAATTTGGGTTAACGAACAACAATGTAGTTCCTAGATGTGCAGATAATTTAAATAGTTTTATACCAAAACCACATAACAAATTATTCAGGCTTTCTCATTAATTATGTCATTTACTCAGGTCATTTGAATTTCGAATTCTGATATTTGTGGTTCTAGGTGAGCTGTTCTATACAAAATTTGGACAGTTGGTGCCACATATTAAGATTCATGCAGTATCTGTATTGGTACAATGGGTAATGCAAAAAACCAGTGTGAATTAGGAATTCTTTTTTAAACTTGCAGGTGAACTACTGGAATTCAAATGTAAATGAGGTCCAGGGTGTTGTGATAGATCAAGAAGGGAAGGTGGTTCATCGTCTCTTTGGAAAGTGGCATGAAGGCCTTTATTGTGGGGTTGCACCTTCAGCCAAGTGCATATGGAGGCCAGGTAAGAAGCTTGTAATAAACTCTTGCAGGCACTGCAGAGGAACCCTTAACTATGTAAAACTGTTTTAGCCATCGCTTTAAATACACAAAATACTACTGGAGAAATTAACTTTTAACTAGACAGACAAGAATTTACATGAGTTTATAATAATGGTAAATGGAAATGGTCTTACAGAGTATCATCTTCTCCATCTCAGTCTAACTCCTCGTCAAATATTCTGGGGTCTTGGGATCAACATAAGAATAAAACCAAGAAAAAAAAAAAGTTCTATCTGGACCTGCCTGCCTTCTCCAGAGAGCAGTGTAGCTTGTTTGGATTCAACAAATAGGAGGTGCCAGTGAGTTTGTTGTCTTAATGATTTATTAACTTAAAGGATTAGTCTTCAGAGATGGCAACTCCTGTAATTTCAGGAGCTGATTTTACCTTCCTTAAATGCTTGCTTAGAGGCACTGAGGTTGAATTAGTCATCCTTTGCACCTATAGTGTCTTTCATACATGTAGAATGATTATCCAGGAATTGTCATTATTGTTAGTATTTTGAATCCTACTCTGTATTGACAGCATTTTGAACCCTACTTTACACCTTACACTCTGCAATATCTGCTCAGACTGCTCTTAGGGTTGGAGGTGTTGGACAGTGCCAAATCAGTCTGCAAGTGAGGGTTATGTTCTGAAATGAATTCTGACAATCAGTTAAGGTTAGCTTTTATACAGACATTTGAAAAGCCCGCTTTCCAGGGAAGAGGAAGCTATGTTTAACTTGAAAATCTTGAAAACAGTAATTTTTATTTAAAAAGGAAGGAAGGCTGTAAGAAGTTTTGAATCTACTAGCATGTAATTACAACGTCTGCAGGATAAGCAGTAGAAATTAATATTTAGTGAATGTTGTTCCACCTAGAGAATAGCTTTTGATGCTTTTTACTTGTATGTAAGAGTAAAATATAGTAATATTTTTGCTGTTATAATTTAATAAATGAATCTTTTGCCTATTTAGAGTAGTAGTTTAAAAAGCTTTTTTTCTTTCTCATACATGTAATACAGGTTCCATGCCAACCAATTATGAACGTTATTATGGCTTCACAAGGTTTGCTATTGAGCTCAATGAACTAGATCCTGTATTGAAAGATCTTCTTCCTACAACAGATGCGCGATTCAGGCCTGATCAAAGGCAAGAATGCTTATTTATACACTTGGTATTTGGTGGTTTTAAGGCTGAGTTTGGCTGAATATTGATTTTTGTCTATGTCATCATTACAGTCTGAACTAAACTTTGGAGGATTTTGCTAGCAGAGAAGGTATTCAATAGTGCAATCAAGTTTCTGCTTTACCCTCTTGAGGAAAGGTAGAAAGCATCTTGTTGGTATAGTAGAGCTATAAGGCAACCCCTGTGCAGAGGTAGGATTCCTCATAACTGGAAAGACAGGCTCTGAAATGTCATGCCCTCCTGCTATGAATGGAAGCAACACGAATTCCCTCCTAATTCTCAGTTCATAGTACTTCAGTGTTTGTGATATGCTGAAGTTACTAAAGAAAATATATGCCTTAGGTTATAGGTCAGGTACATGTGACTGGGGAGCCACATCTTGGTTATTCTTATGAGGTTATAACTAGATGCAAAAGTGGGTACAACATAGACAATAGACTTGGCTTCTGCTTGTCTTTTGTGATGGTTGATGCTAGAAAATCCCTTGTTTTAGACATTGTATGATTGCTATAGGACCTGCTGTTATTCATACAGGCTTCTGGAGGAAGGAAATATAGAAGCGGCAGCATTGGAGAAACAAAGAATAGAGGAACTCCAGAGAGGTCGGAGGCGGTACCTGGAGGAAAACAGCATTGAATACGTGCCCAAATTTTTTAAGTGAGTCTCTTAATTTCAGTCTCCACTTTCTACAATGTGGCTGGGCAAAATACTGCAAGAATTACCACCAATATAGTCTGTAAATTGTGAAAGCCTGGAGAATGGCAATTTTAAGAAAAATAATCAAATACATGATCTCTGTCTCAAGCAATTTTTGCATAAAACATCGTAATTGAAAGATCATTTTGTCACAATGGGCAACAGCTATACAAGCCTGCTGCACCCTATAGCCAATGTTTTTTAAATGTTGAAGTGGAATAGAAGTATAATATTGGGATCTAAGATTTAATTATAGTATTGTTTTAAGTCATTGCATAAAAAAAGTAATAAATAGTAACCTGAACAACAACATCGTACATATGTATATAAACGTGCATATTTATGTACACTTAAATTACAATGTATTTATTTTCGAGTGAAGGGGTTTTTGTTTGGTTGGTTTTGTTTTTAATTAAGCATTCTTCTGAAACAAGGGGTAGTCATACTAAATAGCCTGATGTCTAGTATGGGGAATCAACAGTGAAAAGATTGAATGTACTTGATGAAGTTTTGTAGTGGAGGATGAGCAAAATACAGAGGAGACAAACAATATGAATGGTAAAAGGCTTGCATTCTGCAGGCTAGATCTCTTGGTTGATCCCCTGCACATAATCAGAATCTGTTGGGGCCAAAGAGGCTTTATATGTTGTTAAGACCTGCTCACACAGATCAGACAGCAGATTTGTGACCTTGGTTGTTTAAACCTTCCACTTTTGACACAGGTAGAGGTTGATTTTTACTTTTAAATCCCTGACTGTTCTTGTGTCCTCTAGAAATAGGAAATCAGATTTAGTATTGGGAATTTGATTTCATATTGCATAAGAATAGAGATCTATGTCAGAACTTTTTTTCCTCTCTCATTTTTTTTGTTTCCTTTCAACAGAAAAGTTATCGATGCTAATCAAAGAGAAGCCTGGGTTACCAATGACACCTACTGGGAACTGCGAAAGGATCCTGGCTTTAGTAAAGTAGAAATTCCCGTACTCTGGTAAACTGAGAATGTAGGTCTAGTAAACATATCACTCTGAAGAAAAAAATAACTATGCACAATATGTTTCTTATAGCTAACCGTGGTTTGTGGGTCTACGGAAAAACCTATCATTCACATTTATATTCATCTTTATAATGGACTTTTGAAAGTGCATTAGACCAGGCCCCTGACCACTTCTGGATCTTTTTAATTTTGCAGCAGCCATTAAAAAAAAAAAAGAAAAGAAAAAAAAAAAGAAAGAAACGGAAACCTTTTAAAGTTTCATACACTGAAAATTCAGAACAAAAGAAGCAGATGAGTAATCCAAAGTCGTTTGGAAGAGGCGGTAAACGCAAAACTGCAACCGGTGCTTTAAACAGACATTAAGAGTAATGTAATTTAAATTAAAAAAAAAAAAGGAAGAAAAAGAGAAAAAAATCCATTTTCTTTCAACTATTTTTGTTAAAATCTCTTGGGTCACAACACTGTCATTTCTGGCTTCAGGTTAGTCCTTTGGTGTGATGTGCTTGGACTGGCCTTTGTCAAAAAGATATGCTTTTCTGGAAGCTGTTCCTGTTCATATGCCATTGTTCATGCCTTAAACAAAATATGAAGATGTACAGTAAGTAATTTTAAAATATATATGCTTAGGCTTGTGTGAATGGCATATTTTTAAAGTACTAGAATTTTATCATAACTATTGGAGAACCTCCATTATTTAAAATGAAAAGACAACCAAACATCTAACTGTATTTCAGAGGACTGACATCTACTGTACATGCTTTAGCTTTGAGAAGCTGACCGTATAATCAAACTGAAAAGAAACTGCAAACTGGTTGAATTTGAGACAATTTTGGTAAATACATATGAATTGCTAGTCAGAAAGTTCATGTTCTGAATGATTGATGCTGAGATGCAATCATCACTTTTACCACTGGCTGGACATAGTCTCATAGTGAATCTCTTTTCCCCCGTAACTGTTTATACAATTACAATTCCCTGGAGCTTTTCAACAATGTTAAAAGCACAGAAAGATTGCATGGGAAGGTCTCTGGTCTCTCTCCAGAAGCTGGATTGTACTGTAAATGCAACTATTTTCTGCCACACACGCTGTTTAATTTACTGGCTTGCTTTATTCCCCATCCGCTTTTCGTATCTAAATTTATATTTGAGAGTATGGCACAGGCTCCCATGCATTGGAGCTAATAATTACTACTTGTGTTGCCAAAATAGCTTTTGTGCAAAATTTTATTTTACAGTTTTTCATAAAGTGATTCTATATTTTTTGATTAAGAACCAAGTCTCTTATGTGTTGCTAAGCCTCAGTTAATATGTGTGGGAGGAGGCTTGGCACTTTCTGTGTGAAAGTCTCTGAAACATTAAACTGTAGGAGGGCAGATTTTGATAAAAAGAAGTAATTTTATTAGCTAAAACTTGCATTCCATATGATCTAGTCTTCCATTTTATGCATGTATTGTACATCCAGGAACTGATGATAGGTTAGATTTCATGCATACACACTGTATTTCTTTTTACACACATGGTGTACATAGTGCACTTGAATTTTTCTGCTTTAGATTGATTCTGGTACTAAGACCTAACAAAAATTATTAGATAGGTATATGATCCTGCCAGCAGAGATGCTTGAACAATTCTCGTAGATCACCACAAATACCCAGTTCTCCACCTGCTTCTTCCTTTTGCAGAGTTAGGTACCTACAGAACTGAGATTACTTTATTTATTTAATACACATTTAGTTCTCCCCCTTGTTGTATGGCAAAGCAACTGGCAGAGCAATGAGCTACTAATGAGTTCCAATTTCTTCACACAGTTTTGTTGTGAGGAAGAACTATGAAAACCTGAAGAAAATATTAGGTAGACTTTTTAAGAATTGTGAATGTTCTTGAATTGCTTATGAATATTTGGTATAAAAATCCTGGGTTGCTTATGAATATTTGGTATAAAAAAAGCCTGTGTTCAGATTAACAGGATTTCTCCCAAAGAAAATTTTGAATTACTCAAAGAATGATATCTTTTTCTTTCTTAAAGTTTGTATTTTTAATTATATTTGGTTAACTTTATCCTACTTACTTTAATGATATTATACTATGAATCAAGCTGGCACATTGTGTGCAAAATAGCAATTAATTATTCTGTGTCACTGTCCTTAGAAACAGCATTAAACGTTTCCCCACCTCATGCTCCAGTCTTTGTGTGCAGTTCACCGTGATATTGGAAAGCATTATGTGTATATGACTGCAAGTACATTTGAGGGACAAAAACTGCATGTTCTCAAATTTTTTTGAAAGTTGGTTTTTAATTAAAATACAGAAATAAGGTCTTTTGTTTTACAGTGTTCTGCTAGTGCTTTGTGAATATCTTCATTTGCAATGCAAAATGAAACTTAGTGAACACTAAAGATGCTGTCACTGATTTATTTTTTACAGTTGTTTGACACACTGAAAGAAAAATAACATTTTTAGAATTAAAAAAATCTGTGATATACTAAATCTTTATATTGAAGGCACTTTTTAAGCCTACTGAATGTTCAATTAGTTAATAATTAAGTAGAAGAAACACAAACCAATGTACTACAAAATACTTGCAGTCTTTGTCAGAAATTGAGAAGTGCTAGCAAATGTACTATAAAGCAGTTTCTTATAGCGCAGAATTCTCTGGATGATGTGCAAAATATTTTATTAAAATTTTCCTGTAACCTTGGGGGACAACATGACATATTTTATGCTGTTTCTAAAGAGAATGGGTTAACAGAGGATAGGCCTGGGGGCTTCTGTCCAAATGATGATTTTCAGACAACCTGTGGAATTCCACCAGCGCCGAGTTGCAGGGGTGGTGGGCTTTCCAGCTGCCCCCCAGCCTTGCGCAGAATGGGGTTTCCCAGGTTGCAGTGAGAATGCACCATTGGCTCCTTTGCAGCCTTGGCGCCCGTTGTAAGAGCTTGCTGCTTTTCAGCAGGGCTGCTGCTCACCCACCGCTTCCCAGCACATGGGATTTTTCCGCCCAAAGTGCAGACCTTTGTGCTTCTGTTGAACCTCTCAAAGTGTCTTCTGGCCCAGTCCTCAAGCCGCCAAGCAATGTCCTGATTGAAGCTGTGCCATTTGGCATGACGCCTCACCCTCCTAATTTGATGTCATCTGTGAACTTGTTAGCTGTAGTCTAGGTCCTTGCCCAGGTCACTGGTGAGATGTTAAACTCCTGCAGGGCTGTCCTCATTGCTGGGCAGCAGCCTTTGATCAGTGCCCTTCAAGCATAACAATTCGGGCAATTTTCAGCCCACTTCACTCCATTCATCCAGACACTATTTCCATTTGAAAGGAAAAGGCGTGAAAAATACTTACCAGCTCAGTAGATTTAATTGCTATAGGCTTGGTATGTGATGAAAATTAGTGCAAATCATTTGACATTTAAAACCTTTTAAACAGTTTAAGAAGCTCTAACTTTCACTACAAAGATATATGCTTTGCTTTTTCCTGTGTTTTCTCAAAACACTTTTTTCTGTATAAAATGCACTACCCTTCTGCTGTAGTTTTGCAATAGTGAACTGTACTTTCAATTAATATTTTAAAAGTGTACCTTGATTTGTTCCCTGTTCTGGTACTGCAGATATGATAAGGTAATAGCTATTTTCATCAAATTTAACGTCTTATGAAGACTTAAATAGCTTCATACCTATTTTAGATCTGTATTAACAAGATGGTACATTTTTTGACATATTAGAAATCATTATCTCACTGGGAGATGCAATTTGAATATGAGTTGATTTTCGTACAGTATCACTGTGATTAAAAAGTCATCTAGACGTCTAATTTTAGACAAATGTAAGTTGCATGAAATAAACTCTTTTTTGTATTTGCTTTAAAAGTGAACTCCCACTGTAATACTCTTTTCATCTTACAAATAATGTTACCCCCCCCCTTTTTTTTTTTCTCTCATTTTGAACTTCTGACTCTGAATGAGCTTGTATGACATTTGTGGGTTTATTTTAATAGCATGTGATAGGCATATGTGGAGTATTGTGGTATGTATACTGACACAGTTTTAAAAGATATTGCCCTTAATTCTCTACTGAACATTGCCAGAGCTTCATGGAAACAAATTACACAAACCTTAAGGCACACTAGGAGCCAGCTCTGGTCCTGCCCTCATGGGTGCCTGGTGGGGGGCTTGCATCTGGGCCATGTCATCTGTTTCCCATGGAGGTAACATGGGATTTTCTCACCTGTGAACCAGGTAGGGTGGAGCCCAGCAGAATACAGTCTTGCTTGTAGAGTTTCTCTCAAAAACCCTCAATTTTAAGACATATCCTAGAAGGGAGGGGAGGTTCATTCGCACTTGCACAATAACCAAGAGGATTGAATATGCCAGTTCTCTTTGAGTTCTGCAAAACTTGCTTCCACTAGCAAAACTCTGTTAGCATAGGGAAGGTTTGTGTGATCTTGTTTTATAGGATTTTGGATATTGTCTGGTGGTGAGATAAACACTAGCTGTTTAACGTACCTTTGGCTGCCATCATAATCTAAGTAACTAACTCTATTTTAGATATCATTACTAATACTGGAGCTGCATAATGAAAGTAAAGGATAGTTTTCAGATTAAATCCACCTGAAAGGAAAGGGTATTTGTGTTCATATGCTAAAATGACAGGAAGGCTTAAGAAAAAGAGTTTGGCCCAGCAGGGAGAAAAAAGATTAATATTGACAAATTGTGTAAGAAACACTGGAATGGCCTCACCAGGCACATGTTATTCTGTTATTCTCAGACCTAGGAGAAAGCTAACAAAGTTTGCTGTGTCCTAACCACTTACCTTGGCATCTACTGGAGCTGAAAATACTATCTTGGGTTTTCTTCCTGTCATTAAGGAACAGTAATCAAAATTATATAAAACTTGAATTTGCTCGTTAGAGCATATATTAATAAAAGTTGAGATAAGCAGGGATACGGTGGCAACTAAGGATTTTTGTTTGTATGCTCAAAATTGGAAAGGTATATTCAGTATAAAAAGAATATAATTTTCTACTGTACTATCCCTGGTTACTTTAATTATAATTCTGGTATCACTCAGTAGTTTCATGGAGAAAGATCTTTTGTGGTTTGTTTTGGTTCTTTCTTTCTTTCCCCTTTCTTTCAACAGAAGAATCTAGACTAAGTGTGTTAATAAAGATTTAATTATTCCTAGGGAGGATATCCTCCCAGAGCTCCACTGGAACAGTGAATGACAGCCACAAGAATGTTGCAAATCTCAGTAAGCTCAGAGAAATGGCTTATTTACAGCGATTTATTTTACTTTTGTATTATATATTGTAAGGAGTCTACTTACAAAAGCAAATATGTTATTTGCTCTTTAAACTAGGGATTGTAAAACATCTTCATTCACTAGCTTTGGTATAAACTATGTCTTTTCTTCCACTAAACTGAAAAGCTTCTTTATAAAAGGATTTTTATATGGTATCTTGCAGGCTTAAAAAGTGATAGCAATGTACTTGTAGGTGTTTTATATTCCTGTCTCCTCCTTTGTCAAGTTTTGTGGTATTATAAACCCATCATATCTTTTTTTTTTTTTTTTCTTTTCATCTTCCTTGCAGTCTTTGACAAAGCTCATGAAAAGAAAGGAGAGAAACTACAATAGAGAACAGTGAAACTAGTCACAACAGCTCTGTCAGTGGCACAGCTATAACAGAAGAGAAAGTTTTCTCACTTTTGTAAGTTAAAATGTCAGCAGAGCTGCTGAATCTGTTTCAGGCAGGTTATCTTAATAGCATTTTTCTTTCCACTGATCCACAACAGGATGAAAAAAGGGGAAGATTGGTGACATTTGCTCAGAATTAATTCTGAAGGTGAAGGGAGGGTTTTATTCCTTTTGTAAATAAAAATGACTGTAGCCAGCATTTGGCTGAATGTGTATTAGTAATGTGGACAAAGAGGGTTACATATTTTATGAATAAGGAAACCATAAAGTTGGAATACATAATCAGTAGTGTGTAATATATTCTGTCTTGACCTATGAATAATTCATTGAAGTATGGTAAAGCTACTTACTCGTACTCCTGGAGCAATGATCCAGATGTTGTCTCCTATGAAACACTAAAACATATTTCTGTATTGACTGCTACATTTAATGGTCTGAATTAATGAAACAGGAATATCTTATGCTAGTGTATAATGTTGTTGGCCCATAAGATTAGGGACGCAAAAGGGGAAGAGGTAAGGAAATTCCTTCAAAAAGTCAGAAGTAACTTATCTTTTGCACCCTGAACATCAAAATACAATAGCAGCACACACAGTGATAAATACTCAACTAGAACCTCACTGAAGTACTCGCTCCTTGTGCCAGTCATGCAGCCACACATGCAGCATCTCTTTCTGAAGTTACATTACTATTTATTATTGCACTTGTGGCCTGAGAGTTGATTTGTCAGGTCCACTGAGGAAAATCAATGTTAAGAGTCAGGATTGAAAACTGAGATTTCTTTTCTAGTAGTCCTGTGCTGAGTGCTCTCTCTCTTCCTTTGGTAAATTCAGCTGAACAAGGAATATTACGGTAGCATTAGCAAAATTAATAAAAGGTTAATCCTCAGTGTTTTCCAGGGAAAGGAAGATTCAGGATAGCTTCTTTAACTGTGTCAAAGAAATACAGATAAGATCTTCTATTATCTTTATATTTATGCTTAATATTTTGTAAAATATTATGAGATTGGATCACCAGTAACAAGATTATACATAAATATGTTAAACTTGCTTTCTTACCTATCTTGAAGTCAACATTGAATATTGTTGTTCCAATTTAAGCTTAGAAATTAGGTCTATTTAGTTCTTGAAATGTTACTGCTATTATTCAGTGGTTGAAATATAATGTAAGAAATTTAGATCACATTAAATTTTATTTTCAGCTGTTTCAAACATGACCCGACTATGAGCTGAAAAATAGATGCTGATGAGTGAATTTATGCAAGCATAAATGCAAAGATGGCAACTTCTTAGTTAAGCTTTTGCTCTAATTAGCAAAAGCACTATTCTTGTTCCTTTATAATTTTTTCTAAACTAATTATTTTCAAACATTCGTTCCTCAGTAAGCATTAATTACATGTGAAGTTTGTGTTTTAAAAATGGAACAGTGTTTGGAACTCCACACACACGAAGAGTGGTGCCTCTGTCTTGCACTTAATGCTCAGATCTTGCTGAATCTCCAGCTCTCAGAGTGAGGTGGACCTATAGTGCTTACTTGGTAACATTTCATAGTTGGACCAAAAAGAAATACCAGCGGGCTTTTCCGGATGGGATTTTTCTTTGTATGTTGATTTGTGTCCATTATTTACTATAAAATAAGTAAGAAAACAAGCTGCTAGCACCTGATGTCTGAACTCTTTTCCTTCACCAAAATGTATAGCAAACTTCTTGTTCTTTATCTGTTACTGCTAGATTGTCTGAAGTGGATACTTTATTTAGTATGTTAAAAGCCATCACAAAATTAAGCCACTGTTGTATCCAGAGAGAGCTCGTTATGACAATTCTATATTAGGGTATTAGATATATTTTCTTTGTTGTAACCAGTAGCAAGACTCTTCTTTGGGTCTTTTCCTACTTTCCTTTGTATAATTGTTTGGTGAATTATAATTTCTCAGTATTTCAGGAGCAAAGAAGTCTATATTTTCTCTCATTTTTGCACAAAGTTAATATGAATTGGGAATGATATCACAGGATTTTTTGTGAGATTAGATCCCATACGCACATGTATGAAATGTAGTAAATTTTAGTATTTATACCTTGCTCAGACTCTGAGAATGCCATTAGAAGAGTATGGTTTAGATTAGGTGTCAATTTTACATTGCCTTACTGAGCTTCTTTGCTTTTAACAGCCTTTAATTTCAGATGGGAAACAACCCTGCACCAATTCTTTAGCAGGCGAAAATATCAAAGCCTAAATAGCAAAAAGAGTGTTCTTTGCTGAGTGCCCACATCTCTGTGCTCGTTCTGCAAAAACATCCCAAGTCTGCTGATTTCTTGTACACCTCTTTGTGTAGCATACTTGTCAAAGGAGGTCCTCAAGAGTCTTTCCACTGTGATTATGCTATTATTTCAGCTGGAAAGGTATAAGACGATGAATTTTAAATGCAAATAGTTGCTTTCTAGAAGCCTAACATACAGAGCCAGTGCTACTTTTGAGTGCTGGGTAGCAAGTGTCTGTTTTAGAGGGAAATAACAGACTGTAGCTAGAAAGGATCTGTGTTCCTAGGTGCACCAGTCAATTTTTTTTTCTGTTGTTTGAAAGCAATAGAAAACTGCTACTTAAGGGAAAGAAAGAAAATAAGAAGCATTTATGTACTCAGCTGCCCAAATGTTGCAGAAGACATTATTTTTGAGCACTGTAATATTGAACCTGACCTGTAGCACCCTTAATTTTATGCTCAGAAGTTGACTATGAACTTCCATAATGAGAAGATGAAGAAGAAAAGGATACTGAAAAAAATCAATAGCAAATTCATTTGCAAATATTTGTTTTGAAAACTAAACTATTATGTAGAAGTATAGCAGTCTTTTAAAGTGCAAGTTTAGACCTTCATATTTCATTCAGTAATTTAACATTTAAAAAAATAATCTTCACTGACCTTGATTGCTTTTCCTGCAGATGCATTCATTTGTGCTTGACTGTTTACAAGTTTGGAATTTCTTTCAGGATGATTCTTCTTTACATCTTATGAATTCTGACTCCATATACTGACTGTAGTCGTGCCCATAAAAACAATTCCATTGCAACAGCAGAGGAATTATGTAGGTAGGATATAATTTGTATATTCCAAATGTATAGACTTTTATTTCACATGCAAAAGTTAATCAGCAATGCAATCTCAGATTTTTTTTTTTTTTCTGCTTTATCTGCTTGGACTCTGATCTTGCACAGGTATCAATACCTACTTAGTATAAACATTGCAAAGAGTCTCATTGAATTAAGTTTAAAAGACGTAGATACTGAAGTTCAAACAAAAAGGCTCAATAGTTACATTCCTAAGAAATCAAAACGATGTGCTTGGTTACACCAGGCTTTATAGTACTTGATTTTTAATTCCTACTTGGTTAATCAAATGAACACCCGTGCGGATGAGGCTGAGCTGCTGTTGGTACTCCACTGAACTCAGTGAGCTTCCAGGTGAGTGGCTGATCTAGCTGCTCAAATCTATTTCAACTGCAGGCCTAACGTACAGCCAAGCCAAGGTATTCAACTAGTTAATTGTGAACATGTGCTCTGTCTTGTGGAAGATAAATGTGTGAAATACAGCTGGTTTGTCTGCTTGCCAGTCAGAGCAGTGCATTTGACTTTGCTTTGACTCTTTCATTTCGGGACCTTATTCTTGGGCTTATAGTATTTAAAACCCAGTTAACTTCATGCCTCTGCAAAACTCAATTACGTGTGGCATTTGGAAGAAAGAACTGGAGATTAAATCAATGACAATTTATCATGTTATGTCTCGCTCTGGCAAGCTTAATTGGAAGAATATTTGCAATTCCTATACCTATTTCATTGTACTTTCCCCAGGACAGTGCCAGCCCAGAGTGAGGGTTGCTAGTATTGTATGCCTCTCAAAAAAGGAGACTGATCTTTCTGATTTACGAAGCAGAGGGTGGCAAGCTAAGAGCATGCTCCTAATCTCAGCCTAGAAAAGCATGAATGTGAGAAAGTGCTTCCCTTCTCTCCTTCTAGGCTTTAACACATGAATAGAATTGCTTTTTCTGGTATATCAAGTTCTCTGGCTACTTCAGAGATTGAACCTAGCCAGGAAGGAGCAGTAAAAAACCAGTTTTAAGTTCTGACATAACACAGCTGAGGCACATATTCTGTGTCTTTGCACTCATGAGTTGGCTTTGAACATACTGTTGTAGTAATCCAGAATGCAGGTGAGGCCTCACGCTGACTACCTCTCATGCAATAAAAACCAAGCTCATACAGTAGTTAATGTTGATTGCAATCAAGCATCTTTTGGTCACATGCTTCAGGGACGTGGTAGTGGGGGGGAATAGTAAACAAAAGAAATTATTTTAAGACTTCATTCCAGTGATGTATGTGGTATACACAATACTCATAATAGCAACTCCGACTGAGGGAGGTCCTACAGTTTCTGGTAGGAAATAAAGATGAACTTGGCTATGCTATAGTTTATGTTGTGCTCTAAAATGTAACAAAAGAAGTCATCTGTTTCCTTCATGCTGAGCTGTATTTACCAGGATATTATGTCCAAAAACCACACACACAGTTCTAGTTTTTGAGGAAACATGATGCTCTTTTACCTGTTGCAATGTAATTGGATAATGCATGTACAAATGACTAGTTTAGCCTGCCAATGAATGTTGCTAATGCCTTACCAAAAAAAAAAAAAAGCGTATTTTTTGTATTTTTTTCCTCAGAGGCAAATCCAAACAATGCTAGATTTGGGAAACTGTTTACTGAAAAGCATTTTCTAATAGATCTCTGAAGAAGTGCAATTGTATAACTATTATTGTTCAATGCATACAGTACATTGTCTCCATCACTCTGTACACTGCTGCTATTAGTGCTTGTTCTAATAAATCTCAATGTACACTGTTTAAACTGCTGTCATCTGTGTTCTGATTTATTAACATAAGGAACACTTTAGAATATCATTCTTGAAGGAACTGTAACTAGTTAAGTGAATTGACTATTAATTATAAAATCGTTAATACATATTGTACAGATAGATTTTTGCAGAGGTGGGTGGCGGTGGCAGCAATATTGTTGAAACAGCAGCTTCTCATATCCTGTTCATTTCTAAACTTTTTCCACTGTAGGATTATTTGTATAAAACTTTTCCCATGTGATTCTCTGTGCAGTTCCTTTAAATCTGTCAGGAGTTACCAACTACAGTCTCAAAGAAGATAGTTTTCTTTTTGGCAGTTCCCAATTTTATCTTCATGCTACAGCTGGTAAGAGCCTTTTGCCTTTTTTCACTTCAGCTTGCTCTTTATGATTAAAGGGAGCTTGCAGTATGTTTCGCAAGTTTTGTGAGAGGGTGTAGGGAAAATGGTTCCTGATGTCCTCTAATAGAATTGAAATAAGAGGTGTGGAAATGACAAAAAAAAAAAAAATTATTAACACCCACCCCTGCTGACATCTTGGAAAAATAACAATATGTGGGATTTTTCCATTATGTGTTCTTGTCAGTTATTCAGCCCTTAAATCAATTACATTTTATTTAAAATGAAAGTATAATAGAAATCAATTTGGTTGGAAGGAGAAATTAGGGTTTTTGTTGTTTCTTGGCATTGTAAAAAGAACAAACATTCAAACAGTCTGGAATGCTGCCTGAATGGAAGCAACGGCAAAAGAAGGGAGAACACTTTTTTGATGAATGGCAGTGGTTGCTCTCTAGTGTCAGAGTACCCATCTGATCTCCTCCAAACTGATGCTCTGAGCCAGGCTGTCCACTGGGAGCTTATTCCCTCTTAAACAATTCCACGAGTGAAATTCAGCCCTGGTTTCATATTTCTCTAGTTGGGATCTGTACTATGCCCCTGAGTGTTTTTCAAAACAAATCTAACACTTTTTTGTGACTGTTGCTCAGCAAAATTACTGTGCGTAAGTGAAATGTGAAAAAGATATGTCATTACTTACTTGATGAAAAATACCCAACACAAACCTTTGGGAATTGAGTGCAAGAGGCCTGTGAGGCAGCACTATCAATTCGACATCTAATTTAGCACAAAAACTATTACTTAAGTATGGAAGTAAATTTTATATTTAAACTTAATCTAACCAAGGGACAGATGATACTTCTTCTTAACCACAAACATGTGGGCTCTGTGGTGTGGTGAAGTGAGACAGTGTGGGAAGCTATTGACAAGATTTCATCCTGACTCAGCTAAAGGAGTTGCCCACAGAAAGCTGTTCCAAGTCTCACTGCTGGTACAAAAATCTGTTCTGATTGTGATGATACACAGTATTTTTGCCCAGCGAATGTATCAAGCCACATGGTTCTCTTAAGTCCTTATTAGCTTATTAAACATTTAATTTGGTCTAAATGTTAAAAACCACAAGTATGCAATATTGACTGTTCCTGCACCTGACTATGCAAAATTATTTTTCTAGTAACTAATCATTACTAAATCAGATTAAAAGAAACTAGCTGAAATATCTTTCAAAAATAATGAGGTACTGTGGGCTAGCTGGGGAGATACTATATAATTTATTTCGACTAAGTGGCGAGTCTAATTTTACTTGAGGCTAGTAAATAAAATGTTTTATATTTGGACTGCTTTTTATTTCTGAAAGCCATGTCTGTCTTAGACATTAGGCAGGGTAGCTAAGAGACAGGCTAGGTTGTTTATCCCATATCTATATTCCGAGTGTGAATGAATAATAGTAAATTTAAAAAGAATTCAGAACAAATAATAAAGTATGCATAAATGCATGTTACAGACATGAATGTGGTGTGAAGACATTTTTTACCTGTGATTAGATCATGTTAGATTACATTTGTAATCACATGGAAAAGTTCCAAAGTTAAATCAAATATGTAGTTGCTTTTCTCACTGATGACTGTCTGGCAATATTTCCTTCAGCAAAGGAATGGAACTAATGACTAGCTCAAATTTCATGACTACCTCAGGTTTCTTGACAGGTCAGTGGAGGAAGAAGGTATAATTAAACATTTTCAAAAGGTTATACTTGTTGGACTGCAGGTGGGCTACAAGTTCTGGTAAGGACATTGAGTTATTTTTTTAACTGATAAAATTTAAGGTGTGGATTATTTTTAAATTCCTCTTCAAATTATTTCTGAAGACCTGGCACTGCATTTAGCAGTCAAAGAAATTAAGGTGATATAGCACAAGGGCACATCCATTTTTCAATTCTAGTTAAAGAGCTGATTTCACTTAAATGCTGATCAGCCAACCTAGTGCAACAATATTAGTCAGGCTGCTTTTTATGTTTGGTGACAAGAATTTGTCACCTGTCTGTTAAAATGTTTAGTGTCTCAAAACTGCTCAACTATCTTCTTTTTTTTATACCTACATACGTGAAAAAAAAGAATTAGGAAACTACATGAGGAAGTATTCTCATAGAATGAAAAAGAACAGCCTGAATAAGCACAGAGGTGATTATAAAAGAAGATACTGAATTCTTGCATGCCCTGCAAACACCTCCTTCATGTTGTCTGTTTATAAATTCTCTGTATCCAAAGATCTAGGAGTGCTTTATAATACTAGCTACTTCATGAGGTATCCTGCTCAGGAATGTCATATATTGCCACAGCCACATACAGCAGGTTTCATAGACTGAGGTTAATTGCCCAGTATCACAAAACAGCTCATGGAAATGCTAAAGATAAATCCAGTTCAAGCCTGCTGCTCAGATTAAGACATAAGGAGAAGCATCTCGGAGCAAGGCACGTCTACTACCGAAGGAAGTATTGTGGCACAGCAGCTACAGTTCTTGTATCCTCGTACAGGTGGATGCGCAAGCCCACAGAGCTGTCCTCTAACACAGACGCACCCACGCACAGATGTTGGGTAAGAGGATTTAGCCATCCAGGCAGCATCATCCAAAGGAAAGGTGGCATTAAACCTTCTTTAGGTCACACTGGCTTGCTTGTTTGCTTGCAGATTTGTTTTCACAAGCTAATAACTGCTCAAGGGTAGGAAGGCCCTGTAGAGGGATCTGGACAGGCTGGAGCGATGGGCTGAGGCCAATTGCCTGGTCCTGCACTTGTGTCACAACAACCCCAGGCTTGGGGAAGTGTGGCTGGAGAGCTGGCTGGCGGAAAATGATCTAGGGGTGTTGGTGGACAGCCAGCTGAGCATGAGCCAGCAGTGTGCCCAGGTGGCCAAGAAGGCCAATAACTTCCTGGCTTGTATTGGGAATAGTGAGGCCAGCAGGAGCAGGGAAGTGATCATGTGCCTGTACTCGGCACTGGTGAGGCTGCATCTCTAATACTGGGCTCAGTTTTGGGCGCTGCAGTATAAAAGAGACATTGAGGTGCTGGAACAGGTCCAGAGGAAGGCAACCAAGCTGGTAAGGGGTCTGGAAAGCATGTCTTATGAGGAGCAACTGAGGGAACCAGGATTGTTTAATCTAGAGAAGAGAAGGCTGAGGAGGGACTCTACAAATACCTGAAAGGAAGTTGCGAGAGGTGGGTGGTGTTCTCACAAGTAACTAGCAGTAGAATGAGAGGAAATGGCCTCCCGTTGCATCAGGGGAGGTTTAGATTGGATATTAGGAAAAATTACTGAAAGGGTGATTAAGCATTGGAACAGGCTGCCCAGGGAAGTGGTGGAGTTACCATCCCTGGAGGTGTTCAAAAAATGTGTAGACATGGCACTTCAGGACATGGTAGTGTTGGGTTGGAGGTTGGACTTGATGGTCTTAGAGGTCTTTTCCAACCTTAATGATTCTATGGTGAAAGTGGCTTCATTGTATGCAGTAATGTTTATGTAACAAATGACCACTTCTTTTAGCTAA
This sequence comes from Brachypteracias leptosomus, assembly GCA_013401335.1. Classification (NCBI taxonomy): domain Eukaryota; kingdom Metazoa; phylum Chordata; class Aves; order Coraciiformes; family Brachypteraciidae; genus Brachypteracias; species Brachypteracias leptosomus. The sequence goes on from VYZX01015007.1 coordinate 49,604, forward strand.
AAGATGTGCTCACTTCTCATAGGTAGCAAATTTAAATGCAAACATAATATCTCAGCAAGTCTCTCCCCGGAGTACTACTTTTGCATTTCTTACTAGTAAATGCTTCACAGATAACACACCCATCTGCCTATTACAAATACTGCTAATAATATTAGGGCAATTACAAAGAAGCAAAAGCTGGGATATTTTATGCTGTGATAATAATTTAATATCATATTATTTAAAGACAGACACGTGAAACACAGATTAAGTAGTCTGCACATCTGTGAAAAAAGGCCACCTAAAAGGTAAGTCTGTGGAAGAGCATATAGTACTATTGCCAGAACATGTGCTCCTTAATCTCTTCTGTTTCCTTTTTATCATTAACATGGCACTAGTGAGAAGGCCGTGAAGTGGTACAAAGGAGCCAACTGTGCAACACATTCCCTTTTCATCAAGTCGACAGATGTTGCCCTTACAAAGGCGAAAGGAGGATGATGTCAACTGAAAGCTGTAGAGAAGCCAGTTGATCTCCACATCTTGTAGCCTTTCATTAATGTAAAGCTTACAGTACAGTGCAGCTTTAAATACTTTCATTGCTGGGCAAGTGTCATGCTACAATACAGCACCTCCTGGCAGGAGATCTTCCCTTTATGTGTACTGTAGCATGGACTATGAATATGTATTACCGTAGTTTATTCTGTGGCAGAGTATAGAAGGAGGTTCCAACAGAGATTACTTGAGCTGTAAACCTGAGAAGTATTATATAGGAAACATAGTGAGCGTGTGCATCTGTCTTCCAAATGGACTGTTAAAAGTGAAAACAATTTAAAACAGCCCTAATGACGTGTTAGATATCTGTATAATAAAGGACAACAGTGTTCCCTGCACCTTTTTAATTTATTTTTTTTTTAATCCATTCTAATTGGTGAAGAAACAGTTCACACACAAAGATCCCATACAAATAAACCATAGAAGTCCATTAGAAGCTTCTTAATAACATTTTCTCCTGAAACTACAGAAAGTAGTGAAATATTCAAAAGGATCTGGCTTCAGAAGTAGTAAACCATCCTTTAAGTGTGGATTTTTTAGGACTAGGCTTCTGATGGGTTGACTCCTTGAATTTCTCAGTTCTTTTAAACTTTATACAGTCTATTTATCCTGCTGCTCAGAAAGGTTTCCATAAGGAACCAATTAAGTTTCAGATACACAGAAGTGACTACATGTTTTTTTTACTGCTTTACCAAATTGAGAGCATAATAAAGTGACTCTACACAAAATACTGCCATAGCTAATTTGTTTCCCTATACTGCACAATTAAAATAGCATTTGTGAACTGATGTGAAGTTTACACTGCACTTGAACTATATAATAAAGAAATCCAACATCTCTGCTGAACTTCATCTTGCTTTACCTTACTTTTCTTCCCACAGTGGTCTCTGAATACCATAATGCTTTGTGAGCAGCAGTCACTGCAAGCATTATGCCAAGTGACCCCAGTACCCCAGCAAGCTGCTAGACCAGGAGTTCAGCATGGCAGTGGTACTGTCTTCATGCTCAGGAGCTCTGCAGTGATGTAAGTCATGGTATTAAACTGACTGGTTTTGCTTATACAAGAGAACCTCTAGACAAGCTTCACCTTGCCAAAAAACCCCAGACAAACCAAAAAAACATTTAAAAGTCAAGTGCTGTTAAAATTTGTAGTAAGGATCATATCTGGTCCTATAAATTTGTATTTTTGTTACCTCCTGTACCTCCTGAAATATAACAGGATCTATATTGCACAGATCCTTGCTTTCTAGGGAAATCCTCATGCCATCTGCTGGAAAGTTATAGAATTTAGCAAACAATTTTTTCAGTAGCAATCTCTTTTTCTTGGTTTTAGGTGTTAAATTCTTGCACTTCTTTATGTAGAGATCTGTAGATAAATGTAACATAGTTCAAAGTCACTTAAGTCAGGTGGTCTGGCAACTGTGACAGCACCTTCTTGTACACTAAAATGGTACTAAACAAATTATCAGCATAATTTGGTACTGATTATGTGGCCTTAACCCTTTCAAATGAAACACCATCTCAATTTATCCAGTTAGTTAACTCCTAAGACTTCTTTCCTCCCCTCAACTGATTGGTTAATCATTCTAGTTTTATGATATAGTTGACTCTGACAAGAAACAGATTAAAATCAGATGAGTTCATGTAGATTACAGAAACATGAAAATAATCTGTAGATCATTCTAGATTTCTGTATTGAAATTTGTGAGATAATTCCACATTTTCAGTTCCCTGGACAAGCCTCTAGCTTGCATGTACCTTAGATCAGCGTATAAATGCATCTTTAGACTCCCCATACTTACAGGTAGCCAACATTCTTAAAGGCATAATGTAGGATAGCTATCTAATAATAAAACAAAAATAATTTTTGAGTTATCAAATAACTACAGAAAGCATTCTGCATCCTCTAGACTTTCCTCTACATTTTGCTATTAAATAATCTCCAAGTTCATATCAATATGATGTAAGGAAAAATTTTAAGCATCAAAATTCTTAACTATATATAGCAAGTGCTTGCCTGCTCTGTTACTACTCCATGGATAAGACCCATTTTGAATAAATAGAGCTCATCTTGCATATGAAGTAAACCATCTTACTATTCACTCCAGCTGAAGATATTGCAAAGAAGCTGCAGAACACAGAGCTAAATGAGCTGCCTTGAAACTGCTCCCTGTGTTAAGGCTTGTGGTGTCCTTAGGCAAACTAACAGACACCTGTATTCTGCTGGGGATGGACATCTCAAACCAAAGCAGAACAGAACATGGTAGGTAGGAGCAGAGAGCAGTGTTAAGCTAGAGTTCTAGGGACAGGAAAATAAATCAAAAAATTGTAGAAATAGAGCATTATATCTTTACATCACTCCATATTTTTTCTTGCACAGAATTCCTGATTTCAACTATATATAAACCTGCTTTGCAGGTGAATCAAAAAATGAGGCTTCTGCCAGTAAGTCTTGATTAATTTATTTATTTACAAGGTGTGTAAGCCAAAATACTCAGGACACAGGAACAAGCATAAAACCATGGTTGAAATGCAAAGAGTAAGTTTATTATCATTACCTTGAGAACAGGGGACCTCTGCAGCAGCACCCAGGTGGAGGCACACAAGTGGGGATACAGGCACTGCGGAGCTCAGTCCTTGCTAGAGCAAAAAAAGCTTCCAACCATGCTGCTTTCATCTGCTTATCAAGGATTCTAGCAGGTGTAGTTTTTCACTGTGCTAAGATCTTTCCCACGCAGGCCAGGAAAGTCAAGCATGTTTGATAAGGTTCCTCTGAGTCCTTCAAAGGCCTGCGTTATCTAAACACAGGTGTTCTACTTGTCAAGCACACAAAGCTAAGCAACAATTAGTATGATATGTGTGTTTTTCAACACCCCAGCTGCCAGTCACTCGAGTATGTTTACAATCCTCCTCACCAATCTTCTGTTATTTTCCCACAAAAGGGTTAGAGGGTATATAATTAGAGAAGGGGTAACACAAAGAAAATGTGTTCTCGTGATCGAGAAAATGGGGAAACTGGAGGAATAATTTTTGACTCTAACACCGATGAGTTTGTGTATGATTCATGGAGGCTCACTGAAGAACAAAGGTCATCATAGATGGGTAACTAGGCAATCTAGGAGGGAGGGAGTGACTCTTGGTCATATTTTTGCACTTATTTTTTAAGAAGATGCCTCGGTCATGGTGAGTGCTCAAGTCTCACCTCATTCCAGCAATCTATATAAGATCAGGCTAGAAAAGTCCTTTTGTTCTTCTACGATCCTGCATGGCTAAGACAGATGAGATGCCTTGTCGCTGTTGTTATGTGTCTCTGTGCTAAGGGGTATGGAATGTTACAGCCCTGGCACTCCCTAGAGGTAGCGCTGAACTTGCATGTGAGCAAGGATTTTCATCTTCACAACTTGGAGAAACAAGGCAAAGGGGTTTTTTTATTCAGGTGCTGACTCAGGCATAACGTATGTACAGACTGTTTTTCATTTATTGGTTGTCCAAAATGAGAGTGCTAGGGCTGAAGAGGTGCTGACACTCGTGTGCCAAGTACAGGAGTGTCTAGTACTTGAAGGGTGGTGGAAATATCTTAGGTTTCTTCACTGGGCTGCACAAAATTACAGAATCACAGAATGGTAAGAGTTGGAAGGAACCTCTGGAGATCATCTAGTCCAACCCCCCTGACAAAGCAGTTAGTGAATGTTTTCTGAGCATGGCAATGTTAATGCAGTTGCACTCCCATTCTCTGACCTGTGTGTGGTATGAGGATGATAAAACCAGCTGCTGCAGCGTTTATGGTGGATTATAGGGTGATAGAGTAACAGGAGTACCATGTAAACACATAAAATGAAACTATTTGTTATCAAAATTAGCGCTAGGATGAGACTGAGTATGATCTATGACCATGTACTAAGCAAGAGAAATACAAATACATGTTGAATAAACAGCATCAGCTGAGCTTAATAACCTGTAGAAGATATAGTATCCTGTCAAATAGTTATAAGACATATGCAGGATAAATCTAAATAAGGACTGAATGGGCAATTTTAAATTAAGAATTTCCTTAGCTTTTCCTTCATTTTACAACCTTTTAAGTTCTGTTAATGTATTTTGATTGAGAAAATGTGTACAGGGATTTTTTGTTAGCGCAGTATAATATGGATTACAGCCAAACTGAACTGCAGCATTTCACATAATTTCAGTTTGAAGCCTATATATAATCAGCTTCGATATTTCAGCACCCTCTAGAATAAGCACAAAGCTTGGACAGCCTTTCTTTTCATCTGAGATAGCTGAGGTAATATGCTCCTCTTTTTGCCTTTTTATTTGACTTCCTGATACTCTAAATTTTTAAAAATAGTTATGGAAATATTTGAAAGAACTAAATTGAAACATGTTAAATTAAATAAGTGATCATATTATAAAAAGAGTCCCTAAAATGGCTCCACATGATAACTCTACTACACAAAAAAAGCCAACCAAATAGAAATTTTTACCTGGCAACCAGGAATAATATTCATATATTTATATTTCGTATAAGATGTAGTTTTACAAGCCTGTGCCTGATGTTTTACCTACCAGAGTCTCTGGAAGATGTGCTACAAGGTTTAGTTGTATGTTCACTGCTCTTGCAAGAAAATCAAGTCATCTTTTTACATGAGGATGGGTCGGCTCCTGCTGCCTTGCTCACAGATCCTCCATGGTGCGGTCTACCGAGTTTCTTTTCTTGCCCTTAAAATTTTTTATCTTTTTACATTGCTGCTTCCCCTCTTGGGTCCTTGAGGTGCTCCTTAATCCTATATCAATAATCTTACTTCTGTCTGCAATTTTACTTTTATTATTTTTCATAATTCTCACAATGTAGCAGATTTCTTAGTAGTCTGAGACAAATACATGCAGCTGGCCTGTCCCAAAACTAGCCCTTGGGTCACATACAGCTGGGTCCATAGGAGAAGAATAACATATAATGAAAGCCCACTGCTGTTTCCCCCCTGCCCCAGCCATCTCTAGTCTTACTCTTTAGCCTAGGTGTTTCTGAAGACCTCCACAGCCCTTATTCCCCAGCTGAGCTTTTACAGGTAGGTTATGCAACCACTGCTGAAAGGCAATACCCTCTCAGCAGACCTAGCAGCTTTCACAAATGGGTAATTCAGGCAGTCTCCGGGAGCGCATCTGGGCTGCTTTGTTGGTTGCTGGTAAAACACTAGAATTCAGCTGCAGCAAGGACCCAATAAATAGCAATACATCAGTAACTCCTAATGGGAAGCTAGGAGTTGCAGAATTTACTGTCTTTTGTTTCTGGTAAATTTTGTCTTCAAACAGTGGCATTAAGCTGCCAAGGAAAGGGCATTTTTTCCCTATCAGTTTACACTGGTAATTCATTATTCATCATACAGAATTAGAGAGCTTAACTGAAGGTCTTTGAGAGAAGTCAAGCAATACACTGGAGAAACTGGTTAGCTAAGTTATTATATAGCAAAATATAAATTGATCTAAACAACCAGTTTGACTTTTTAAAAAAATATTAATTTGTTTGAAAGAACATTGTAAAACTAATTGAACATGGGCTTGACATCTGGAAGTTACACTTGAGACAGAGCTTTTTATTATTACCATTACTAATGTCATAATATGTTTGCTGCTGCAACCAAAAACTTTGTTAAACAGGTTGGTGATGGAGGAAGACTAATTCCAGTGCCTAGTCTCAGCGAAGCAGATAAATACCAACCTCTGAGTCTTGTGATTAA
>VYZX01015008.1:0-19857 GCA_013401335.1 Brachypteracias leptosomus
TTTGGCTTGCCTAAGCTGTCACAAGGCTCCAGTAAATATTTACCTCTCTATTAAGTCAGCACTGTTCACAGTGCTATTTTTCTGCTTGAAGCTCTCAATGTCTCTCCAGTCAAAGTAAAGACAACCCTGGTTTATAGAATTATCCTGCACAGTTATCACTATCACTCTTTATTCTCTACTGCCTACCATAAGTCACTCCATGTTTTCTAATCAAGTCACAGGAACCCAGCATCACTCATAAGATGTGATGCAAGAGAAACCATGCAAGTTAAAATTTGAAATACATTAAAAAGACCAACTCATCTGTAGAAGAATTCATAATACCATATTTGTCACTGTTTTATGACTGAAAAGACATTAACAGTGACTAGCAACCCAGTGCCATGCACCAGTCTTGCTGAGTCTGTTGTTTTTCATTTCTAATTGAAAGTTTCCCTTCCTCATTTGCCAGCTCTTCAAAAGCTCTGTGTTTAGCTTGCAATATGAACAGTAAGCTCTGTCTTGAAATAAGTTTTTAACGTTGTCAGCTCAGATTTACAGCTTCAAGTTTCTCAGTGGTGCACAAACATCTGTATTGTTTAATCAAGCCTAACCAAAGAAATATTAAGGCACGTCTATTCCTATGCATGGCTAGTAGCATTGTTAGGCATTCCAATAGGTCTGTTTGCACATCAAATACAATCTTGGAGCCTTAACCCAAGAAATTATTATTTTATTAACTCTATATTAACTTTATGAAGTTTTCATTTCTTCATCATCAAGTCTCAGTTCTCTTATAATTTCTGCAAGGAAGATGACTTCCCAGCCTCCCTCTTACAAATGCTCTTGCTCACATCTATGCAAGGAAAAGCTGGGAGATGAAAGCAAACTTTGATATGGGTAAGAAGCATGATGCTTCTATCAACTATTAGCTCAGCCTCCAACCATTAGCTCCTGAGAAACTTCCTGAACCAAGGATGGCTTCTATCTACCTAATAAATGCAGCAGACCTCCTCTCCATGAACTGGTCCAGCCTGCCTCTGAACCCAGGTCAGCTTTTAGAATCCATAATACCCTGTGGGAAGGAGTTCCCCAGCTAATTGCTAATTACACAGTGGGGAGAACCACCTCCATTTGTCTGTGTTTTGAACCTGCCCTGTACTAGCCTCACTTGTTTCACCTCATTCAGGAAACAACAGAAGAGAGCTGAGCTTTATCTCATCCCTGGTCCATTTCTGCCCCTCTCTCCCAATCTTTATTTCTACAAACCACTGTCACATCTTCCTTCTAGCCACCTTCTCAGAGATAGGAAGTTGTAGACTGTTTCATGATTCCTTGTGTGGAAATTACTATGTCTATGGCCCTTCCCTGAAACTTCCTTCTTCATCTCCAGTATCCTTTTTGAAACAGAGCGACCAAAAAGGAATGCAATTCTCAAAACCCAGCCACAGCACAGACTTACCATGAAAATAATCAATTTTCTGCTTCCTTATCAGAGTATATATACGCACTAAAAATCACATCACAGCCACATCTGAAATGCCACTATAGCATTTTATTGACAAACATGAATAACTTCACAATAACTGGACTAGCTGGTGGAATATCTTGTCAAAGTGGAAGAACTATGAAGATGTCTTACTAAAACCAGAAAACATGGTAGAGTTAAAAGGCAATCCTTGTAGCTCCTGTCAAACATCAGCTGCCCAAAATATTAGCTCTATTTCATTGACTCAGTTTATCCTGCTGGCTATGACTTTAGCTGTGTGGCAGCACAAACTAGATTAGTTTATTCTCTTCATAAGTAGATGTTACATTTTAATAAGGGACCAAGAAGAAGAAAACCATGTCAGAATTTTATCATTTTATTTTTATCAAGGACAAGTATTTTTTGCAGAACTGCAGGAATTCTCCTTTTTCCCCCTTATGCTTGCATTATTTTCCATCACCCAAGCAGAAAGAAAAATCTATCACTCCCTCTGCTCAATTTCATCTGTGCTCAAGTACAGCAGCACTCTCCCCGTGGTACCAGCACCACCAGCTTCATTATGTTCTTAACATCCTACCAGCAACTGGAAAATGATGCATGTAAATGGCACAAGTACAGTGTAAGTCCTGGATCAATCTGTCCTGAGGGCTACAGGTTCTGCATCCCTGCACTGAAAGTCAAAATAGGTACATATGAAAGATTTTGTCCCCATCGCAGCAAAAAAGCTTAAAAGCAGTAGTAGTGCCTAAAAACTACGGAAAAGGTCACCTTCTTAGAGTTACCATGTTTTACTCATACTCCTTACAACAGGAAAATCCAAACAATATCAGTGAAATGTCATGGTTAGAGGGCAGGACTTCCCATCACTGAACAAAAGCACTGTAGTAGAACTGTTTCAAAGGTGCCCTGACCTTTGCAAGTATCTGATACACATGATTTCTTTGCTCTAGGTAACACACTGTTTTGCAAATGAGCTCAGATTCAGACATTTTCCACAAAATTTACCAGTGCAGGACAGCTGTCACTTACTTAGATCAACTCCAACTGCATTATATCCAGTCCTGAGTCTCTAGTTCACTGTTTTGCATTGCTCAAACCTTGCACAGCTTTTTTTCCCTACCAACTGGGGTAACACGTTGTTCTCCAAGAACTCTAAGGAACAATCCAGTAGTGCTTCTACTTCACTAAAAACACAGAATGACCTATTGTGCTCTGCAAGGAGAGTCCCAAATGCCCTGAAGTTTCCTCTTTTAAACTATAGGGCAAATTTTAATTAAAAAAACCCAAAACCAAACAAGAACCAAAAAACAAACCCCTCCCACCCTCAAACCTAAACAAAACCCCCACCAAAAATCCCCACTTACAAAGAAATGAAGGAAATGAGCAACTCTTAAGCTTTCTGACCACAGCTGCTTTGTTGGCAGTTGGCCCCATGTCAATGCTGCCTGTGTTCAGGTGGGCCTCTAAAGAGGAAATAAAAGAATCTTGCTACTTTCAAGACATCTAACATAACTTGTGCACAATAAAATCTAACACTTGATTTTTCTACAATCCAAAAGGTGTTTTTCTTGATATATCTAGTAACTGTCCTTTACATGCAGTTAATCCAAATGCAGAAAGGAAAGCACAGTGACATTCTGAGTTTTATAACTTGGACTTATACAGCACTGAAATTCAACACAGTAAGGGAACAGCTCGCAAAATCAAAATTTCTAATACAAAACACATATCAGACTGATCATGGTCAGATGAGATGTAATTATGACCACAATTTTCATGATAAAGAACCCTCAGTGCCTGGAACACTATGTTATGGGAAGTGTGTAATCATGAGGTTATTTACAGCCCTTTCAGCAGAGGACACATCCCTGTGTAACTCTGCACTGCAGCACTCTAAACTCACTGAGGATATAAGGTTAACATCTTAGAACGAAATTTTAAATGTAACTAAAACAAAGAGAGAAGAAGTTAACTAGATCTTTAGTTACACCACCTGAAGAAAATTCACTACAAATATCTGACTGACAGCCACTTCCACAGCACAGCTGTCCCTATGGTTAATGCTTACATCTCATTCTGCCTGAGAAGAAAGATGATCACTCGCTGAATTATCCCTCCCCTGGATTTTTCAACACCACCATCCTTCTTTGGAGATGATCCAAGTACTAACCCAAGCAGTCTGTACAGCTTGAAACCAAATATATTACACAGCTCAAATTTTAAGATTCTGTTAGATTCTCCTGATTTTTATGTACACAGCCAGGAATCTCTCCAACCATCACTGCTTCTCCATAATTCTTGTGTTTAAATGCTTGGCTGTCACTAAGCAAATTCCTAGCTCTGTACTGGTAGGTCAGTTTTAAGGAAATGGATATCCACAGGATTTCTTATTTTTGCTCAGCTAGTGCTGATCTGGTACCTACAACTCCACTGTGACATCATCTGCTAATTATCTCAAGTGTTTCCTAAACCTCAACTTTTCGGTGTGTCATAATTGTCCCTCTCTCCCTCTTCACATGACAGATCCAAAGTTATGACCTCCTATTTGACACACATAAAAGGAAAAAGAAGATTATTTAAAAGTTACTGACATTAGCAGTTTTCAATTGTTCCTGCAATCAACTGACAGTCACAAGTGACAAATGGAACAAAAAACCCCAACCTTCCCCAGCCAAGTATGTTAGCAGCCACACAGCAGAGCAAGGATGAAAATGTAGAAGCTTGCCCCTGTTCTCAGCCTACAAATGAAAACACAGTGGCAACAGTTTTCCACAGTCAAATTTACTCTTACAGAATACTGATCTCTTCATCCATCACTAGACACCAGTTATCCTATGAGAGCACCTGGAAGGAGCTCACTAGCAGAGCTACTACCCACTTGCTACAGAATTTCAAATTTTTATGCTAAAATTTGGCCAATCCACATTTAAAGTCTGCTTCCTCTAGCTAGTGGCATATCTTTTCTTTTTCTGTCGGAAACAGAAACAAATTAGTACTGCCCATGTGAATGCCACAACTTCAGTTTTCAAACTGTTATCTGCAGTCTTAGGCAGCCACAGTCTCCTAAGAAGTTCAACAACAAGCAAAAAAGTAACTTGCAGTTAGTGACCTTCAATTCTTTCTAAAAGGTGCTCCCAGAGAGGCTGGAAAAAAGTTCTACAAAAAAATAAATAAGGGTTCAAAATAGCTCTAAGGCCATCTTTACACCAGCAGTTTCCAATAGTGTCCTGCCTCTGGTGATGCTACAGCATCAACAATGGTTTTAGCAAAGATTGGAAGATTTGGGGCAGGTTATGGGCTGGTAAATTTAATGACTATGATGGCAAGTCAGAAAGAAGATCGACTGTGGGTTCAAACTAGCGTCTCTAATCACCACAACCCCAAACCAGATTAATCTATAATTAGAGCTATGATTACAGCTGATACTAGCTCAGTAGTCTACTACTCATGTTGGCGTTGATGTTGAAGCTAAAGCAGCTTTCACAATACTGAGGGACAGTCATTTCATTTCCTAACTCCAGAAAGTCACAAACTGCCAGAGCGAACAGGAAGCGACTGCAAAACACTGGTGCTTAGAAGGGGAACTGGAAAGTGCCAGGTTACACACATCACATGATTATCAACACTATTCTGAGAACCATCAGTTCAGATTTGGACCAGTAGGATGGATCAATCTGCATCTTCTAGAAAAACAGCTCTTATTTAGAAACATAGCTAAGTAAAGCTGGTCTGTATCTAGTTTGCAGCAGCTGGTTTTTGCTAAGCTGCCTGGCAGAGGTTACTCCATACTAAGTCTATTAGTCACTTGTAACAGCACTTCTAAAAGCATCCATTTAATAGAAATTTTAAAACTACATCTTTTTAACCTCAGAGGAAAATAAGTATTGGAATTAGTTTCCTATTTTCTACAAAGTGATTCTTCTAAGTAAAAAAATCCTTATTATATTTGGGTTCTCCACCCAAATTATAGGTCATCTGTTAAAACTGAAAAATTTACACAGTAATATTTAAAGAGATCTGTAATGAAATGTAATTACCAATATCTGAAAGGTGGTTCATATCAGCTCAAGTACACGATGTACAATTCATATTTTCCTTTGCTTGGTGTTTAAGGGAAAGAGGACAAATCTTATCAGCACATGTCCAGCCAAAACGTATTTGCATTGTATTCTGGCCTCCCAAGAATGTGACTCTGGGAGACAGACTTTATTCTCAGCAATAAATATCCATCTACCCAGCAGTCTGCTACATTCCTATGCAGGCAGAAGGCACCCAAGAGAGCCCAAAACTGCACAACAAGGTAAGTGGTGTGCTGTAATACATTTAACAATAGATAAGCCAGAAAAACAGAGAAGGGGAAAAATTCAGTCCTTGGCAGAACTCTACTGATTATTATGAACCAGAAAGGAGTATTTCTTTTGCTTCACCCTACATAAATCATTGTGAGTTATCTGCAAATCTAGCCAAAAGCTGCTCTCTGGGAAATCCTGGGAGGAAAGCCTTTAGAAAATCCAGCTACAACAGCTACACTTCCATTGGCAATGGCTCTTCTTCTGCTCTGTTCTTGCCATTATTTATCTCTTATATTTCATGTTCATAGAGTGTTCTGGGGATAAGCAGTCAGTTTTGAAAAACACCTTACAAGATAAAGTCATATTAAAGCTATTTCACTTGATGGGCTCATGCTGGCTTAAACAGAACCAATACACTTGGGACACACAGTCTGAGGCTATAATAATGTTTTACATTTATATACTGCCTTTCACCCAGAACTCTAGAATTTATAATACATGAAATGCCAAAGACAGACAAATGTGAACTGCACAACAGAGAACACAGGCATGTCTAGCAAAGATATGGTGGTAGATCCTATGTCTCACAAAGAATTTAATGGCATTTCTGATACCTGCTCTAACCACAACTCAGTGGGCCAGCAAATAGGCGTGCAGCTGGATCAGAGGTATTTTCCTTGCTTTGTCACCCAGAACAGTTTTGTTAGAAAAGCTGTTCAGTATCTAAGCATCTAAAATTTTCAAACTGTAAAGCAGAAATTATGCTCTAACATCCACAGCCAGCATCCTACCTTAGCATAAGACTGTAATACAATACATGCAACAGCACATTCCAGTTGATACTAAACTATGAGCTGTCTCTCAGATATTTTCCATACAGCCACTTGGTTCTGCAGTGATGATCCAATGAATGATATCACCGAAGTGGATCTGAGGAAGGTCGTTCAACAGGACACATCCTTGTGAGAACAGCCCAGGTAATATGTTTGCCATGTTGAGAGCACCTTCCCACCTGTCATCTGGCACATTAGCCTGTACAAAAGCATCATTCAAGGGCACAGTGCAGTACACAGAGAATACCTAAAGCATAAAAACCTGTTTGTTCTCTACCCTTCATTTATCACAGGATGACAAAGGCCTCGGACCCCTGCTCTAGAAGGCCTATGCTATTCTTGTCAAAGCTAAAATGTATATTGGGTATTTCACCTGATGAGCTCTCAAATTAACTGGGTACAAGCCCCACAATGGGGGATAATTAACAACAATGCACTTAATGGCTATTAATCATTCAACCCAACTCCTCAAGATGGTAATGGCTTAGGCAAATCAGGTACCACATGTAAGGCAAGGCTACCAGGAAACCAAGGGTCATAAGAGATCAGGCACCACACAGACACCAAAATTATATCAAAGAGGGTACAACTTAACATCTTGCATTACACAAGGAACTAAGCTGGATGATCTGATTCCCTCAGAGACTCAGCACCTCCAGAGATGTGAACCAGTAGGCACACTGTCCACCCCACCAAGGCAAGCCCCTCTGCATGACTGACAGCCACCCCCTGGCTCAGACTGGCACCCACGAATGATTCAGCAGCTGCCAAATAATACTTGACCTGGTCTGCCCCAAAAGGGGTGATGTTGGCCTTGACCGACCCGACGCCCAGCCCCACGAGGACCAGTCCGATGAAGGTGGCGGTGGCACAGTAGTGGATAGCCCCCACCTGGGAACAAGGTGCCATGGTGGCGTTGCCCGCTGGAGAGGAGCAGTTCTCTACGTGGAACAAGGGGATGTCCCCGCAGAGGCCCTGGCGGGTGTGCGGCGCGGCGATGACGGGGAAGGCCAGCATGCCCAGCAGGTACAGCGCCATGCTGAGCAGGATGGTGCCGAACTTGCCCAGGAGGGCATCAGCCAACCAGCCACCGAAAGGCGACACCAGGTAGGTGATGCCCATGAAGAGCAGCAGGGCCTGGCTGGCCTGGGCACCCTCCCAGCCATAGGGAGGCCCGTTGAGGAAGAGCACCAGGTTGGAGGTGATGCCGTAGAAGGCCACTCGCTCCAGCAGCTCGGCCAGCAGCACGGCAGCGCAGGCCAACCGCCGCCCGTGGAAAGCGCTGCTCGCCGCCCGCCCGCGCTCCCAGCTGCTCAGCAAGGGGCTGCGCTCGCTCGGCTCAGCCTCCTCCATGGCGGGGCCTCCTCCCCGGGGTCTCCCGCCCGGCCCCGCCACGCCGCGAACCCACCGCTCTTCCCGGCCCACCCTGAGGAAACTTCCCCGCTGTCGCGCGCCGGGCCCGGCCCGCCCACCCGCGGAGCGGCGCGTCACCATTGGCTGAAGGTGCCGCCGCTCCGCCGGCAGCACCGTCACGTGAGCAGGGAGCGGCGGCTGAGGCGGAGGGGCGGGGCTGGTGGGGCACGGGACACGGCGGACCGGAAGCTGCGGACTGGGCTTGCGCAGAGGCAACGGCTGAGGCGAGCCCGGACCCGAGCAGGCTGCGGGGTATCTCCTCAGTGCCGGGGCCGAGCCGAGAGCTGGTTACCCCTCCGGGTGTGCGGAGCGTCACCAGGGAAGGGAGGCGGCAGCTCCCTCCCCGCAGGTTTTCCCTCGCCGCTTTCCTTAGGCTGCCGGGCGGCGTAGAGAGGGCGGTGGGGGGAGGCCGCTGCAGGGAGCGCTGGTTTGATGGTTATTTCGCGCGTTGGTTCAGGCTGGGAGTTATTTTTAAGCATTAACGGGAGCTGTGTGGCTTAATTAACGACACAGGTTCAGCGCTGGTTTCCATGGGGGCCCTCGATTCCCCCGTAGGTTTATCCAGCAATAACGAAAGCGAAACGCGGTTTGTTTCCCTACTTGGCTTCTCAGCCGGAAAAGCAAAAGGTAGGATTGTCCTCGTGAAACGGTCACCTTGCAGGACCACGTGTGTGTGCAGCGCTGCCCGGGCCAGCACCGGCTGCTCTGTGCTGTCTGGGGAGCACCGGCACCCACCGAACTCATCGGCACATGTGCAGAGTGAAGACTGATCTGAATGGAACAAAGTGCGGGATTAAAATGAGAAAACACATTAGTGGTGGCAAGTTTGGAGCCCTAGGATGTTCTTTTGTTCTACTGTCACGTATTTTGAGGTAAAGATGGTGAAAGTATGGAATTTTCTTCAACAAAAAGTGCTATTTTTTGGCCAGAACAAAGTGGGAAAGATACTCTTGGTTGTGTGTTTTCAATAACAGGGTAAATTGATTGACATCATGTAGTTACACCCAATATCTAGGTGTGACTTTTAATTTTTTGAAGAGCGTTGGTAATCAAGCAAGCACTGCTTGTAAAAGTAAATACATTCATTTAATGATGGGCCTTTGTAAATAACATGCCATAAAAATGACTCATTAAATATATTTGCTCTCTTAACGAGTTAAATTTTATGGCAAAGGACAATAAGGAAAATGCCAGTAGTTGTACAGAGCTCTCTTTGTGAACTACCAACATGAGTGATTCTCAAATTTAAACAATTACATTTCAGCTTTGCCCAGCTCAATACAGTGTATCATAGGATTGGGATTACATTTTCTAAGAGGTGTAGCAGTATTTGCTGGAGACTACAAAGTAATTAAGCACTCCTTGTGTTATTGTGTGGTTTAATATATGCAGCTATCACATTACTGGCTATTCATAGTCTACCATCATAAGCGGAATGAGATTTTTGTATTGGCCCACACTGCAACAGTTACAAGCACCTAGCAATGCTGAATAATACTTGAAATGTACATTATAAAATGGCATTTAAATCTTCAGATATTGAGAATTAGGTACTCTCACTGAAATTCCAAAGCTGCTGTTACAACCCGAACATTCTGTCTGAAAGTACAGCAGCTTCAGAAAGGCGAGTTTTAATTTTCCTCCAAATAAGCACATTTACCTACAGTATATTTAAAATTTCTTCATTAAGATACATCTTTCTCTAAATACAATCATTGCACCTGTGTCTCTACAGTGATAGATTAGTGCATGTACATGTTTTCAAAGACACAACAATACTTAATGCTGCGAAGATTTTTAATGCTTTCAGTCAAGGCCATTATAGTGTAAACCCCAGAGTTATCATAAATAGTAATAAAATGTTAAGACCTCTTTGAATGTTTATTTCCTCTTTATTTCCCAGGTGACTGGTTAAGTTTCCTCATTTGTCTCATGGAGCAGCCTCGTCTTGTTGTGATGTTTGCATTTTTGTCTTTATGTTCTACACTGAAGGTGCTGGATAGCTATTGTCTGGTTTTAGAGCTGACAGTGGTGAAAAGTTACAATGGCCAAGAACTTCTTTACTGTAAGGGTTACAAAGCACTGGAACAGGCTCCCCAGGGAGGTTGTGGAGTCTCCTTCTCTGGAGACTTTCAAGACCCATCTGGATGCGTTCCTTTGTGACCTGCCCTAGATTCTATGGTCCTGCTCTGGCAGGGGGGTTGGACTCAATGATCTCCAGAGGTCCCTTCCAACCCCTAATGTTCTGTGATTAGTTATCTCAGATAGCAAAACCACAGCTTCCTTTTAACCCCAAACTGGACTTTCTAAGCATCATCCCATATCCTGCTTTAGGCCATGCAACTGGGGATGTCCCTGTTTTGGATTCCATTGGCTGCAACAGGGGAAGGTGCTTCTTGGTTGGCTCACACGCTGCCAACCGTTTGTGTGTGATGCAGGTGAAGGAATTACATTGTGTGGGGCAGATCATGGAACCAGGAGGGCCTGTTGGGAAAGGATTTAAGAGAAGCAATGTTTTGGAAGACTGCAAAGCAGCTGCATAAACTTCATGGAGCTTGTGTGATACCTTACAGGTCTGTTAGACTGACAGCTGGGCAGCAGTAATTAACAGAGATGGCTGGTGCTAGATTTGAGGATAACAAGTGCTCTCAAAAGCCTGATTATGCTTCATATAGGCCACTTACAGTGAAACTTCAAGGCTAGAATCCTGGCCAGATTGATAAAAGCTCTCTAAATTTCAATGGGGCTGGGATTTCATGCCAGAAACACTTTCTAAAGGGTGCATAAAATAACTTGGTCCTGCCTACCCTTAAATTAGCTGATAAATAATGCTATTTTTAGCATTTATGCAAGATTTACTGCTATTTTAAGCTGTAGCTGACTTTTTTAGTTTGGATGGAGTTTAAAATGATCTGAACAACGTTGTGCTGAATTATTTCTAAGTGATAAATCAGACGGAGACAGTTGAATGTAGCTCTGCAGCTTGAAAGACCCATTAGCAAAACAGGAGCCATTGTACCACAATGCTTACAATTTGCCAGGGTACACTCCAGTGTGTATCTTTATCACTTCTAAACCCTCAATTCCTGAATACCCGTCATTCTCAGAGACCCATGCAAGTTATTTGAAGAACTACTATTTTAAAAATTAGTAAATTTAAGAGCTTTTCTCTGCATGCAGCATATTTTTCTCCTTCTACTCGCTGTTGGAGACTTGAAGAGTAATTTAAGCTACAATAAACAGGCACACTTCAGTTTGCAGACCACCTTTTGCTGTCTTCTACGGCCTTGGAGAAAAATAAGCATCCACGTGGCCCTGGGGTGAATTGTTATCAGGGAACCAGACCAGGTTCTAAGCATACAAGCAGAAAATTGAGTTTTCTAATAGATCAAGCCCTTTTCATCTGTCTTGTGACTCACAAATGTCCTGCATGTGCTCTCAATGTGTTTACAAAATGCTGCATCAAGTTCAAGGCTGTAGATATCTGCAGCCTGCCACCTGGCCCCTATCAATCTCCCAATGGACTCCCCAGGCTGGTCTCTCAGTCTTACAGCCTGTTACCCCACCCATTTGCTCTTAGCTGCTGTTTCTGATTGTAATTAGGGTTTATCCTGAAGAGAAGCTTGTTCATTTGGGATAGATTTCTTGGTCCCAGGTGTGGGCTCTTTGTTTTCCCCTTCCTAGCTTTGCTGTAAGCCTGGATTTGGCCTGCTGGTGTGGTGGCTCTGCTTCCTTACTAGGGTTTCTCCCTGGACTTACACACCTTTGGCTCTGCTTCATCACACAGCCTTCCTGATATTTAGCATGGTCTTTGACCATCCTGTTGCCTTGTTCTTTGGACTAGCAAATTGCTCTGGCTTTTCTGGAGGTTGCCATCCGATCCACAACTAGTTTTTTCACCATTCCTGCACTGAATATGAACCACCTTCATCCCGAGAGACACGTGGTGGTGGAGCTGAGGAACTGCCCGAGAACACGGTGGCTGATGCCAACCTTCTCCTGATGTTGTTCTTAGGACGTCTTTAATTGAAGGTTTCTCTGAGGCCATGATTTGAACCCGTCATCTTTGTGGCTGTTTAATGTCGGGAAAAGGACCCAAACCTCCTGGCAGCAGCCCGGGAGCTGGGCTCTGGAGTCAAGTGCCCTCTGACCAGGGACACCTGGCAAAGGCGCGACCATCCCCTCGCCAGCCGGGTGCTGCGGGGCTCGGAGCCGCCTCACGCAGAGCTCCGTGGGGTGCCCGGGCGGGCCGGAGCTGCGGCAGGTGGCACCCCCGCTCCGCGCCGCTGGTTCCGGGAGGCCGCGGGGCCGCGCCCGGGCCGCCGGCAGGTGAAAGAGGCGGCGGCCGCGGCGCCGCCCCTCAGTGAGGTGGCGGCCGCCCGGGCGGGCGGGGNTTTCAATTTGCCCGTGCTGCTGGGGGGTAAGGGAGAGGGGGAGCCGAGGGGTTCCCGCACCCCCTGAAAAGGAAAACCCCAAACCAACCCCAAACCAAACAAAAGACCTTTCTGCTGAGGGCAGTTTGCTGGCACAGGAGCGGTTCGCGCTTGCAGCGTGGCCCTGGCTCACACAGCAAGAGCAGAGATGCCCCCCCGCAGCTGCCCCACAGAGCCCTGGCACAACCCATGTGAGTAGTGCAGCGATTTCCTAAGGGCTGCTGCTTTGAGAGATACCCACAATAAGATAAGTCACCACTGCGGTGAGCAGTAGGCTCTGGGAGCTCTGAAATAAGGGGCTGTACAGGAACCATCCTAGAGCAGAAATTCTGCAAGAGCTGCTCTGGTTGGTGCCTTTGCTGTGGGGATTCTCCACGCATCTCTCATGGGAGATTATGGACGGGAATCTGTGAAATTGTTTGGACTAACACTAACCACTGCATGAGTGTGCTTGATACACCCAGTTAACTTTTTCTCTGACGTGGAAGAAGGATGTGGCTGACAGCATTTCTGAGGGCTTTGCTGTGTGAGTGAGCTTTGTTTAAAATAAAGAGATCACTGTAAAAATGAAACAGTTTCTGAATGGATTTGTCCTCTTGAGGCCTGAAATAAGGACTTGGTTGCTTGCCTGTTGAAAGAGTCATCCACAATTTAATTATTTTTCTTAGGATGAATCTCTTGGGATTCTTAAGAGTTCTTAGGAATAATCTTCTGCTATTACGAGTTTTCCCTGTCCTTGATCTGTGTATTATCACACTTCTAATGTGTGCACAGAAATAGTGCTCTGACATTGTTGAAGTTTTCACACTGGTTGTGTCACACCCAGTTTGGTCTTTTGTGCAGGGCTACTGTATTGTGTGTGATAGCAGTAGAACATACCTGCTGTCATGTCAGTCACCCAGGCATGGAAGAAACAAAGCAAATTGAGCATAAAGACCAGAGAAAGCTGAAGTTTTCTATATTTTAAAGGAATAATTATTAGTAGTATGTTGAGATATAAAAAAATACGTGCCTGTCTTTATAGTACACACTTTAATACCTGTGCATGTCAGCACAGAGTTTGTGTGTGGTGGTTTGTGTGGCATTCTGCATTTCCTTTCATCTCTGACCTTTTGCTCTCTCTGGATAATACAAACCTAGTTATTTTGGGGGACATCAATACCCATTCTTGCTCCATAAGATGATTTGTTTTGCTTTTACAATTTAAATGTTCAGTTACCTTCATCTTCCACTTCAACTTTGAGGGAAGTCAGACAAACATTTGGATCGTGGAGCCATTTAGAGGTAATCTAGTGGAAAGCAGGTTTTGCATTATTTCTGGTTAAACTAAGCCTGAATAAGCCAGACAAACAAATGTCTACATGTGATTCCATATTGTCTTTTAACTCAGCTGAGCTTAATTGCAATCGTGTGAATGTTTGCATTGAGACACAATGGTTTAGCAAGGTGCCTTTCCGTGAGTCATGGTAACCAGCAGTTTTGGTGAGTCTTCTCCAGCAGTGACTCACACGTGGTGGCCTCAGCTCATGTTTTGGCATGAAAGAAGGCATAGGCTTGGTGAGATGAGCAGCTCAGTTGACAGATGGTTTACCACACTACCCTGTTAATGCAGTCATTTGCAGCTACGTGCACACATCTGCAGTGATCTGTATAGAGCACACCAGCTTGTTTACAGCCATAACTTATACAAAGTGGATGCTCCTTTCTCGTGCACATAGACCTTCAGACAGAAAGCAAATAATGAGTTAAAGGTCAATTTAGTTCATGTTCACAAGAAAGGATTCTAAAAGTAGTGTTTGAAAGTCAATAACTTAAGTCATGTTCAGTTGCTATCTTATCACCTACCATAAATGCTTTTAATAGTTATAGTAAAAAAGAGCCTATTTAGGAAGAAAAAAGGCTGATCAGGGGAAAAAAATGAAAAGTATTAGCTAGCAATTAAATCTATCTTCCTGACTGAAAGGCTGGTCGAGTGACAGCTGTCACTGAAACCATCCTATGTGAATACTTCCACTTAATACTGGTTTTCTTAAGATTTAAAGCCATTAAAAAAAGAAACCAACCTACATGTCCAGATTCTTTCAGTAATTTGCCATACCTGAGATGAAGTGCATGTGGTAACCTTTGTAAGTGTGTGTGTTAATACACAGGAAATATATGCTCCAATTAAAATTTGGCTTCAGTTGTATCTGCATTCATGCTTGCAAATTTATTTGTTTAATCTTTCTTTATATTGAACCATGGCAACTTTTGGTTAAATATAAACGAAACAATGAAGTTGTCTCCAGATTGGAAACTTGCCAGCATAGATTAATTTTATGGCTTAATAGTGCTGGGTATAGTATGTTTATGATATTACAGCTGTTCCTATAACTGCTTCATCTTTTCATAACTAAGATGCTCATTTCCTGAGTTTAAAGCAGCTGATGACAAAGAGACCAGAATCTAATTTGGCTAGAAATCAGCTGGCTAAAACAAGTGATCTAATGCATGTGCTGTGGGCTCCATTCGTATTGGTGCACATAACCTTTAATCACCTTAAAAAAATATGAGCAATAAATAGAGAATATAATGTTAATCAAAAGTCTTTGGTTAGGCTGCCATTCTTCAGCCTTAGAAAGGAGATCAAAGAGGGTGTTAGGAAAGAAAGTAAATTAATCTTCTTTACCACTTGAAATGTTCTGTTAGTCTTTTATTACTTGGTAGTAAGGAGGAATAGAAATCTTGAATTAATTGGTTAATTAGAAAGATTTAGATGAAGTATTTTGTCAATATGTAAATATCTTTTGGAGAGGGAGAGATTATTTCAGTTCTCATTTGAAATACAGCAGTTGAGATGGCCATTCTGTGAATCTTGAGGTAATCAACTGCAGGAGATTAAACCCACAAATTCAATAATGCTTATCATTCCTCTTTACAATTATGTTTCAGCTTAGACATTTACGGGATTAATTCTGTGCCCCAACTTTTCTTACTCTTTATCTGCAACCATTAAAATCTCACAGAAGAGCACTCCTACATCTGAAGATCCTCTTCTCTTCATGGTAGATCATGAGAGGTCTTCTACATTACCTGTGCTAGTTTGCACAAGGTGCTGGTAAATTCCTGCTGCTGTTTGCATGGCCGTTACCAGGGCAGAAATTTATCTACAAGGTAGATGTTTGTCCTCACCTTTAAAAGTGAGATGCAATCATTTACATGGCCTGCACTTGATGTGGGCTGCATCCCAAAATGTTTTGCTTGGCTAGACCTATTTATAAGGCAGGATTAAACTTTGCAGAGTTATTTTGTCCTTCCAAAGGACAGTTACTGACTTCAGAACACAGAGACAGAAAGATTCTCTCCTTCTCACTCCCATTTTTAATATCTGTTCTTACTCACAGTAGATTTTATTCATACTTCGTTCATGCCAAAACAATTTGTCTGTGTTGTTTAAAGGAGAAGTTTGAGAGAGAAATAAAATGAAGAATACTTTGCTTTAACAAGTATGAGAAAAATTAAGATCATTTACAGAGAAAACAGAAGATCAAACAGGGTTTCAACTTGTGTAATTTGATCAGCTTCAATGGTTATTGTGAGTATTCAGCTGTGGCTGAGTTTCAGGAAAGGCAGTGGAAGTGACTCTGCTCCCTTAAGCTTTGAATTGTGCTGTGTAGATTGAACGGTAGTTGATGCATTGCTGCTGTACAGAATAGGCAGCCTAGGGAAAGAGATAATTGATATTTTTGGATGAAGCCTATTTTGTGTCATTCAAGAAGTGTCAATGTATCTACCTACCAGGAACTTGGAAATCAAACATTCTTTGCAAGTAATTCCCTTGAAATATCAGTTGAAAATTAGAGCATAAATGTTTTTGAGAGGAGACATGAGAGAAAATAAAGCATATTTCAAAACTATAATATTTTAGAAGCAGGCATGCTTCTAACTCACTTGTGTCTTAGCTTCAGCCATGCTGTGTTTGGAGCTGAAAACTGTTTCTGTGTATGAAGCCCTGTGAACTGCAGACCCAGGTTGAAGGAGTGAAGAGTACTGGCCAGGATAAGTGAGAAGTAGTGATCAATAATGTAGAAAATAAAAAAGGAGACATTATAAAGCATCACCTGGTATGTCATGGTTGTTAGAGAAAAATACTTTCCTGTAGAAATATTCAATAAAGTGAAAATGTGTCAGAAAAGGATTGTACTTTCCAGCAGTATCTCCCTTCATACAATATAGATCCAGAGCAGACACAAGTTTCACTTACAAACCTTGTGACTTCCAAAGAGTTTAAAAAATATAACAAAAAAATGAATTCCCTGAAAACTAAAATCAGTGAGGCTGGGAAATATTTGTCCAATATTCAGATGTGTATAAATATCACAGTGTAAACAGTGACTAATATAATGTACTTTTTAAGAAGTGATCTTTTGAATTTACCAAACTACTGAAGTTCTCCCTGTTTGATTACTTCCTAGCAAAATCTGGAATTTGACAATTAAACTCCATTTTAGAAATATTATTCTCCCCAAGTAATGGCATTTGCTTCCCTGAGAGTTTTGGTAGAAGGGAAAGATGTGGCAGAGCAAGACAAATTCTGGATCCAAACAATAATCACTGGTTGTTAAAACACTTACTTGGAAATTTATCTACCACACACAAAACTGTGATAGAGAGAAAATGTAGCCTTGAGATTCAGCATTTTCAGTGTTGTCTTATATTCCCAGACAGCAGGAGATGTGCTCATTTTTATTTTTCATTCAAGAAGTATTTGTTTGTGAAATGGCAAAATAATGCGGGTACACAATTGCCAAGAGGAGAAAATATTTGGGTAATGTACCTCTTCTGTCTTGGCCTGATTCAGGGACATCTGTGACTTCATAGACAGATCAGCCTTCAAAAATATCTGCTGCAGTAGCTTGGTAGCACCCTCTTATCATGTTTCTTGATAACAGCATATGTGTGGAAATCATAATCTGCTTTTTTTTTTTGTTTTAAAGATGAAAAAATCATTTAGAAAATACAAAAATTATCACTGTAATTTTCACTACTTAAATACTACCCAGTAACTCTGCTTCTTCGCACATATATTTCCATATATGCATAATCTGAAGCCTGTGACTAATTATATTGAAATCAATGGTATGTTTATGGGATTAAAGCCCCTTTATATCTGGGAATTCAAATTATTCTGGGAATAATTTGAGAATTTTTCCTTAAGCTGTATCCATTTTTTTTTTTACATTCTCCTGAAACATTGTGTAGAAAAAAAAAAGCAGTAATAGAGATAATCCACAATTTCTGAGCCTTGGAACACTTGAGGGAGTCCCCCTCTATTTACTGCAGAAGCAGCTGTTGTTCAGCTATGAAATTTGGAGCTCTGGAAAGTGAAGGAAAGGAAAAGTATTCATTCCTAGTATGTTTTTTCAAAAAAGATGCTTTAGATCAAAATTCCTAGCTGAGTTTCTAGATTCCTGATGTCCTCAGAGAGTTATTTTCAAATTAATTGTAATATGCAAACATATTGCTTGTACATGATAGTGATTTATGGTAATTGGAGTACTGATGGGAAAAAATTCTTTTAGACTGTTTAATGAGCACCTGTGAAATTATGGAATGTGTGCATGAGCATCCCAAGTATCTGCCCGAGAGATTTTCCTTCCACAGCTCGATAAGATTTGGGCATCATTATTTAGGTATAAATTGAAAGCCTCTTTCAGAAGGCAAGCAGGTATTTTGAACAAGTTCATGGGATAACTGATATAAATAAGTGTTCAGCAGTGTAAATAAGGACCTTACAATCTGTCTGTATTTTATTATTTATTAGTACTTATTATAATTTATTGGTCTTGTTTAGAACAGTGGAGTTAAAAGTAAAATGAGTTTCTTTCTAGAATAAGGAAGAAATACAGCACCATATGTTGTGCCAGTGGAGCTCTGTCTGATATAGTGCTAATACATTCCTTCCAAGGCCTCAAGACATTTTACAACATTTTTAGCACCAATTTCTGCAGTAATGACTAACTTCTACAGGACAGAAAATTACATTCCTTGGGAGGATATGAAATGATCAGGAAAGGAAAGAGATGACATTATCCAAGAAGCTATTGAGCAAGCAGGGTTTTAAAGCCAAAACAATTAATACCCTATGAGAAATAAATCAATTGGAACAATATGTAATATGCAGAAAACATTATTGTGGTCTTTTTGCGCTGTTGAAAATGTAAACACTACATGTCAGCACATAGAGTGTGCTAGTTTCTAGCAAAACATGGATTTCTCATGTATGGTTTTTGGCC
Source organism: Brachypteracias leptosomus (assembly GCA_013401335.1). NCBI lineage: Eukaryota > Metazoa > Chordata > Aves > Coraciiformes > Brachypteraciidae > Brachypteracias > Brachypteracias leptosomus. The sequence continues at coordinate 18,715 of VYZX01015008.1, forward strand.
AATATCACTGGAAATATTCATATCTGATCCTGGTTTTGGTGGGAGGAATTATAAGCCTAGAGTATAAAAGAAGAGACTGAAACAAAGCTCAGTGAAATGCCTAAAGTAAAGCTTCCCAGAATCAATCAGTTTCTTGACTTTGGCAGTCTTTGAGTCAATGTTTTAGTATGAGGAACCACTGTATTTGAAGATGGGTGGGTAAGCTGACACTTTAGTAGGAGAGGTTGTTGTTGTGCTGTTTTTTTTTCTTTTTAGCAATTGACATTTTTTTTAAAGTCTGTGAAAGTATTTGTGTAATTATTTTGTGTAGGATTTCTCTTACATTGCAATTATCCCATGCCTGTTTTACAAATGGGTAAACTAAGACAAGACACAAACCCACGGTCAAACAGAAAGGGAATACAATTTCAACTCTCTAGTTTTATTTATGTATTCATTTTTTACATGTTCTGTATTTTTAGTAGCATTAATTAGCTGACCTTACCTGTACTTTCTTCTCCTGATGTCCTTTCTCCAGAACAAAGATCTGAAATTCTCTATGACCAAGGTCTAACACACTCAATTCAAAGGGATTCTTTTCAGCATATTAAGCCGAAGCTCAGTCTGGAAAGATCCTGATCACACATCACTTCTGCTGATTTCCAAAGATGATGTTGATACTTTGTAGGTTTGAGCCTTAAAATGAATGCAAATTGTGTTGCTTGGCAGTGTCCCTGTGACTTCACAGTGGTGAAGGTAACAAATATTTTCCAGGAAAAAAAATCCTTTGTAAATAGCTCCGTGGTTGCTTGAACAAAATTAACATAATGGTGAATGTAGAAGCAAAAAATATTAAGGAAAATTGTTTTGATTAAGTGTATTTAATACACTGACATGCCTACATTAATAGTATCTTTTTATTATTTTCTTTTTCTTGTTCTGATAATGAAGGAGTCATCTACATGCTGCAGGTCATGTCTGTATTCTTAAAGATGCTTTCATGTATGAAAGTCCAGCTGAAATAGCAAATCTAACCTCCACGGACAAGTTTGATGCAGCCCTGGCCATTCATCTTTATAAAGGAGGCAGACTTCTGCAAGGTAATCCTCTTTCTATTTTGCAATAAAAATACCTCTGGAAAAAAGTACTGAAAGAGAAGAGGAT
>VYZX01015009.1:22827-244938 GCA_013401335.1 Brachypteracias leptosomus
GGGGGCCCCCGCCCCGCCCCGGCGGGCTGGGGGGGGCCCCGCGAGCCGGGCGCCGGGGGGGGAGCCGTGCCGGCCGGAGGAGGAGGAGCCGGATGCTGCTGATGCCGCCACTGTCGAGCCTAAGTCCCCGGTGCCCGTGGCTCCGGCCGGAGGGGAGGCGGAGGCTCCGCTGCTGCCTGGCTCCGAGGTGCGGGTCACCCTGGATCACATCATCGAGGACGCCTTGGTGGTCTCGTTCCGGCTGGGAGAGAAGCTTTTTTCTGGGGTCCTGATGGACCTCTCTAAAAGGTGAGATTTCCTTATGGGCAAGCCGGCCCGAGCCCCCACCCAGCCACGGGGCAGCGACCTCACCCAGAGCCGCCTGCCCGCGCCGCCCTGCGCCTCCCGCCCTTGGCGGCGGCCCCCGCCGGGGCCTTCGTGGGCTCGCCCCGCGGCGGTTGCGGCCTGGGCAGCGGCCGAGGGGTGGGCGGCAGCAGCCTCCCCTCCCCTCCTCTCCTCCGCCCTGGGAGGCTGGACCCCTGCGTCTGCCTTGGGGCAAGCGGCTCCTGCCCCCGCGTTCCCCGAGGAACGGAGGCAGCAGCTCACGAGCATCCTCTTCCTCGACCCCTCTACCAGGGGTTGGAGGGAGCGCGGCGGGCGGGCAGGGCCCCATTCTCCCGCCCGGGGCCGAGCCCCTCGCTCCCCGCCCGCCCTCGGCCTCAACGCGTGGAGCGGGGCCTTGCCTGGGCGCGGGGGTGAGCAGGGGCCGGAGCCTGTCCGGGCGCTCGTTTCACAGCGCTGCCCTTAACAAAAGTAGTCCCGAGTGGGAATGATAAAACTGGGGAGCCGAGAGAGGGGCGAACACATGGGCACATCATTTTCACCCGGTTGAGATTCATGTCGGGCTTCCAGCATCCCCGTCTGCTGGAGAAAAAGGACCTGAGCTACAGATGTTGGCATTTATTCCGGTGTGCAAACGTTTAGACCCAGAAGTCTCTTTTTTCCTGTTGGCTTGTGTCTTACATTGCCTAGGTAACCTTATTTTTCAGCGCATACTATTTTCAGAATAATGGTTTTCGAGCCAGGCTATTACAGTCCTGAAGTACAGTTATTAGCACTGATTGCTCCTTGTATGTGATGAATGGGGTGAAGTTTAATGGTTCTTAAAAACCCTTTTTTGGGAGGAGGAGCTGTTTTGTATCACAAAATGACTTAAAGCCCTATCAAGCTGTGGGGTTTGCTATTTTCATGGTTTTCCTATAGCAAGGGGTTCTTGGGAGGCCAGAAGTTATCGGTGATACTGTACATCTTCCAAACAATCTAAGTACTATTTATAGGTGAAAAGACCACTTTGCCTTACTCTTTAGACATATAGGGACTATGCAAGTACATGAGAGAAAAGTGAATTTTGACCAGGGCTGCTATTTCAAATAACCGGTATGCAAAAAATGCAGCTTTTTTTTTCCCACCAAAATTTAGAATGTATGCATGGTCATATGTCTTCTACTGCTCCCTTTTACTAGTAGCTGTTTAATAACTTCCTCTAATATCAATATTGACAAGGCTTTCTAAAAGTAAAGGTATTGGGGACTAACACACTTGTCCTGAGTCTAGCTTCTTGGTTTTTGAAACAGAAGGCCTTTTCTGAAACCCAAGTTCTGGATAATATTATGGGAGTAAGTTTTAAATTTGTCAGTGTTACAGTTTGAAATGCAGAATTATCAGCTTGTCTTTTGAAGTCAGGTACTAAAATGAGATCTGCAAACTAGTCACTTCTACTGTGAAATATTAAGTGCCTCAAAGTAGGCTAGAGGCGTTACAACTTAAGTTGTAATGCTGGTTAACATTGATTCTCTTGTAGGCCTGAAGTTGTACCAGCAAAATTATATTGTTTCCATGGTTAGCAGGATGACAAAGCACGTGCTTCAAGGGGTCTGTATGTGAGAAGGAGGAAAATACCAGCTTCTCCCTGACTCCTGAAAGAGAACCTATCTTACTAAACACACTGACCGCAAACATCCCCTTATTTGCCTGAATTTTTCTTGTGCACTGAAGGTCCTTCTCTCATGCAGTAAATCTACTGCAGCCCTTTGCAGCAGAGGTTGTCTGTAGCAGGCAAACTGGCTGCTTCTTTTGCATTGTGGCTTCAGTGGAAGCATGCATCTCCATTTCCTCTGCTTTGAGCACAGGCCTTGAGGCAAGTCTTCACGGTAAGGACTGTGGAAAAGCAGTATGTAAAGGTTTGTGCTATTATTCCCAGATTCTCTTATGCAGTGGAACCACTTACTCCTCTCTCTCCATTCATATGATCTTGGACTTCCTTCAGAGATGCTTCTTATATGGGAATCCAGAAGGTGAAATGTAAATTGTAAAAGCCAAGCTCTTTGGAGTGCCTGTCAGGAAGAATTGAGTTTCTAGACATAAGGTCTATACTGTTTGGCTGATGAAGAGTAGATGAATCCAAGTCTCTAGTCAAATGTCTCAGAGCAGGAAATGCAGTGGTAAGGGAACTCTAGAAATAACCCTGCAAGAAATTGAAGCATTATTGGAAAGAGGGTGTTACATGAACGCCCAAGATTTAAATTTTATTCCAGATTTTATGACCTTGGTGGTGACTGAATGATAGTACTGTTTAGGTATCAGCTTTTCTTTATATGTGTTTATTTTTGGTTTGTGTAGCAGCATGAGGACTTAGAGAATGTTAACATTTTTCATTAACTTCCTTCAGTGTGTGTGGCAGGTCCTGGAATTCTTAGAACGAGTCTTTCCACTGGAAAAAAAAGAAAGGGGAAAAGAAAAAAGGAAGGGGTAGGGTTAAATCAAAACCGCCTAAATTCCAGCTTGCATTTACATGAAAACACTGAGATTTCTAGTGTGGTTACTAAAAGCTGTCTCCACTAGCTCATTCAAGTGCATGGGAATAATCTTATAAACTTTCCTAATGCAAAGGGAATAAATATCTTAAGACTGTCAGTTCTTACTGTTAAATTTAAAGTTAAATTTTGTATTGGAATTTACTCATCCAGTAGCTTCAAAAAAGTGGCTGATGTGTTCACTGCACATGCTAGTACTCTTTTCATCATATGCTTGGAATAAATTTCTAGTCCTTTTTTGATCTTAATTTCCACTTTCCCCTTCAGGACAACGAAGGTGCTACTTCTGTACAGTGCTAAGAAGAGTTAGTTTAACAACTGTTTTAAAAAACTATTCACTGGGCTCTTTTTAGCCTTCTCAAGTCATGTTCTGAATTACTTGAACTTCAAGGTAAAAGAAAAGCAAAAATGCCTCCATATATTTCTGGTTTTAAAGGTTTTCTTTGTTGGTTTTGTTTTTTCTTTTTTCCTAATTCTTTTTCCATTGTTGAAATGATGCTCTGACTCCACATCTTATTCTTGTGGACTTTGTATCAAAGTCAGTTTTGTTTGTATTAAAGGTCTAATTTCTTCTTCCTCTTGTACTTGCTGTAAATCGGATGTCGTTTAGGAGTGTATGCCACAAGAACACAAGCACCTCAGTGTTCAGTGGACTTTATTCCTATACATATTTGAAGTAAGGAAGTATTTTCTCAGCCTGTACTGATGGCAGTCTAGTGTACCTGTCAGCAGCTGCACAGGAAGTTTTGAAAATCAGCAGAAAATGGACACCCACATCTACTGAGTCTCAAATCAATTTCTTATGCAGTAAATGATCATTTAAAGGAGGAGAAATCCCCACTTTTGTTAACCCTTATTGCACAAATTAAGAATTGTTGCATGGTAGGATAAGGTTCTGATGTGAGCTCCTCAGTGCATAACTGATGGAGTAGCGCTGATAGGAGAGATGGGAAGTGCAGCCAACCATCAGGCAGGCAGGAGAAGGCAATCCTGTCTCATTTTGTCAGACTGTATAGTGGAATGCTTAATGCACAACTGTAGTTAATTTTCCATGCCATTATACAAATTGTCATTGAAGCTACTACTCATTGGGTATGTGGCTTAAATAGGGCTTGTGACCTTGCCTGTATCCAGCACTTGGCTAACACTGTTTGCTTAGGGTATGTGAGATGTTAATGCCACCTGCTGGCTCAGAGTTAGTGTAAATCTTGCTCTGCACCTGGAGGAAGTAGACAGTAAGGAAATGCTTGGTGAGTGTAGCATTTGTAAATCTTAAAATGTAGTGTTAAGAAGTCCTGGTTTTACTTTGCTCTTCTGGAGGGAGGATAACTGCTTCTGCAGTTTTTTTTCCTCTCCCCAAAGAATAAGGGGAGGAGGGAGATTCAAGTTATATTCTGTTGTGTTGCTGACAGGACTTGGACTTTATTGCTTTATCATTTGACTGAAATTCTTCTACAGATATGGCAGACATATGTCTTCTTCCTGTTTTTGTTTTTTCTAAACTCTTGAATCCTACACTTTTCCCAATTTATTCATCAGACTTTCTACTGTGAAAGAACATGGATAAATAATAAACTGATGCATCCATTTCCTAGTTCATGTTGTCTTAATCTGCAGAACATCTGTTAGAGTTCTGAATCATTTACATTTAGCACTTCTTGAAACTTGTGGTCTATATATGCTAGGGTTTTGTTGGTATGAACTCTGCAGGGTGAATCTGGTTTGTTGTAACCACATAGGCCAAGAAAGGCAGGAGGGGAAAAAAAGGTACTCCCAAGCCAAGAAATGCAAGATCTGCTGATGTGAGAAGGAAGCAGCAGAAGTCTTACTTGAAAAATCGTGTCACCTTTCTCCCTGCTCTTAAGTTCCCTTTTACTAATAATTTAACAAACAGGGACAACATTTGGTCATCCTTGGGGAAGGTTTATGTTCTGTAGGAGTCCTGATGTTCTCTGGTGTATGTTCCCAACAGTAAACACGTCTGTTACTCAGAGTTGTGTGTGGGTTGTGTTTTGGCTTGGGTTGTTTTTTTTTTTTTATTTGCACTCAATTTGCAAGGTGTTCCTACAATTCATCACCTGTTCTCTTTTGTTCTTTCTCAGATGTAGAAAGAAACTTAGTGAAATTCTAGCATTTAAGGAACAGCCATGACACTTCTTTGATACTGGCTTTTATCCACAGAACACTGGAAGCATGGGTGTGATGTGTGTGGTTAAGAGAGTTAATCACATCTACTTCGCTTGTGACTGAGGGAGGTTATATTGAATGGTGTAGTGTCAAATTTAGCTTCACTTAGGGGACAGGACTTGGCAAGTGAAAATGGCTAGCAAAACTGGACTAGCTTTTAGGATTTTGTTAGTATAGGTACAAAGCATGTTAAAGCTGCTGCTTATACTGAAAACATTTGCCAATCTGCATCTGATTTTGAGCCAGTACAAGGAGTGTGACTTTCCCCTTTCTCCAACCAGTAAGCCCTAATCTTGCTGGTAAATAGGGCATCTGTGGATTATGCCTCACACTTTCCTTTCCTAAAGGAAATGTCGTCCACTACTGTTCTTTGTTGGACTGCAGTGCAACAGATGATGGTTAAACTGTCCTTTCTTCTTTTGGTATGTATCTCTGTATTTCAACAGCATGGGTTGACATTGCTTTCTAAGAGTAGCTTGGCTTGGCTTGAAGTGTTGAGAGACAAGGTGGAAGTGAAATTTTCAGGATGCTTTAATTTTATCTTTTTCTTTACACTATTATGGGACTGATGAACCTTGTCCATCTTGACATAGATTTGGCTTAAAGTTCATCCATTAATAAATGGTATCACTCTCTTCCACGTGTCTTGGGACCGACTGGTATGTGAATGATCTTGAGGTGTATGTTCAAGGTATTTTGTCTTAATCAAAGTTTTGCAATTGTGTAACACTTCCAAATATGTAAGCAAAATGCAACTGAACTGATGCCTGAAACTAACAATGCCAACAGATGTAAAAATTAAAAGATAATTTCAGTTTAAACAGACCTTCAGCTTTATAAGCATGCCAGTAAAATTGTGGTAGTTAGTGGGAAGCCAAAACTTAAAGCATTCTGTGTTTTAAAGTTTACTTTTATATACTTGATAGAACCCTGTGTTACAGAAAACTGAAGGGAATTCTGCAAACTTACTTGTAAAGCCTTTCCAAGGAAAAGGTGAGAGGTACCTTCCAACTCCTGGAGGGGAAGCAGTGGTTAGGGGATCCACCTGCATGTTCTTCAGGCTTATCAACTTGGATTCTTCTGTCTCTACAGTAGATAATTCTTCAAAGTCTACTTCAGCATCCTGACTACATCGACTTCTGTGATTTGTTTTCTTAGACGTTGAAATCTTTCAAAGGGCTTCTGACTTCATGGAGAGGTGCACTGTAAGCTAATACAGCCTTGGTATATTTGCATATTGTTTGCTATCCATTAGTTGGTTTTCACTTGTTAGTGATTGCAGTAGGAGACCCAGGTGAGTGACACTGTTTAGGAATTATTAAAATCAGCAGCTGGCTTGGGTACTTCTAACCAGCTTTTGTGAGATACTCTTTCAAACTCAGTTCTACACATCCCCTGCTCTTGCTGTTGCATTGCCTTAAGTGTGCCAGAAGCAAGGAGCTGGGATTTCAGGCAAGTGTACCTGCTTGGAAAACAGTCAGCTTAACATTGATTAGTAAAAGTCTTTGAGTATGTCAGCTTTCTAGTTTGAGATGCGGATTGTCACGCGTTGCTTAACTTGGGCTATCATATCTTTAACCAAACTTTTCTTGGTGCTGAGAGTTTGTGGTGGTGAGACAACATCTGTTCTTGATGATATGCTATTTCCAAAGAGTACACTGCCGTCCTCTGCTGTGTGTTTAGAGCTCAAAGTGAAATACACATTTTCTAGGCTATTTAGCCTAGTGTTAAATTGCTCAAGAGGTGAGTGAAGTACTGAGTTAATAGTTTGGTTTTTGTGTATACCTTTTTCAGTAAGGCGCCCACCACTTACAGCAATGTGCTCCATATTGTGCTTTATCACACCAAGTAAATCGTATATTAAAAATGGGCTATTGCATAATCTGTGTTTTGAATACAGGTTATTTTGAGGAGTTCTGAAATAGTTTGTCTTCAAACAGCTATGATTAATTATATATTACGTTGAATATTATAATTTAAACCCTAAGTTTAGATACAGGCAAATATATATACTTAACTCTACATTATTTCAGCATATTATTATACTACCAGCATTCAGAGTCTTGGAACTTTCATCCATGCAATAAAAATTGCTTCAGTTGTTCCTTGTCTTGGCTTTTGTAAAACACTGTATATTAGGTATGAGAGTAATGCATAAGAAGGTAATCGGAGATTAGTGTAGTCTGACGTGGTGAAAATGAGTTTTGATCATAGTCATTTACAACAGACTTGATTTAACACTTTATTACTATGCTGGAAGTTAACTGTGCTTTGTTGGTGTTAATTGAATGTGTTTGCAGACAAATATGAAATCCTGAACTGATTCAGTTGGTTCTCTCCATTGGTTCTTCTTCACAGAACAAGGTGTTTTTTCATTTTTGTTTCTTTTAATAGAGAAGTAAAAGTTAGATATTGGAGGCTAAAGATGAGAGCTTAAGACTTTACGTAGTACAGCAGAAATATGATCAGATCCTATTGATTACCATGGTTTCTTGTAAAACTTCTTGGAGATAAGTTTCTTATGATAGGTCTCAACCATCTTCTCTTTTAGAGGGGCCTTTTCAAAACAAAAAAGAGCCAGGACACCTTTACAGGAAAGGAAGCTGGCAACATGGAAAACTGGTTCTAATTTTGAATAGGTATGAGGCAGCAGTGGTCTGCTTTCCAGAAGTGCCCTAAATTTGGTTGAAATACATATTTCTTACTTTGATTTTTCCTGGCATTAGATCCCCCATCAACAAATTCTTCTGTTCCTTCAAGTGATGATCTGAGGTAGAACTCCATGACGTTATGCATGAGTGGGCTGTGCAATGGACAGCTTCTACATATGCACACATGATTTTTACAAGCACACATTGTGCAAAAGCAACTACAGTAGTTGGAGTATGTCTTTTCAAGAATGGCCTTTTCTGGTGGAAAGCAATATAGTAGGGACAGGTGATAAGCAAGGTCAATATTTTTTTTAAGTGTACTTTTGTTGTTAGAATAAAGACAAGGCAATTCCTTGTGTTACTTAAACATGCAACATGTGACAAATGAAATGTGTGGGTAGTCTCACTGATGTAGCTAACTGAAATGATTTCTTTTTAAGGGGTGCTTTTCTGCTGTCCAGTCATTGACTGAGATGTGGATGAGTTCTTCAGCTGTTTGGCCTGTGTATTATGCAGATACTTGAAGGAAAGGATAGTCTAAGGTGCAGTATTGATCTTCAGTGCCTTCGGGTATCAGTCATATGCTGAGATTTCCATTAGGCTTTTTTGTATGCATTTGAAGTGCTAATCATGCTGATTTTGCTTGTGAGGGAGTAGAATGAAAATCTGGGAAAAGAGAGATAAAGTGCTTAAATGGGATCCTTCAGGGGAACCTTCTTGCAGTCCTCTTCATCCATTTCTTCCCTGGTTGCTGCTAATAATACTTTCCTAGCATGGAATCAGAATACATGTCTTTTAGAAGAAAGTCTTGTGCATTGGACCATGGAAATATCTTGTGATGTTTCCATTCAGGAAATGCAGTTCCTGAGACAGCAAAAAGAGTTGTGATTTTATTCTATGTGAGTTTTGCCCATTTAATACCACACTCCTGTCTAGTTCTGCTTTTGTGTGTTTCTCTGGGATCGAAATTTGCACAGTGGAGATCTTGCCCTGTCTTATTCTCAGCTCTTATAGTAAACTAACTTTTTCCTAAATCCTTTAATCTTTATCAAGTGGTGAAAGATGGAATCTGGATCTTATTGCTCTTAAAGAAACTGAAGCTCTTGATGCAAGCAACACTGAAAATATTGCTAATTGAATTATTTACATCCGATTGTTTCTTTTAAAGCTCTACTTGGAATTGAATAATTCATTCATAATCTGTAGTGGGGAAAAAAAGTTTGTGCAAAAGCAACTTTTTAAACATTGTGGATTTCTGGGACTTCAGGGAACTTAAAACTTAGTTATGAGTGAGTCCCTTAGTTTAGTTTAGTCCCTGGTTTAGTGCCAGGTTGTAGGGTGGAGAAATGCCTGTATCAGCTGTTGAATGTTTGTAACTCATTGTAGCCTTCACTAGTGCAGTAGACTGCTTTTAGTTATGCTGCTCATTTCTGGACGGGCATGTGGAATTCAACTGGAGTGGGTCCAAACCTCAGAAACAAGATTCTGTGCAGTGGTGGGATATTCTGTGGTGAAGAGCACTCATCAGCCCATGGATAAGGACAGAACTGCTCTAGCAGCTGCCCACCTGGGCTCCTGCCCATCTCCAGAATGTAAGGACACCTAAGTGTAGGGTAACAACCACGCCCATGTTGATAGTAAAATGTAAATTGTCATGTGTTCAACTTCCCTTCTTTTTTGTGATGACAAAATTGGTTGCCCCTTGCTTAGGTTATCTGCTGTTTCTGTTCTTTTGTAATGAAGTGCAAATTGGGTGGATAATTTAATCTTGGATAGGTTGTTTGCTCCACTTGCAACTTTTAAGTGTAAAAAGAGGCTGAAGAGATACACAAAAGGACAAACAGGCAACAGCTCTTACTGGTGACAGTGTAAAGAATCTTCTAACGCATAGGATGCTTTTTCAAAACCAGTTTGAAGAAATAAAGCCAACATATAGACACTTGCACAAACGGCACGTTTCTTGCAGGGGTGTGAATGGAGGATAGACTGGTGTTCAGCATTTATCTTCAGTTGAGAGGCAACTGTAGATTGTACATAAACTTGAGTCAGTTAAGAGGATGCTGCAGTTGAGTGGCTGCAGTGCAGCATGAACCTGAGGACAGATCTTGGGTGATTATTTCATCTCCTGTCAGGTGGGATAAATGTAGCAGTGTTTACAGTTGACTTGCAACCTTGTCTATCATGTTGTTACTACATTAAGGTCAAACTATTAAAATACTAACTAATATAAGCCCAACAGTAGTGTGTGTATGGGAGCTCAAGAGCAGCAAACAGCTGGTGACAGCTCTGTGAGGCTGGTACCTGGGCTGGTGGATTGTGGAGTGGAACAGGAGGAAGGTCAGAGAATCCCTCCTGCCCTGTCTGGGGATTGAAAGATACATTGTTGTAAAATGAATGTAATTATTGTTTGATTTTTTTCTCTCTGGAGAAGACAGGGTAATGCCTTGCAAGCTGATAAAATGTTTCCCTTTGCAGAAAGTTACCTGTCAGGCTACTTCTGTTACCATGGGAAAGCTGAGCTAATGCCCAAGCCACACTGGGATTTTTCATTTTCCCCTCTCAGAGCTGATCAGGGTGGTGAGAATTCATTCTGTGTGAGTCAAGTGGGGCAACAGAGATCTACAGCTGTCTGGAGGAAAGTAGGCAAAGGTTTAAAACATTGTTTGCTTGCAAAACAGGGAGAAATGGTTTGTACTGTGTTGAAATAAGAGCAGTTTTGCTGGAAGAAACTCAAACTAATAGGCTAGAAAGTTTTGGGCTGTAATTCATCAGATGACCAAGTGCTAATCTCTTGTAGGTGAAGAATAATGCCACTCTCTGTTCAGTGGAAGTATTTGTATAACCGGTATTTGCCTCTGTTAAATCTGAAACATATTTGGTCTTTTGTGCTATGCCAAAATTGGAAGAATTTTGTTAGTTACTGAAAATGCCTTCTTCACATGAGTTGACATAGCGTGGAAATTAATCTTGGGTAGATTTGGAGTTGATGGGATGAGTGTGTAGTTTGTATGTTTATAAGCATTTTCTAAAAGTACAAAGTTAATTCTTTTACTTCTGGCTCTGGGTGATTTGTTAGATTTTTCAGGGCATGTTGTTGATGCAAGAGAAACTGATAAGTGAAGTTGTGTATTTCATGTTCTTTGGTGACTTGGTTTTGGTGTCTTGCTTTTTCAAAGCTTACCATAAAGCTAGATATGAAGCTTTAATTTCCCTGGGAGTGATGTCTTTTTAAATGTTGGCTACATAATGTCAACAGGTTTTCAAATGCTTTTTAATAAATGCAGCAAAAGACTCCTCAAACCTTTAAATTTATATTTTTTTCTTCTCTTTAAGGTTTGGACCCCATGGAATCCCTGTAACCATATTTCCTAAAAGGGAATACAAGGATAAACCTGAAGCCATGCAGCTCCAAAGTAAACCATTCCAAGATGAGGCGCAGGTGAAGTGTGAATCTAATGCTGCAGTCCCTGATGACTCCTCTCTCACGCAGCCATCAGAACCTAGCATAGCTAAAAGCCTATGGACTTCTAAACCACCTCCTCTCTTTCATGAGGGAGCGCCATATCCTCCTCCTTTGTTTATCAGGGACACCTATAACCAGTCAATACCTCAGCCTCCGCCCCGGAAAATTAAGCGGCCCAAGCGTAAAATGTACAGGGAGGAACCCACTTCTATCATGAATGCTATCAAACTACGACCCCGACAGGTCTTATGTGACAAGTGCAAAAACAGTGTTGTTGCAGAAAAAAAGGAAATAAAAAAAGGTGGCAATGCAAGTGACTCTTCAAAATATGAGGATAATAAAAAACGAAGAAATGAGAGTGTGACTACTGTGAATAAAAAACTTAAGACTGACCATAAAGTGGATGGAAAAAGCCAAAATGAAAGCCAGAAAAGGAATGCTGTGGTCAAGGTTTCAAATATTGCCCACAGCAGAAGCAGAGTAGTTAAAGTTTCCGCACAAGCAAATACTTCAAAAGCGCAGTTAAGTACAAAAAAAGTTCTCCAGAGTAAAAACATGGATCATGCAAAAGCTCGGGAAGTCTTGAAAATGGCCAAAGAAAAGGCACAAAAGAAGCAGAGTGCAACCTCCTCTTCCAAAAATGCACATTCAAAGGTCCACTTCACGCGGCGTCTTCAGAACACCAGCTCAGGTTCCCTCCCACCCCGATTGCGTTTAAAGCCACAAAGGTATCGGAATGAAGAAAATGACTCTTCTCTCAAGACAGGACTTGAGAAAATACGGAGTGGCAAGATGGCAACTAAGCCCCAGTCTCGCTGCTCCTCCACCCGCTCAGCAGGTGAGGCCCCTTCAGAAAATCAGAGCCCCTCAGAAGGCCCTGAAGAGGCCAGCAGTGAGGTTCAGGACACAAGTGAAATGCATGTAACTGTTGATCAGGATGAACACCAGACATTGGGCAAGAGAGGCAGCAAAAGCAATATAACGGTTTACATGACCCTTAATCAAAAGAAATCTGACTCTTCCAGTGCATCAGTTTGTAGTAGTGATAGCACAGATGATTTGAAATCTACCAACTCTGAGTGTAGCTCTACTGAAAGCTTTGATTTTCCTCCAGGCAGCATGCATGCACCTTCCTCCTCCTCCTCCTCCTCTTCAAAGGAAGAGAAAAAGCTCAGTAATTCCTTGAAAACGGAAGTCTTTTCCAAAAACGTCTCAAAATGTGTCACACCAGATGGCAGGACCGTATGTGTAGGGGACATTGTTTGGGCCAAGATTTATGGCTTCCCTTGGTGGCCAGCCCGTATTCTTACCATAACTGTGAGTCGGAAAGATAATGGCCTTTTAGTTCGCCAGGAGGCTCGTATCTCGTGGTTTGGCTCCACAACAACATCTTTTCTTGCTCTTGCACAACTATCCCCCTTTTTAGAAAGCTTCCAGTTGCGCTTTAATAAGAAGAGAAAGGGTCTTTACCGTAAGGCCGTCACAGAGGCAGCTAAAGCTGCTAAGCAGCTGACTCCCGAAGTTCGGGCCCTGCTGACACAGTTTGAAACGTGAACATGGAGAGTAAGGTAGGCAAGAAATCTGGAGGCTCCACAAAATTCATAGCCTAGTTAGAGAACTACCATGAAGGACTTGCCAAGTCAGAAGTTGCACTCGGTTGACTGCTCTTTTTTATACTAAAGTTGTTCCATTTGTAGCGGTTTCTTGACAGTTAAACAAATTGAACATGCAATCAAAATTAGCCTAAAGTGAGAACTTCAGTATTTTTCAAGTGAGAATTTTTTTAAAAGAGAACTCAAACACCCAATGCATAGGAGCCATAGCCTCAGCTGAAAGGCAGCTTATTTGCAGGGAATTTTTTAGTAGTTTCTACCCAGTATATAACTAGTTGCTGTGTGGCAAAGGGTTAACACAAGGGATGAAAGTAGTAGCTGTGACTTTTTTTTTTATTATTATTATTAGGTGGCCCATCAGGGAAGTGTAGAAATGTAAGCCTTGTCTAAATGGTCTTTAAAGATTATTTTTAAAAGTCTATAATGTGTTTAGTCTGGCCAGTGCAAATTGGTTCAAAGCATGCTTAAACATCTGGAGGAGGCATGCCCCATCCACATTGGCCAGTTTTAAATGGCATTAGAAGACTTGCTGAAATGTTTATGGAAGGAGGATTCATGTAACTTAAAGACCAGATTAAATGGGGTTTTATTGTAGTGACCACTTAAAACACTCAGCCTTTCTATGCACATGGGGGCACAAATGTAACACTTCAGGGTCTGAGAAGCTGAGAGGGATGCCTGTAGCTCTAAGACAAAGCTGAGAAGTTGCTCAGTATTTGGGATCAAGGGCTGTTAATGCTGCATAGGTGTGAATCATAACTTCTGGTCTTTCTTCCTGAAGAAATCTTTCAGGCCGTTTGCCTGGAGGTTTAGATTAAGAGAGGCTTTGTTTTGAATGTGTAAATAATTGATTGCTGAAATTGGTCAGATTTTCTCCTGACTGGTTGTTCCTAAATTCTTAGGATACGTCCTAGTAAATTACACTTTGTGAATTGTCAGATGTGTAATTGTTGCATTTTGGATGTATCTAACTTCATTTTTTTTTTTTTTTTAATATTTCCGTTTAAGGTATCTGTTTGCAGGTCAGAAAATGAGAATATGTAATTGTGTAATGCTCTGAAATGTAAAAAAGCAAACTGTAAATAAAATTGACTAAATCTGAATTATTTGTGTGTGTTTCTCAAAAAGCTTTGAAAAAAAAATCCAGGAGTACTTTATATGTATGCCGTATTTAGAGGACACCCTTTTAAAAAGTAAATTGTCCTTTTTCACGCATTCTTAAAGATAACTGCTTGATGTAAAGTACTATTGGTACACTTCAGTCTTTATTTTAAGATTAAGTAATTATCTGTCCCTTTTGTTTCAAAGCTAGCTCTGTAGAGGGCTTTCTGTACAGTTTATCAAATTTCTCCCTTAATTAGATTTTGTTCCATATATTTGAATAAAGACTGTGGATAATGTCACTTATACAGTGGGGAAATGTTTTCAGTTTTCTCCATCTATCAAAACCTAGTCAGATCCACTCTCTATGGCTACTTCAGCTTTTCTTGCATGTTTTTTGCTCAACATTGGGGCATTTTCATGCAACTGACTTTACCTTTTTTTGTTTTTTCTTCTGGTTTTGGTCCTTATTTGACCATGTGAGTTACTGTCTCTTCTCCAGCCCACTCCTGTTTCAGCCTTGCAATGCCTTGTGAAGAATCTCTCGGCGTTCATCCCAAAGCAGTTTTCATCCAGTTTTTTCCGTAATGGCCCATGTAGGCAATCATGACAGATGTAAAAATTTTAAGCTTAGACTGAAGTTAGATTTTAAACAGACATGAAAATGGGGGTAAGAATTTAATCATCAAACCCTTAAAATCTTTTTGACTTATGATTAAATTTCATATGTTCATGATACTGTCTGGTCTTTCCAAAGCATGCAGTTTCTTTTTACCTTTTAAAATTATTCCATTGTGCCCACAGAACTATTGAACATCTGAAGTGTCAGATATATGGCCACTCAAATTTTCCTTAACTTTTTGGTCATCTCTGTTAGGTACTAATTAAGCTTCCAAATATACCAGCTTTACCTTGGCATTCTAACAGGTACCAAAAAACCGCACTGCTCAATGCTTTTTGAATGTGATAAACACACAGTAAATTTCAATGTGGAAAAAAAAAAAAAAGAAACCAACCCTGTTTCACTTCTATGTATTCTTTCCTGCAAACAGAAACAGTTACTCTATTGAAGCAAATAAGCCGTACTTTTCTTATTAAAGCAGACTGCTTTTTGAAGTCAAGAACCCAGACAACGTGCTTTACTACCCTAGTTCCTTGAGGTTTAGAAACTCAAGCGAACTGGTTATAAGTTAGTTGTTCTGAGCCAATTAGTTGTGGTAACTATTTACATTGTTAGTTTTCCTTTAAAGGACCTGGAAGCTTTGTATTCTTATCTCTTAGTTTATATAAAGTTAGAATAGTAGGGAAGCATACATAGTCAAAACTTGCTCAGGTGTTCACTGCTGAGATGGGAGGGCAACAAGTATGAGTGGGATTTCTTTAGGTAGTTTTGTGCTCAGAACTGTTTATGAAAGGCATTTATGTCTTAGTTTTGACTTGTAGTTGATTAGTCTTAAGAAGTCTTTCCTAAGTTTTATAGTGAATGTACATTATTATTTCAGACTTAACAGGTCTCAAAACAAATACTTTTCTTTATTTTTTTACACCACCATGTTATATTAGGTTGAAAATATCCTGTTCATACTTGTCCATGATTTGCCCTTCACTCAGAAATAGTGAACACTCTAGATGTAACAGTTTACAGCAGAGAAAATGTTGGCTGTAGTGTAAAGTCTGATTGCAGTAAGCAACCTTGGTTATGGCAGCACGGATGCTGCATGTAGATCAGCTTTGAAGACAGACCAAGTTTAGTGCTGTTTTAGCTATAAATTGCACAAAGCCCCACACTTCTACATGCCTGCCTGTGCCAGCAATGCCTGTGCTCTGAGTGTGGCGGCTGTTGGTGGGCAGGGCACGCGGCTGCGGCTCCCAGTTAGCTTGACAGCGTCGATGGCTTTCAAATAGCTCTTGGTGGGAGCAAGCCTGTGCAGTGCCAGGGTAGTGCAACTGGGGCGAGCAGCCTGTGTCCCGAGAGGACAAACATCAATGGAAAGAGCAACTGTTAGTTCTGTCAGCTTAATAGAATAAATTGCAAATGATGTCTTTTTGAATTAATGAAATTCCGCAGTGTAGTTCTCAAATATGTGTGGCCTTCCAGTGTAAGGGGGAAAACATGATGGGTGGTGATGAGTTCCTAGTACAAGCCTACTTTTCCTTTTAAGATCTTTAGCTTCAGTTAAAATGTTTTGGGAGAGAGTAGTTATTCCAAAACTTAAAAGATTTCCTTTCACAGGAGCGATTTAAGGTGTGATTGTTTCATGAGTGCAGCTAGAAGAAAATGTGAAATGCTTGTATGTCTCTGAAGTGGAGTTCTACAGGAAATTGAACAAATATTTGTTATTTTTCTAATCAGAGTTGTAATTTTATGTCAACATGTAAATGAGATAATTTATGATTATATGGTATTTTCTTTTAGATAGCGTTCTCTTTAGTTTGAAACCTACACAACTAACAGCTTCCTCACCAGGAGGGGGGTGTTTAGTGGGGGTAATTTAGGCCAACTGTGCAAGGCTGAGAAAACTATTTTTTTTTTTTTAAATTATTTTATAACGTACCAAAAAAAAAAAAAGGTAGTTTCTACATGTGATTAGGCTTAGGTAACAATGCATTGGTAGAAGCAAAGGAAGTGTAAGAGTGCTTTTTGCATTGCTAGCTTTAGGTTTGATTCTAATCAACTTTCTTACATCCTGAAGCTGATTTCTGGTTTTGTCTTCTATAAACTATTCCTAAAGTTGTTAGAGGAGAATGGGAGCATGGATTCTGGAAAATAAATCTTAGTAGCTAGTCCTCAGTAGCATTGTCATCTGTCCTTATGCATGTTCTGTGAAGTACAGGGGAAAAAATAGAGCTGCCTTCTTGGCTGAAGAATTTTGGAAAGGAGGAGGCTGACAATCAGGGAAAGGCTGTTTCAGTTCATCTCCTCTTTATAGTTGTATTCTAATAAAAGCCTACAGGAATAAGCGCATTCGGTCTGTGCTTACATTCCGTCTGTGATCACTACACTAACTTGTAGACAGATTGAACTGGAAGTTGAGTGAGTTTGGGCTTAACCAGGCCGTAAGATGGCAGTGCTTTGTGTCATAAGCCGTTAGGTAGGAGCTTGGTGAGCTATTTAAAAACAACTTGAAAGGGATCTTGCAGTACAGAGTTTACAGAGGTTAAAGGCTGAGGTGCTCTCTGTTCTTGTTTTCAGTTTACTTTTTAAGGGTATAAATAGAAAGATCATAGGGAACCTGAAGGAAAACAGAGGAACTTGGTGTATTGAGTGCTAGATATGATACTGGAATGGAAACTATGAGTTGACTGAGAATATGTTACTCTGCAAGTTCTGTAGAAGGTATTAGAGCTCTCCTATTTTAGAGAGCTTGTAGGAGAATTTTGGTAAAACCCACATCATTTTCCCACAGTCAACTGAACTTCATCTAGAATCTTCCTTGTGGAAATGGAGTGACTTGCTACAGTTTAAACTGTGCTTACTTTGTGTGTCTCTTTTGGGGTTTTTAGGATAGGATATAGTAGCATACCTTTTGGGGATATAGGCAGGCTATATTTGCAATAGTATAGTACAATTATCCCTATAAATAAAAGTACCGATAACAGCAGAGGTTTTGCATAAGTAACTTCCTTATAGCTTCTGACATGACTGTTGTGATCAGAGATCATCCACATTTAACGTCAGGATAGGTAGAGGCCTGTAGCATTGAAGAGCTGTCAAGCTATCTAAAGATCCGTTAGATGGAAGCTCGTGAGATGTGGATGCAAGCATTCTGCTTCAAATTGTTCTTCATCTGTCATGGGAAGACCCCCTGTTTTGAGATGTCCTTAACAATTATGATAGCAAGTTCCTATTCCACATTTAAAATACTCAACTACTGTTCTTTGTGCCAACTTCATATTTTAGTTTAAATAATTCCCTTCCATGGTGTCATCTTGTTAGTGTATTTATAGAGTGTGGCCATTTAAGTAGACAAAATAAGATCCCCTTGTAAGATGGCTTTTCTATTACCTGCTCATCTTACTGACATTTCTGTGCACCAGTTCTAGTTTGAACTCATCTTTCTCTGACATCAGTGGCAAAACCTGGTAATGGTAATTTAGATGGGGTTTTACAAAACTCTTGTCGAATAGCAGTGATTCTTCCCTAAGTCAAAAATATCTGATTATTGGGCTTTAATTGTTAGATCCTAATAGCAGCTTATAGGTTCCCACGATTTACTCATGCATTTCAGTCTGTCTTTTGTCATGCCTGGAGTGTGTATGCCAATCCAGACTTTAATTTAGATTAATTTTTTGATTTTTTTTTTCCCTTAAATTGAGCTGTGACACAATGGCCCTTCTGTGAACACGTGGCAAAATAGCAGTTGCTGGGCATGGCTGTAGAGGCAGTGAGTGGTGGCTGACTTGCAAGTGTACTTTTTCCTACCGAGTTTTGTTATTTCTTCCAGATCGAGCAGTTAGGCATAACCCTCCCAGGGGCAGCACTGGCAAGCTTAGTGTCAGATACCGATTGTTGAAGGCAACTTGGATCCATGGCTCGATTTTTTTTCCCCAAGAAAAAGCAATCAATGTTATTGATGTAAAGCAGGATAAGCAGCTGCGTGGAAGATGAATGTCATTGATAAGACCAGGACTTTTATACCTTAGAAGACTTGAGCCACCTTGTGCATCCAGTAGGGAGACAAATGGGAATAAAAGATGACCTTGTGTGCCTGCATAACCTTCCCAGAGAGTTTCTGTGTACACAGGGCTGAAAACTGATTTCCTGTGCTTGTGCTGATGGAGATGTGTAGCCTTTGATCTTCTCTACCTACCTACCCATGGTCCGAGGGGACACAGTTTTAACAACACAGGTGGCAGGTATGAGTTGGCCCAGGGACCAGGTTGGGATCCCCTGTTGCAAGTTTGAATGTGGGCATTACTCATTCAGTGTGTGAAGACAAAAGGATCTGTGGGAAAGCCTGGATGTTGTTTGCAGGGTTGAATAGTTTTCACAACATAAAAACAATAGATGAGGATAACCTCTGTCAGGAGTGGGTTAAATTCATCCTGCATTTGGGTGTTGGATGGAATAAATGATCTATCCTGACCCTGTCACAACTCTGTTTTCTATAATTTTGTTATTAACAATTCTGATTTTGGAAAAACACAATCTTTGTAGAAATATGCATATAATGGAGGATTCTGCCTCATGCATCCTGTTCAGTCATGCAGGAGTCACGGCTGGTACCATGGAGGTATGGCCTTCTAACAACAGAGCCTTAGCTCCCACGTATAAAACTGCACTGCAGCTCCTGCTAGGGGCCTCTGCTATGCAAAGTCATGTTTGGATGACATCATTTATATAACATGTCAACTTTAAATTAGGGTTGGGTGTTTTTTTAAAAAAAGAAAAATAGATCTTGGTAAATTTTCATGTTTGCTTACTAATGGTTTGATGTCAGATATGCAATATGAATAGGAAATACTCTTCAACATGCCAGCCGTGTGCTATGAATCTGTGATGTGGAAGTCCAGCTGTGTTCTCACTAGCTTGTTACCATCTCTAAAAGATTTTGGAACAGAAATTTAGCACAAGTCTGGTGACAGAATTATTCTTGCTGGTTTTTTACAGGTGCCTAAAGGGTATGATGGTACTTACTTTGTCAGTGAAGTAAGCAGATACAATTTCAAGCAAATATCATTTTATATTTAGAAACATTTAGGATTTTTGTTTGGCTTTAGGAAACACTAATGTTCAATTGTAGTTCTGTAGTGGTTCAGAGTTTTAAAGCATGTGGTGCTTTGGCAGTTAGTAGGTTTGTTGAAAAGGAACTAAATCCATAAAACCTGGATTTTTCAAAGAAGTTTAGTTAGGGTTAGAACCTCAAACCACTCTGTATGACCAGATTAAATGCTTGTTGACACTTAGGAATCTGTATGAAAGACACTTCATAAATAATTGTGGGCTGTTTCAGGTTCTGCTTCTTTAGTCATCTAAAACTGAAGTCATTTTGATACTGATTTTAGTAAGGGGCATATTGTGTCAGATTTCTAAGACATCACCACTAAAATCAGCCCTAAAATCAGTTAGTACTTCATAGAGGAACACAGATGAATGTGATAGGAACATGTCCTTACCTTTGCTAGTACTAGGGATGGTCTAGTTATTTTTGCTTTGCTGTTGGTGGCACGTGTGGAACCTCAGTTGGAAGGTGACTGAGAACAAAGCTGTGTTCTTTTCGCCATCTGTAGTTTGTTTAGTAGGAAGAGATTTTGATTCTGGCACATGAACATTTTTTGTTTTGGTAAAAATACCAAGAAGTGTGTTTGCTAGGGATTGTAAAAACAGTGGCTGAAGACTAAGCAGTAGGAGGGGGAAATTATCAGGTTACTCACTGGTTTCATGATGCTCATTCAACTTGGATGTTATGAAAAACATTGGAATGTGTTTGTGAAAGCTCCCAAGTCAATCCTGATTCCTGTGTCCTTCAAGAAAAACAAGAAAGAGAGAGAAAGCTCAGTACTAAAAATAGCTTCCCTACCTACCTTTGCTTCCCCCCCAATGCCCCCCCCCACCAAAAAAAAAAAGTAAACACCTGCTTTCCTGTATTTTTGCTAGAGAAAATAACAAAAAACGAATCAGACTTTTTTTCTCTCTACAAGTTACTGTTAAAAATCATAGCTGAAGGTTTGGAGCATTGAATATTTTTTGTTTGTTGCAATATCACATTAGCAATATTTCATTATTTTGGAAGAAAAAAGTTTCCTTAAGATTTTTCAAGTGTTGAGGGATTTAGGGACCTAGTCTCTTCTGGTACATTTATATGAAAAGGCTGGAATGGGCTGGGGTTTAGAAATTCTTGGTACTGTGTTATATATTTCAGGACATTAGGCATGTAAACTGCAGAATGTGTTACTGCTCTTGGTTTTCCTTGTAGTTGAGGCACAGTTGTTGAAGATTGTCTTGGGTTGTAGAGGAATGCAACAGTTCTGATGCTTTTTAGTAATTGGTTCTTTGAGAGGGAAGCCTATTTTGGCTTTGAATCTGTAGCAGTAAAATACTATATACGGTTTCTTCTGTTATATAGTTTTACATACAGACAAAGTATTAGTGCCCTGAAGAAGTTGCATATATGTTACTGTAGCTGTTAAAATTTGGGCTCTCTAAGAGCTGTGTATCTTCTCCTCAGGGTATGCAATGGGAGGTACTGCTATTTTTACTTTCCTTGTCCTTCTGGGAGCCTTTTCTTCCTCCTGGTGGCTGCCTGTTGTCTTTCTGCTTTTCCTTTGAAGAGAAAAACAAATACTTTTCAAAGGCAGTGCTTCTCTTTGGACACTACTGAATAGTGAAATGAAATGAAATGTTCACATTAAAGAAATCAGAACCCATGTGACATTGATGACTGAAAGCAGCTGTGTAAAATGCAGCTAAGTGAGGCAGACATCCATTGCCATCAGTAGTGAGAGGCTGTAAGCTGCATCAGGGCTTGTCTGAACACACACGTTTACATTTATTACTGGTGGTAATTCTTGTGATGACTCCATAGTCTCCAGCAGTTGAATGAAAATCCTTTAAAAGAGTCCTGACTGTACATGGCCGGAGAGCCATACCCTCAGAATTAGGCTTTGCTATCACTCACTGACAAATTGTGGATTACACAATGAAGTGAATGAACTCACTGATTGATAAAAGAGACAACTTGCTGTGTTTACAAGGGTCAGGGAATTTAATGACAGGGATATTGAGCCAATGCAGGTGGCCTGCAAGTGTAGAAGCAGTCTGTGAGGACCTGGGGAAACTTCATCCTTTGTGGCAACTCTGTTCTTTGTACCTTTTGTTCTCTGGGTCTCCAGTCCCTGCTCCACATGGTTCACACCAGAGAAATTCACAGAGTGAGAAGCATTCCTCCACACTACAAGGAGAATTAAGATGAGTGAGTGCACAGCTGTGGCTTTATTTTTTAGTCACTGTATCTAGAAGCCTAATCTTGTATACCTTAAACCTTATATACCTTAAACCTTTCCTATACAGAACACTGCTACTGATCCAAATAAAACAATATAAAACCAATTATATTTTAACTGGGCAGGTCAGACATCCTCTAATCAATTTTCATACCTTACAGCAATCCAGCCCCAGGTTATTCCTCAATGGTCTGGGCTAAATCTACATGCAGCACTCTGAAGTCAGCTTCACGGTGACAATGCAAAGGTTCCCATACCAAATATTTCAAATTCATTAAATTTGCCAAGCATGTAGGTAACAAATGCATGGTCAGCATGCATTGGAATAGCGAGATGCTACAATAGTTGGCAACACTCTTAAAATTAAGGAACTATATTTTAAAATTAATTTTTACCCTGGATTTTTTGCCTCCAAATCATAACATCCATGAGAGCAACTGGTCCATTTGCTCTTTCACCTTCTGTTGTCTCAGTTTTCTTCCATCCTATAATTACTTCAACAAATATTATAATGCCACTGGCAATAAGGCTTTGACTTTCAATTTAAAGACTGTGTAGCAACCAAATGGGAACAGTTTTTGTAGTACTTATAATAATGAATGAGAAGCAAACTACAAAGAAACTCCAATATACTTGGCAGCTATGACTCATCTGCTTCTCTTTTAAGCAAACAATTATTATAATAAAGAAACTCTTGGTGGTTTGGCCATAGTGAACACAGCGTGCACACCATTTGGTGAAGAGATACAAAGCCAAGAGAAGGCACAATCTCATCTTTATGGTTTTTACCTGGAGGGGAAAACTGGTGTCTCATCTTCAGTCATGTCCTAAAAAGGGGAGGAATAGTGGCGTTTTCCACATTTTAGAAAGCAAGACAAATCTAAGATGAGGGAGCAAGTACTGATTAACTAGATTTGACTGCCAGTCCTATTGCTGCAATGGCAAGTTGTCTGCCTTGCTGTCATGTTTGTTTGCATTTCTCAGTATATGAAAAAATCTGGTTATCACAGGCTGCATTGCACGACATGTAAAATGCTATCCATATTGAATAGGTAGTGCCCTAAGTTGGCTTTTTTTACTCCAACATACAGAAGGGTCATGGTGACTGTGAATTATAATCTATGGCTTCAGTTTCCACTTATTCTAGGTAGTTACTTTGTCCAGCAAAATTTCCTAGTATTGCTCTGGCTTTGAGCACCAAGTTCTTCAGTGGACAGTACAGTGTTTGCATAGGTTTTTGGACAGGTAGGTACTTTGTTCTGCTGTCTGTACTAAATTATGTGTAATTCCCCTTTAACTCTGCTAGTAAAGTCCAGTTTAAGCTCAAAAAACTTGTTACCTGATTTTTCTGTGAGTTTTTAGTATCTTTTCCTGTTTTCTGGAAAGGAAATGCCAATTTCACTGGTAACTTCAGTGTCCCCAGTCTGAATCCACAGTGGCCTGTCAGACACTGTAAGGGAGCAGCAGGACTCCTCAGTCTGAAATGCTGCCATTTGTTGAGGCCTATGGTAGAAAGAATCCAGTTAACAGGAGTAAAGACTTGTTGATGATTTAAAAAAGAAAACAATCAACCTCCAGATGCAAATTTAATATTAATCTTATTTTGAAGAGATTAGTATTGGTCATATGCTTTAATACCCAATATTGGTTGTTTTGCAGCCTGGAATACTGTGGGTTTCAGTTACCTGCACTAACAGTAAGTACTGTTGAACACAGTGGAACTTTGTCTAGCATCTCTCTCTTTGTAGGGGCGCTACAGGTTTATCTCATGCATCTTGGAGTGGACCACAGCTAAAATAGGTTTAATTATGTATCAGTTCTGAGTATCATACCCAAATGTGGACCTACTGGGTCTGGAATGAATGCTTGCTAGTCTATACTGTCAGGATATAGCAGCTGACAGTAGCTATAGGTATAGTGCATCTTTGCCTGGATCTGTTACCTTCATACTTAGTCCTCATTGCTTCTGTTTCAACTTTGCCAAAATTTCATTTATATTTTAATTCTACTGCATTATATAAGAGATAAAAATGAGTTATTTTTCCCTTGTGTTGTGTTGTCCTTTTGTGGCACAGTGAGCAGCTGAGCAATTGAGAAACTCCAGAGTTATTCCCTTTGTCTTCCCTGCCTTCTCTTGTGGTAGAACAGTTTTCACAAACTTCTTTCTCCTACTTCTCATTTTTAAAATATTTTTTTAATATATATTATTTAGAAGAGTTCTCTGTTTAGAAAGAACTTTAGGATTTTCCTGCCCGTGCTATGAGTCTCTTGTTTTTTAAATTCAGTTGTGTTATTCTCAATGCTGTTGTCAGTACTGGAAAAACTGTATGTACATCTCAGAGCAGTCAAAAGCTCAACAGAATGATAAAGGGAATTAACAAGACTGGCATGATCCTGTTGGAGCCTTTTTGTTCTCCTGTGTGTTTTCTGAGCAAAGGGGTTGGAGCAAGTGATCTCCAGAGATCTCTTCCACCGTAGGTTATTCTAGAGCAATATATTCTAGACAAGAGGCAGACCAGTGCAGGCTGTGCTGGTTCTGCACTGCCCTAGCTGGTTGCTGACTGGTGGTGGTCTCATGCAGTAGTTATTACCTGGGCTGCTTCCATCTGCCTTGTCATCCTTTTGTTCCAGTTCCGTGGAGGAAATGGGAAAACATAAGCAATTGCAGAAAAGAAACACAATTAGCAGGTTTATACTTCAGTACTCCCATGCACCCTTAGATGTGCATTTGGAATGGCATTGCAGTGTCAGATGTAGCTTTGTGCTGTGAACAACACATCGCTGTGTATAGACTGGATATTAATCTCCCTCCTTCATTAGCTCTCTTTAAATGTCTTTAAAAATTGGAATTCTCTCTGGATGCTGAAACGGGGTGAGATACACCATAGATTGGTATAGTAGTTCCTCTTAAAGTGCCAGTCAACTGAGGAGTTTGTTCACTTGTGTATGTCTTGTGATAATGTAAATTTTGGGTGTTTTCCTTCTGCACATAATGCACAAAGCAGGTGAACTGGTAACTTTTCTGGCCACCTCAGATTTTGCTTACCTACTTCTGCAGTATATACTGGAAGGCATTTAACTATTTTCCCTTTCTCTCCCCTTTTCAGCTCAGAGACACTAGTCAACTGCTGTTTTTATGGAACCTCACTACACTGCCACGAAGAGCACCAGCTCATCAGGACTGAAAGAAATCTGAGACTGAATTGTCCTATTTTTCCTCTGAAATCTTCACCAAGTAGTAAACATTTTTTGAAGGGGAAAAGGGGTAAATATGTCAAAGCTCCCCCTTGCACCCTGTTAGGGCACCTGTACCTAATGTACATTTTCTTTAAAATTTAAAAAGATGTTAGGAAATATTTTATAAAACTTTTTTGCAATAAATGACGCATGAAATTATTAAAGACTATATGACACTTACATGCAAGGAACCACTTGAATTATTGGTATGAAGAATCACTGCAAATAACTGGGTTTTTTTGTAATGTGACAGTCACGTTTGTATGTTTTGATAGGTGCCAGTGATGGAGCCAATTGCCTGGGAAGCTGACTGTAACTTTTGAACTTTTATTTTAATTCTTAACTTTAGCATTGCAATTTTCCATTCTATGAGGCTTAGTTAGTATTTAGTGCAGGTGTTAGCAGAGCTGTGATCTGTGATCAAAAGCATGTCCAAAACCAGTTGTATTGTAAAATATGAACAGTCCTGCTATATGAGACCAATATTTCCCATAGAGGTGATGGAAAGGACAGTGACCACAAACTCCATGTATCTCTGTATGATGGGAAAGCTCCTTCTGTGTGAATATGGCTGCATTTTATTTATGCTATTGTAACACTTAGGGAATTGTGGATTGTGGAATAACATTAAGAAGGGCAACAACACAGAGAGCAGCATTTTGCTTATAATACTATAACAAGATGGGAATAATGAATGGAGAGTGATTAAATGGAATGGCATTTCTATTTCAAATCATGGATTAATTTTTTCCTTTCGACATAAATTTTTCAGATAGGTAACTAATAGAGCAAAGGTTTTATTAGTGTTTCTGATGGTTGTTGATCTGAGTTGCATTGACTTCTTTGAATAGCTGTAAATTGAAAAAAAAAGAAACCTAGTTGGTTTTATCCATTTTATTCCCCTCCCCCAAAGGTGTTTGGTAAGACTTATTTTGGTGGAGCTTGTGAATGCTGGACACGCTGCTGAAATGTTGCATTACTAAATATTAATTTATTTGTCACTAATTGTTTGACATTGTGTGCACACTTTCTCAGCAGTACCGTTTCTTACAAAGTTCTTAGCAGGGGATTTATTATATAACCTGGGAAAATAAATATTTGTTTTGAAGAAATGAAAATGTGCACATAATCTACTAAAAGTCAAATTTTTGTTTGTAGTGAACCCTTTTCCTCCTTACTAATATCCTGATTCGACTGGAAAAAACAGAGTGTCTTTGTCCCCAACCATTTAAAAACAGAGGTACCTTTCTGAGAGGCATCTGTAGCAGCAGAAAGGCAGTTTCACAGCCTTCATGTATGGAGCCTGAACGAATCACATAGAATTTGAAGTTAGGACAACTCTATCATTTGGCTTTGATATTGGCAACAAGTTTATACTTGTTAAACAATTGGGGAGGGGGGGAAGTGAGAGGCTGGGACAGGCATCCAAATCCAGGATAGGCATATCAGTGATACACACATCCCGAGGCAGTTCATGCTTCCTGCTGGTTCAGTTTCTGTTTTTAAGAGGTAAATTCTTTATTTATAAAGCCAGCAATTGAATACTTACTTCCTACTTCTTAAAAGCTAGCTGTCTAATGCTGGACAGTAGGTTCAAATTGTGCCATTTTTCATTATAAACTGCTTTTTTCTTTTTCTTTTCTTCTTTTTTTTTTTTTAAATTTCAGAATAATGTTTGTTCTACGGTGCTTTTCCTTTTCACCAGTCAAAGAGGATCATCAGTCTGGTCCTGTTTGTGGCCTGAGATTTGACTACTAAGAAAAATTAAGACATCTGATTTGAGGGAAGAGGAAGCGATTTGATGCCGTGTATGTGCCAGCCTTTCACCTCCAGAGACCAACTCCAATTGCATTGACAATGAAGGAGGGTCTTGGCCTAATAAATTACATTTTTACCCCCTCATACACAAAAAAAACAAACAAAAAAAGTAGCCACCAAACAACATGGCACAAACCAGTTTCTGCTCAGGAAAAAGGCCCCGGTCTGTAATAGCAGGGTTATTGCACATTGGATTGAAAGCTGATTGATGTTGTAAGTAGAAGCCAGTAGTGCCTGCCTGTGTGTCACCTGACTCGACTAGTGCTCTTATTTCCTCACCTTCATGAGCACTTGTGCACAGCAGCTGAAATAGAAAAAATATGCTTAAGAGAGATGCAGGTCTCTGCATTGGAGAATATGGGTATATAAGCAAATAGCATAAAAATAGACAAGGTAGCTAACTGTATTTGCATTTGTTTTCACAGAAAGTATTGCAGCCATTTTGTTTGAAACCAGATTTTCGTTTTGAAATGAAACCGTCAGGGATATTCTAATGGTAGAGAATTACAGTAATGTATTGCTTTTCACTTTTTTGCTTTAGTTGCTTAATATTTAAGCTTTGCTCCGTGCTACCTTCTTGTCTGTATATTGAATGGTCACTATGCCTCTTTCATTTTGTAGACTTGAATGAGGAAAATATGATTCACCCTTTAAGGTTTGCTGAGAAGTAAATGATAAAGAATGTTGTGTAACATTTATTCAAATAAAGCCTTGATTTTTTTCAGTGCTCTTTTAAAGAGAAATAATGTTGAATAATGTTTTGATGTCTTAACTTTCTTATTTTATTAGTCCTTGACCCAAAAGCCTTTGATTAATGTTAAAAAAAAATCCTAAATTAAACAAAGACTAAACTGAGGTTAGTTAGTCCACTGCTGGAAGTCTGTGGACCAGCCTCTTTCTAACCCTACCTTTCACCACAGTGGCTAAAAGATCCCAAGTCATGCTCAACCAGCTGGATGCTTCCTGCAAGCAGTAGAAAGTAACTTTTCTTTTTCCTGTGTAATTACCAAGAAAAGCTGATGTGTACATTGTAGAGACAGATACAGAGAAGCCCTGATGGTTTTGTTCCATGCCTGCGACTGAGAGGCGCTAAGTCCCTGTTAAAGAGGAAGGTGGATGTCATGGGAAGAGGTGGCTGCTCCTTGTAGACGCGATTCCAGTGCAGTCGGTGAGTGCTGAGCAAGTGCAGAGCTGGGGGCCAGCTCCGGGCTCCCCCGGCTCTGCTGGGCAGGGGGATTCTCTCTGTGAGCAGATGAGGTCCGTGCTGTCACAGCAGCAACTGAAACAGAAACATGCTGGGCCTTTGAATACCTGCGAGCTGCCTGCTGGTCTTGTCTTTGGCTGGTTTTCACTACAGTACTAATCTTTACACAAGTCTGCTGCAGGTAAGTGTTCCTGGGTGTTTCTCCGTTTAGAGAAGGAGTGCCTTGTGCTGGGTTGTGTTATCTTGCCATGGTGCCCTTCAGGAGCGGGAGCAAGTTGTGCTGTAACAGCTCACTCCTGTAGCAGAGCTCTCCATCAGCAGCACTGTGGAGGAGGGCTGTGGCAGCACATATTTCTTCAAATGGCAGGATCTGTAGAATTGCACTCTTCCACTACTTAGAACCTAGCATTTATAGAGTTTTTTCCACTTGCATTTTTATTACTGTAGAGAAAAGATATCCTAGTTTTAGTTGAATTCCTAGGTTAAACAAAAAATAACCTGCTCAGGTAAACTTTTTCTAGGAAGTTCTTATTTCAAGAAAACATTAATTCTATTTATGGTGCACCGTATGCCAAGAACTAGTGGGCGATAACAGAGGTACTAACCCTTTTGTAAGTAAGGTGTTTTGTGGCAGTGACCTGTTGTTGATAGTCAGAAGTCCTTCTGAAAAATTGAATTAACTTCTGGAGTGATCATGTGCATGTGCATTGTCTGTAGCAACTGTTGTTTTGGCCCTGGGCTTCTGATGCTTTGAAACCAATTGGTGCCTTCTGTAACTGTGAGCAAATGTCCACATCTGTCCATTGCTTAGAGCACAGCTCCAACGTATGTGGTTTTTTTCTCCTTCAAGGGGTTGTTTCCTATTCTGTCCGGATTACAGGAACTTCCTTTCTCTTTCTCTCGTTATTCATTCATTCTTGCGGCAGTTCCTCTTGAATTGGTTATCCTCATTAGGCTGTGGTGAGGAGTGGAAATCCTGCTGAAATGTAATTGCTCACTAATGGCTTTTCCTTTGTGACATTGTGTTGGTAGCGTCTCACTGTGGGAGTCTGCTGGGTTTGCTGCGTGACTGCGAAGCCCACAAGAGAGGTTAGCCAGACAGATTTCAGAGTTCTGCAATTACTCCATTGATTAATCTTCACTCCAGTAGTTCGGTGACAAAAGTATAAAAGTAACCCAACCTTTTGCGATGAAGCCAGTCCCGCACAATGCCGCCCAGTAATAGTGTTTACTGCTGCCCTGGAGCATCAAAAGGGTGATACTTAATGAGGGCAAAAGTGCACGGAGCAGCTGCTCAGTGCAGCTCCTGGCTCAGGAGGGTTTTGTGGTAGCCTGCCAGCTAAAATGTGAGGGATTGGAACAGAGAAATAAGATTTCTTTTAGAGTGAGACCGATGGGCAGGTTTCTTAAGGAAATTGAATAGATCAGTAACAGAGAGATGTAGTAAATTCAGACACTGTCATATACTCATTATCTGTAAGCGTTATGTGGTGAGGAGCTCAGTGTGAGGATGCAGTCACCTGCCTGAAGCCTCATCTGTAGCTGAGGAAATCACACAAGGGATACTCTCCCATTACCTTTGTGCTCCCTGGGCTAATTCCCCACTGACAGTATCCTCCAAGGCTGCCAGGAGCGTAAGGGGCTGCTGAGGTCTGCATGGTGGGGTCCTTCTCATGCTTTTGCACTTTCTGGAAGGTTGGAATGCCACGATTCTCTGATGTGTGAGGTGTGGTGTGCGTTGCAAGGAGCACCCATAGTGCAGCAGGGAACCTGGGCTGTTTTGAAAAGCAGCTCATCCCTCTGCTCGATCCAAGGTAAAGCAATGCTCAAACTGCCAAATGCTAATGAGCGTGCAGAGTCTGCCAGCAGCACCAGCAGGTCTCTAAGCAACTGCCAGGGCAGAAACAAGCCCATGTGCACGTGGCCTTGGTATCAACTGCTGCTCACTGTTGTCATTTTTTTTTTCTCTTGTTCACTTGTCCTTGCTCAAGCCTTCGTAGGTGAATTTGTCACTTCTCCCTCTCCATGCACGGAGGGTGAGTGGAGTCAGGGCTTTCTGAAGGCAGCGTGCAGTGATCTTCAGCATGTGCTGGGTGGCAGGAGGAAAAGGATCATGTTGTTTGCTGGTTCATACTGTGCTGGCAGCTGGTTTTCATTTGTCGTCTGTAGCCTGTTTTTATAATTCTGCTCCTGCTTTTCCCTTGAGTGTTTCTGTGGTCTTTGTTTTTACTCCCTTGCTAGGTTTAGAACACAAGCTGTGGACACCACACTGGACAGGCTGAGCACCCTTGTGGATGTTTTTGTGGTATTCTGAATTTGGGGTAAATATTCAAAGCCCAGGAGGGGTAGTTCTGTTTTTGAAATCTAGATTTTTAGCTAAGAGCTCTGCATCTTACGACCTTAGGGACTGGAATTTCCAAATGTGTTTGTCTTGGTCATTAAATATTAAACTAAGGCAGTGCCTGCTGGAGGGCTTCTTCAAACATTGAACCACTCTGAATCATTAGAGTAAGGGGCTGAGGGCTCCAGAGTGTAAAAGGATAAATACTGGACCGTGCTATATATAAGACTCCAGATATATTAATGCTGCACAGATAGACGTGGATAATCCTCTTGTGATTCACTCGGTTTGCTTTCTTTGCCATTAGCGAGACCACCTTGCACGTGAGCTGTGATGGGGTAGTGTACATCATACACCTTTTCATTAATATTGCAGAATCATATCAGAAGCCATCGATCGCATCTTGGCTGAGTAAACTTGCTGCTGGCTGCCAGTACCATGGCCTCAGCTGTCTTTGAGCTTGGAGCTGGGACACACAAGTGCATTTGTGCACAGAGAGAGCTGTTGCTGCAAGGAAGGGCAGGTCAGGGGCCATAGCTGTAGGCTATTTCCTCCTCTCTTCCTGACATCTCACTTCACCGGTGTGTCAGTCTGCAGGGAAGGTGTTGCTCAGGAGCACCTCCCGCACCGCTGTGCTCCAGGCTGGGCCAGGGCCAGGCTGCATTGCATGGGCCTGAGTTAGAAACAGCACAGAAAAACCTGCCTGACAATGCACGTTTATCCCAGGTGAATGGGCACAACTGATGCCCGAGCACTTGAAGTCTCCTTTACTGTGGCTGGTGGAGGGTCACATTCTTGGTTGGCAGCCACGAGGGACCCATGTGTTTGCACCCAGGAACCAGTACCTGCCCAGTCACTACAGGAAACTGTGGTGGAGGCAGTGCTGGGAGCCAGGACCTGAATATTAGTCTCAGTTGGGCTAGGAAAGATAAACCTGTATCTGCTGCATCTGCTTAAGGAATGCTGGCTTTGTACATTGTCTTCTTGAGAACCAGTGGATGAGAAACTGGCAGGTGTGGGTACTCCAGGCTGGAGCTGGAGCTGCAGATGGTGAAGTTTCCAAGTGGGGAGATTACCACTGAACATGCAGAATCAGAAAAATGTGGTTAATAGTTTTCAGTTGTTTCAGGACCTTTAATCTATAAAGGACTCTGCTTTGTCAGGGTAGACTGTAATGACCCTGGCTTAATGCCAGAGCAGCCAAGACTCTGACAATTTACTGTGCCTTGGCAGATGAATGGACTGACCAGAGCCTCTGCTGATAAAAGATACTCCCCAGCAGTTACAGCCTTTCAAGCAGGAGGCTGCACAGGTTTTAAAAAAATTAAGCTGCTGAACAAGAAAATTCTGGGATTCTTCCAAATGAGGAAAGCTTGTGAATGAGCAGCGTATTAATGCTGCACATTAAGTGTGCACCTACACATCTTTACCTACTAGTAAAAAGAGGTGACACTTAATTGGTTCTTGGCTGTGGCAGCCAGCAAGAGAGCTTGGCTGTAGCAATAATCCCTGGGGAATAACACAACTAATTAAAGCCTAGGAACTGGTGACCAGCAGCATCTCCTTTCTTTCCAGCTATGTCTGTGCTAATCAGAGGTAGGTAGATCTCAAGGAAGTTTGGTGCTGAAATGTGCTAATCAGGGAAGGGAAGGGTTTGGCTTCAAAGCTTGGTGCTTTATCAAATCCTAAATATCTCAATGGGATGAGCTGAGAGAGATTTCAGATCCCTGCTGAATAGCTGGGTGGGAGGGGATCAGCAGCACTGTGTAAGTCCTGGCCATGGCATTTGTCAGTGCCATGGCCTCCTCTGAACTCTAGTGTGTTCAGACATTGGGGGTGGTGTTTTGGGAGACAGATCTTATGTGAACGGAGAACTTATTTTTTTCTTTTAAGAGATGTGAAATCCCCTGAATCTTTAGTGAGGTTGAGGGAACTACAGGTGTCCAGCTCCTCTGAAGGCCAGGCCTTAGGACTCTCACAGCCAGAATCCAAAATCAGCAGGAGAAGGCTGCTTTTGACCAAGTGGCCTTTCCCAGAAGCACCACACCCACGGGGGTTTGGCACAGCCCGGGTGGGTCAGAGCACTGATGTTTGCAGGGTGGCCTGCAAGCTGAGCTGATCTTGTGGACTTTATTTCATTCTTTTCCTAGGGAAAACTGATGGACCTTGCTTTGCTGGTTAGTCTTAGTTTGCAATGGTTTGGGCTGTGCTGTGTTTTATAGTGCCTGCCTCAGAGCTTGGCAGCCCAGAAATGCCAGTTAAGGGCAGGCAGCTGTGCCAGATGCAGTACAGCTCAGCTGCCTGCCAGTCTGCCACCCAGGGCAGCTCTGATGGGCACATGTATGCCGAGGTGGCAGTTCATTGCTTGATGGAGCTGGGGTAATTTGCTAGTGGTGCTGCTGGTCCTTGATGAGACTTGGGAGAAGCGAGAGGCAAGCTGGGACATGCTGCCCGGGATGCTCAGAGATGGCAGCAGAGCAGGAGAGTGTGGAGTTAGTGGCCACAGCAGAGGGAGCCCACATGAGTTGGTTTAATGCTGGGGGGTTGAGGGCTGCACAGTTATGGGCAGCAGCACGGCTGCACCATGTATATGGGGGAAAGGGGCAGAGCCAGCGTGTCTCCTCATCAAGGAGCCAGAAGGCAGGAGCAGGCAGGAAGCAGAATGGTGGTGGGAGGAAGAGGGAACGGGGCCTTGTAAGATGCCAAGGGCAGAAAGAGCCAAAAGCAAAAGAGTGTCCTGCATGGTGACAGAAATGACCCTGGGGTTGTTCCCCTGCTGACTTGGTTGTGATGCTCTGTTGGGTTTGCTCATGAGGGTATGTGGTAAGATGTGGCAGTGTGAGTGTTTGGGGGAGAGACCTTCTCAGGCCATCCCCCCTTGCACTGCAGCAAAGTGATGTCAGATAAAACAAGATTTTGACAAGGTCTGTGGAGCCCTTCTCTGTAGCTGGTTGGGTAGCTGTGCTTCACTGAGGACATGGTAAGACAAGGAAGGTTTCTTCAGGGCATGAGTGAGTGTCTGCTTTCTCAGGAACCTGCTGAATACACCTCAGAGCTTTGTGAAACAGCCATCTCGGAGGTCCTGTTGGTCAACCACTGCCGAGCACGGCGCAGCAATGCAACCTGCAGCTATGAGACTGGGTGGGTTGTAACCCCAGCTGCTGGGGCAGCTCACCTGCTGGNACAGCAATGCAACCTGCAGCTGTGAGACTGGGTGGGTTGTAACCCAGCAAGGGTCTGCTGCTGGGGATGACCACAGGAAGAACAGATTGACAGGGATCCTGTGAAGGTATTTATAAAACCTCAGTGATTCTTCCAATGCCTTCAATAAATGAAGACAGATGCTGGAAATGGCTTTACTTCACTGCACATCTTGGGTTTATGGCACAGAGAGTTCCACTGAGGGGAAGGTCGTCTTGAGTGGGCTGAGTCCTGGTGCAAGCCCTGCTGGGGCAGCTCACCTGCTGGATTTTAATGATTCAGGTTTTGTGCTAACCCAAACACCCACTCCCAACTTTCTCTGTGTCCAGGTTTGATTCAGGATGTGGAGCTGGCTTAAGTGGTGGCAGAGAAGTGGAGGGTGAGGATGTCTCTCTCGGGTATCCCACTCCCATTGCACGTGAAGAGGTAGAGGTAACAAAAGTGATATAATCTGAAGTGTAGTGTTGTAAATAACCCACACTGAATTATCAGAGAGCGTATAGAGGTTTCTGTTTTTTCATTCTTACTCCTAATATTTCTGCACAATTGGAACATTTGCACAGCCTCACAAATAAGAAAAAATAATGATATTAGCTTTAGAATATGATAATGTGGTGGAATGACTTAAATGACTGGACTGGCAATTACTGAGTGTTACCTATTCAGAAAGAGCAGGGTAAGGAGAGGAAGAAGCAGTGGCAATTTTAAATAGACTAAACCAGCTACTGAGTATGTATCAAGGAGAATGATGATAAAGCTTAGGAAACAGGACTAATGGTCCCACCAAAAACCAGATGAGCTACTTTTCAAGTGCACTTGTGATGAAAAGATAAACTGCTGGAGACATACTGGCACTTTAAATTTCCTAAAATTATTTCTAGAAAGACTTTCTCGTATGACATCCTGGATAGGTTACTTTGAGTGATATTACAATGTGTAGAGACAAAAATCAGTGTCCTGGAAGCCAGAGGTTACAGACCAAGAGTCTGGATTTACCCACAGATCTATGCACATCTACCCACTTACAAATGTACAAAATATTTCCATTTCTACCCCTGCTTTAAAAAACCTAAAACTAGAAGGAAAATTGTGTAATCTTGACTAGAAATAAGAAAACAAAAAGGAAAAATGCAAATTTCTGAAACACTAAGCAAAATGAGGTAATCTTCAGCCAGGAGGTTCAACACTGATATGAAGGCAGCAATTAAAAAAACCAACAATGTATATGGAAAGACAAAATTGGCAGTTGCTCTAAACTTGGTGTAAGAGAATACAATCTTGATAAGGAAAGCTTAAAAAAAGCATGACTATCACAGATAAGGATGATACAAGACAAATGTTAATCTATTAGGAACGAAACCAGTGCTCAGAATGCGATGGGGGCCTGTTGCTGACCATTGGTCAGTATTGGTGTGTGGTATTTCTCAGTTTACAGCAAGTGGGATGATGTATCTGCTATTCTGTTAGCAACCAGGCAGAGCAGTAACAGGGCTGCAAAGAAGGTCTTTCACCTAGAAGAGCAGCTGCCTTTAACGTGTGCTGGGTACAGACAAGGCAGTGGAGCAACAGAGGGCAAAGATGACAACCCAGGTAAATATAGGCTGGTTAACCTGACATCAGGGACAGGAATCTGAAAACAGGATCAGAAATCCATTAATAAATAATTAAAGGTAAACATGCAATTAAAATCCATCAAAAATAGACCTTGTATTCAACCAGGCTAATTATAAAGATGCATCACATGACAAGTCACTCTATGCTAAACACAACACTTACAGATAACTATCTACAGTATAAAATAAACATTAGAGTCAGTTCAGATGTCCCCTCCTAAATGTCAACAAATGGAACATCTGAGACACAAACATTATGGAAATCCTGGAGAAATTTCTTTATAGGGAGAGACTTAAAGCAGCTCTGTCTGTTCAGCTGATGGAGAAGAGCAACAGGGCCCTTTGTTACTGTGCAAACGTCCAGGGAGAAAAGGCCAGGCACTAACAGGTTGTTTTATTTTGCAGGCGGAGTAAGAAGGAGCAAAGGCTGGGAGCAGAGGACAACTTAAAGTGGAAAAAAAGGCACATGCTTGTTACAATAAGGGTGAGTTACTATTGGAACAAATTAGCAAGGAACTTGCTGGTGTAAGAACACTTACATTTAAAAGCTAAAGTTTCGTATAACAATTTTTTCCTATTAGAGGCTGTCAGCCCAACACATGTGACTCAGAACACCCTGGTGCTGCAGTGGAATTGTGCCAATTACAGGAGGAGGAAGTACCAATTACCTTCCTGGTGGCAGTTGCGATGATTACTTGAGACATAAAAAAGAATCCTTTAAGAATAAAAAGCAAAATAAATGCAATTGTTCAGGATTTGGACAATGCAAAAGGACTTCTTTTGGGCAATTAACTGGAATTTTACCTAGAGAGAATGTGCTGTAATGACAGATAACAGATTTCAGAGCTTTCTGGTTTAGCTGGAGGGTGTCACTTTGAGTAGGTATGACCTGTGGAGTCCTCAGTAATGGTGTGCCTGATCTCCAGTGACACTAACCCTCCTCTTTCACATAACAATTAAATTACAAACACAAGTGGTGAAAGCAAATCAGCTGCATTTGTTTCATCTGTTCTTCCCTTCATTTTAAAACTACAGGTACACAGCAGGCCTGCAGCAGGGAAGCTGCACTTACTGGATACTGTGTTTGCCCAGCAGGTAGTCATTTCAAAAGTTTTCTTGTGCTTTTATTTTCCAGACTAAGTTAACCAGTCTCCACCCAAGAAGGTGCATTTGCCGCCCTCCAGCCCTTTAAAGATGTGGAGCAGGAAGAGAATGGAAGGAAAAAAATCTGTTACTGAACTCATTTGTAAGACAAAGCAGCAGGGTTGCTAAAAGTCACTGCCTGTAACTTTGCATAACAGCCATGCACTGGTAAATAACAGGTACACACACAGTGTGTGTAAAGATAGCAGTTAACTGGTCATAGCAAAGTTATATCACAAATGTAAAGTATCCACAGCAGCTTTAAAGTGGTTCCATTTACGTATGTTCTAATGGTATATGTTGCATTTGAGTGAAAACCCAGACACAGACCTGAGCTGCTTCCCACTCAGCGAAGCAGGACTAGTGCCAATGTTGGTCAGTGAGACAAAAGCCCAGGTGAACTCTTCCCCTCCCTCCAGCCCCTGTGCAGAGTTAGCTGCTGTGACTGCAGTCGGTGCACTGCCTGCCTCCAGGCTCCACTGCTCACAGGGCCACCACTTTTTCCACTGCCAGGCAGTATGAAGTCTGCAACAGCAAGAACTGACACCTCAACCCAGCCTGTGCCAAACTGGGACCTCTAGGGAAGCACGATTCCGACACGCCCAAGTGCCTCAGTCTGGGCACATACCAGGCTCATGAGCTCCAGCACTGCCTCTGCCCACAGCTCCTCCAGAGCAGCTTGGACACCTTTGCTCTGCAGCGTTCCAGGTAAGATTATTAACACCTACCCACTCTGCCCAACCCAGTAAGCCTTCCCTGACTCTGAAGAGCTCAGTTCAGAAAGCTTTGACAGCCAGTAGCCTACCTGGACCTGCACAGCCTTGGGGGTGTGAGCACTTCTCCAGCACACTCCATCATACCCACATTGCCCAGGTAAGCTCAACCCTGGAGCCTGACATCCCTGGCCTCTGGCTGGGCAGCCCCTCTCTGGCAGCACCATGGCAAAAGCTTTCTCTAAAGCCTCCCACCCACACCTGCCCCTTTACCCAAAACTTTGGAAGTAAAGGAAATTCAGCCTTGTGCATTAGAAACTTCACTCCAGCAAAGCAGGGCTTAGTTACAGCTTCAGCATGTGGAAATCCTAGAGGCTGGTTCTGTTCTTTACTTAAGTGACATTTTAATTATGCAGATGTTAGAGGCTGCTGTGAGCGAGGGCTTCTCTCTTCTTTCAACCATGACATTTGAATTCCCATAGACTTAAGACACACTCACTGCAGACTTGAGATAGTTTGCAAGGAATCGGGTAACCACAAAGTCAAAACTAAAAATGCAGCAGGACTGAGTTAAACAACAATCAAAACAAACCCCTCCACAGCTGCAGAGACAAAAATGAAAATAAAGCACTAAGAATGCCTTAGCTTGAGACAATTCCTTTCAGGCATAGTAGTGTAAAGACTGCAGCTCTGTAATTTCAGTCCATAAGTATGCACAGAGACTTCCTGAAGTAAATTCAAGATGACAACCAATAGCCGACAGCCAGCCACCATTAATTATTTAATTAAATCATGGATTGAAATCTGCATGGAGACAAAGGAAAAATCTGCCTCCAGTGTAAGCACTTCACCATCCATGTAAAAAACACCAAGTAGTATTTACAAAAGGCACCTCTTCTCCAAAATCTGAATGAACTACTTCAACAGCACTTATAAATACATGTATTTCTCAATACTTGGAATTCTTCAAGGTCTAGTATATTATGAATATCTTTTGCAATCAACTTTAATGTCACTTATTTGTTTGCTATTATGGGTATCTGTAATATGAATGATTCTCAGACAAGAAAATTCAACTAATTTTATGGTGCCATTGCAAAGTGTGTAGGGAGAGAGAAGCAAAGAATTCCTTTGTTGCATTATAAAAATTAGTAAGTAGTAAACAAACTGGCATAAAGGTGGCCTGAGGTTAATTTACTGATATTGCAATAAGAAAAAAAAAAATCAAATGCTTCAAATGAATGACTTGCAAGTATGTTATTTGTGGGTGGGTATAAGAACCAACATTACCACCATGGGAAGGACTCAAATAAGGCAAGAACTTCAGAAACCAGACTGACAGAAATACCAAGCCTTTATTACAAAGAAAAATTACTCCACAGAAGAGGCTGGCTTGCTTCCATGCATGCTGTCAGTCAGTCACCTGCTGAAAATGGAGAAGTGCTTCTGCTAGATCCATTAATTCCTCAGGACACCATTAGGCTTTGTTCTTGCTGTGCTGGTTTTGGCTGGAATAGTTGTTTTCTTCACTGTAGCTGGTATGGAGCTGTGGTTTGGATTTGTGCTGATGAGAGTGATGATAGCACAGGGATATTTATTACTGCTGAGCAGTATTTAGGAAGAGTCAAGGCCTCTTCTGCCTCTCACCCCACCCCAACCCACCAGCGAGGAGCCTGGGGGGCACAAGAAGCTGGGAGGAGACACAGTTGGGAGAGCAGACCCCAACTGACCAAAGGGGTATTGCAGACCATATGATGTCATACTTGGCAATTAAAAGCAGGGGGATGTTCAGACTTACAGTGTTTGTCTTACCAAGTAACCACTACGTGTGCTGGAGCCCTGCTCTCCTGGAGATGACTGAACACCTGCCTGCTGATGGGAAGTGGTAATGCATTCTTGGTTTTGCTTTGCTTGTGGCTTTTGCTTTACTTATGAAACTGTCTTTTTCTCAACCCACAAGTTTTCTCACTTTTACTCTTCCAATTCTCTCCCCCACCCCACTGCAGGGGAGTGAGAAAGGGGCAGTGTGGGGCTTAGCTGCTGGCTGGGGTTAAAACACAGCACTTGGCTACAGCTGATTCAGCATTTTGATTCAACTGAGTTGCTTACTAGAGTTTTGTTGCTGGCACTGAATAGGCCAAAAGAATGAACCTGACTGTTGGATAAGCCAAACACTGCAAGGGAAGGGAGAAAAAAAAAAAATAAATCACATACTGGACACAGTTATCACTAAGAGAAGTCAAATGACTTGCTTTACATCCACATTGTAAATAATTTCACAAGCAGGAAAATGAATGTGCTTGAGTCTTATCTTCACCTGGGGAGCATGAAGAATGTTTGCTGAATCCTTTTATTGGTATGTGCAAGCACACGGTCACAAAGCCTGAAAGCCAGCAGAACTAGATTGCATTAGTGTTATCTATTGTTGTTTGGGTTTTGAACAAAATTGATGGAGTATGATCCAGTTGATGAATCCTGTTTTATCTGGAAATTTTCTGTAGACAGGCCAAAGGGGCGGAGAACCAAGTTCCCAAGATCCTTCAGTTTGCCTACAATGAAAAGGAGAGAACACGTTAAGTATTAAGCAGAGTGAAAGCTCCCATTGAATTACAACCAGCTCTACTAATTTAAGGTAAATGCTGTGGAAATCTCTGCAGTTTGTTGAATATCTAGACTCTTAACATGAATTAAAAAAAAATAAATCCCAATTGTGATGTAGTTATTGTCAGTCTTGAGGTTGTAAACAGAACATCATGGTTCTGAACGGTCAGGCAGCCCTGATGAAGAGCCAGTGGCTGCAGACAGTCATGGCTACGTGGTTATAGCTACCCAGAAGCACCTTATTTCCTCAGTTGTAAGCTCTTGAGATATGAGAGTCTAACAGCTCACAACAAAGCACTGCTCTCCCCTATACTTATGCTTAGATAGAACTGTGATAGCTGCCAACATTCCATTTTCTAACACAAAGGTTTCAGTTCTTGTCATTTTTGATGCAGCTACAGCTCTAAAAGCAGTCAAGGATATTAGAACTACCCAGTTTCCTAGACTACCAAAAACCACAATAAAAGCCAAAGTTCAAACTGCTCTTTTGTAATTATTAAAAATCCCTTCCTAAATCTGCATATTGATATAAGGATAAACAAACGCATCCTTCCAACTGTGTCTGCACCCGCAAACTAGGCACTTCCATCTGAAGCACACAACTTTACAGCCATTTTCCCTGCAAAAAACCTCAGCATGATGTCATGTGACATGACATCATTAATTATCAAAACTTTCACAGTTCTCCAGAACTAACTTACCACTGCTAAGAACTCTAAACTATTATTTAACAAGCATTGTTAAATATACATCAGCTACGACAGTCCTAAAGTCTTCTATCAGTATATATGTATCATATATGCCTTCTGACTCTACATAATGAATCTTGCTACCATTTATAGAAGGGGAAGGGCAACAAAAGGACATCCTTTTAAAAAAAAAAAATCTATATAGAGATGGTAGAGTAGATAAAATACATGTACTTAAACAAGAAGCAGAGATAATGACTTCAATGTTGGCTAAACATTGGCTAACTGAGCCCCTGGCATGACAAGACAAAGGAGGAGACAAGTCTGTTTTCCAAGAAAAACATTATTTTCCTCCTGGCTTCAGTGAAGGATTGTTGACTGATTTCCCAAGGAACAAACAGGAGAAGTGTGGACAAGTTGAAGCCTACCCTAGGCTCGCTCCTGCAGGCTACACACTAGATTCTTCAAGGCAATGCATTTTGTTTGGCTGGGAATTGTGTGTGCACATGGTGAGGAAAAAGTGACAATAACAGTAGCTGG
The DNA here is from genome assembly GCA_013401335.1 of Brachypteracias leptosomus. NCBI lineage: Eukaryota > Metazoa > Chordata > Aves > Coraciiformes > Brachypteraciidae > Brachypteracias > Brachypteracias leptosomus. The sequence goes on from VYZX01015009.1 coordinate 63,739, forward strand.
GCCACAGGAAATCCAGCTGAGCAACTGAAGGAGTCACAAGTGTATGCCTAAAGCATGCAAAGGCCACACCTATTCCTAACTGCATGGGTGTGCTTTCAGCAAACCATCCACAGTCATGAGAAACATCTCTCATTCCACTCATCTTCGCTTGCTTTTCTATTTCTGAACTAACAGAATCTAACTGCAAAGTCTTATGAACACTTGTCATTTAGTTTCTGTGCCTTTGCCAAGTTTTTCTGTTGGTCTGAAACCCTCGTTCCTGCCCAGCAGTGCGATCATTGCTGCTGCTATGAAGTGAGCTTCCTCAGGACAATGCACCAGCCAGAGTTCAATTCAGGCTTTGTTGCTAGGCTATACTGAGGCAGTAACTTCACAGCAGTGATAAAGAAGCACAGAAACGAGGAGCAAAGCCCTACAGAACTTCTCCACAGAAAGAGACAAGCAGTGTTTATGCTGCACAAATGGAGTACAAGCAGATCAAGAGGTTTGCCCTGCATGACACTGCAGGCCTGCAACTGTGCTCAAAACAGAAACCTGTCCCAGCCTACACTTACCCCGTGCAAGTATGTCCCTTACCTCTTAAAGCTGGCAACAGTTCTAAACACTATCACCATAAACCAAAATATGCTATTTTTTTAATCACATTTCCAAAACTGAATCGGAGCTCTTTTGAACACTCACAGAAAATACAAAAAGAAACAATAGCTGGGGAAAATTGTAAACATTTTATTCTAAGGAACAACTCAGCCCTGCATGAAGAAAACAGCATTACTACAGCACTGCTGAACATGCCAAAGGAATTAAGATCTTGCATCAAAGTGCTGGTTCACAACAGCATCTTTCTGAGATGTGTGTAGTTATTTTAAAGCAAAACTGGTCTTTGAGAGTCAACATGGAAATTCTGTGGCCTTACACAGGAAAAAGACAACCTGATCCTACAAAAGCAGCTAGTTGGGGAGACAGGATTTTTCTTTGATTTTTTTGTGTGGATTAACAGATGAGGTGGTTGGATGATCTGGCCAAAGTCATTCCAGTGAGTGGCTCAGCCAGGATTAGCTTCTTTGTACTGTGGTGGGTTCTTTTTTTAAGCTACACCCTGTTAAGCTAAGTTAACAATTAAGTTCAGAATGTTATACTGCATCCAAAGAGCATTTTGGTTATTAAACTGTAACATCATTCATAGCATCTCTATGACTGGGATGAATAATTGCTATTGTACTTTTAGACAAGCATTTGGTTATTGCTTAGCTTCAGGTTTGGTGTGAGAAGTGTCTTTTTCTACTGGTGGAAGAATCCTGGCATAGTCTGGCATTCCTAGAGTCAGTTGCAAACAGCTCAGGAGTTACCCAGACACTGCTGCTGGCTCAGGAGCAGGCAGAGGAGATGGAGATCGCCTGTTTGAGGGAACTGTGAAAGGTCTTTTCTAGTTAGAGTTAGTACCATGGCTCCTTTCTGCTCACACTAGAGCCAATAAACACAGAACAACTGCCTTGGTATTCCTGACTGTAGCTAGGCCAGCTCTTTGGGAGAAGCTAAAGACAACAGGATATATTTAATACTTTATTCTCCATATCACTGTGATTGAATAATTAAACCACTACAGCCATAGGTCACCTTCCTGTTCTATCAGCTAAACCCACATACAGCAACGCCTTTTGGTGCAGCCCCGGTTAATAAATTGTTAATGAAACAGAAGCCAGCCTTGCCTTTTCCAGGAACTCCAGCCCAGAGCACTGCTCCTGCTGTCCTGGTGCACATAAACCCGTCATTGTAGGAAAGCCCTGTTTCCTCCTCCCCCACTCTCCTTTCATCCCTAAACTAAGATCTGTAGTTAAGTCCAACCTCTGCCTCCCCCCACAGAAAAGCTCTCTTAAAACAGAGACTGTGCTTGCAGGAAGGAAGAAGGCATGTGGAGCTGTGACTCAGCTGCAAGGGGTTTTCAGCTATCAAACACTCACTTGTCCCTGAGCAGGGTCACACCTTAGAGAGCCTATGTCTGCTTTTCTCCTGGAACTCCAGCATGTTAAGTTTCTTCAGCAAAGCAATATTTAGAGGTTAACGAGAAAATTAATTGGCAAAAATCAACATAGGGCTCAGGAGTCTGTCACATTACTCACCTACTCTGCAATGTAACATCCTGCTGCAAAAGGCAGAGGCACAAAAAGCTTTCTCACAATTTACATTAAGATGTAACAGCCAAAATTAATTGCTATTCAGTCTTTGTGGCAATAATTCTAGTATAGTTGCTGGTGTTAGTGTGGTGTTTGGACATTGAAAAGCCAGATATTGTGTTAAGAATTTTTCTTGGATAAGAGACAAATTTCCTGATGAGGTGTCATCTTTATTTAACTTTCTGTATTACCAACATTTCTTAAGCAATTAAAAGAGCAAGGGCAAATCCTTTTCTCTTCCCTAAATGGTAAGGGCTGAACTAAAAGCTGTGGTATTAGCTCTGGTCTGAATTATTTAAAGTGACCTCCCTATAGACAGTATTGGGGTCTAGCAGCTTATTTGCAAATACAATATATGCTTCAGTATCNTATGGTTCCCATTCCCCCCCCCCCCCCCCCCCCAATTCCTTAGGTACTAAGTCTAATAAATATCTCTGCTAAGCTCAAGTAGCTGGAAAAAATCTCTTCTCGGCAGAAAGGCTCAGGTGATATGCTCTGATAGGCCTCCCCATTAATCACACTGATAATCAAGTAGATTTCACTATTTTCTGGAAAACATTTATAACTGAAGCTGAAAGTCTCAATAGTTTCTAATTAGATTTTATGAAATCTGTGTATAAGATGGGTTACAAGGATTGAAATATGTTCCATGCTATTTTTTTATATCTAATATACTTAGCACCCCTGTAGCCATGCAGAAAACTGTATTGTCACAGCCCTCAAGCTGCTAAAACCTCGCTAAAACTATTTCAAACTTTCCCTCTTTTAATACTCTCTCCTCAGAGAAGCTGGTCCCAGTTATGACAATAATTACAGTTTCTCTGAACAAGACTGGCTTGTTGCACAATAGTTGGAAATCTTTCGTTCTAAAGTCAGAATAGAAATAAAAAAAAGAACATAGAGAATGGTCAGTGTATATTCATGTCCTGGGCAATTTTACTAGGGCAGAGGATGCTCATGTTATGAAAGGATAAACAGAAAGAGCTATATTGATTTAAAAGCTACTTTCAAAGCATGCTTTAAGTTAAATTTTGTTCAATGTGAAACTCTAAGGTTAGTTCATACTGAGCAAACTTCAGTGGCAAGTAGCAACACTAACCTGCAAAGGCTAAATGGAAAATATGAAATAATTTTAATAAAGATGCCAGCTTTGGAAAAGTTAGCCCCTTGCAGAACACAGAGCAGAAATGGACTTGGTTTGGCAGCAAAACATGCTTTTTCTAGTGACATGGACTTCCTCAATCACATGCACTGCCACTTGCACACGGAAGAATGCAGTTACAGAGTCAGGAAGAAAAATCCAGTCAAGAATGTGTACTCTGATTTATTTACACACAATCACTTAAGAAGTGGTTTCAGCATCTGACAAACTATGTGGTAATGAGCTGTAGCACTGGAAAACAGGAAACACACTTGGGGAAGGAGGAAGATCTGTCTCCATTTATTTTTCTTTGTTTGTACCCAGCTCCCGTTCTCATTATGGTGTTAGTTAGTTAGTTAGGCATACCAGGGCTTAGGTTTAGCTGAAAGAATACAAGCCTAGAAAAACGTCACTGGCTGATTCACTGACTACAGTAAGAATTCAATTCAATATTGAAACTTCAAAGGAACCAAAGCATGAACTGTGTCATTCTTTTTAAAGATTTTGTTGGTGATAAATTTAAGTTTAGCATCAGTGCTCCTGGACCAGGCCTAGCCTAGAACTAATTAGAGTGCATCTGACTTGCTCTTCTGGAACCAAAAATGTGGGGGCACAAGCCAAACATATGAGCTGACTCCTCTGTTAGAAGGCAAGAATGAGTCCTTGCACACCTGGCACCGTTTAACCAGGAGTCAGATAATCTCCTAACAGACCACCACCACCAATTGTCTGTTCTGACACAGTACTCTGTTGGTAAATAGCACAAAGTGCCTCAAACAAATACCGTGTACAACAAAAACAATCCGAAGAAATCTCATAACCACTACACTATATCAAGTTTATCTTTCTTTCACTCCAACAACTACTGTCTAATCCCCCTTCTTCAACTGTAAGCATTTTTTCCTTGAAATCAGAACAGAACAGCACAGCAGCATTTTGTAACCCTTGGGAGGATTTCCTTCCCAGGCCTCCATTGTTAGATCCATGACATCACTGTTAACTCTCTTACCAACAAGATACAGGAAATCTTATAACATTTTAAAAAATTAGTCTGGTTACTGCCCATATTTCTAACTTAATTTCAAGTGTTCTATTAAGATAATGCATTATAGTAAAAAATCCTCAATTTGTATTACATTAATGATCACAAGCAGTGCTAAGAATAAAACATCACCTGCCCAATTGACACCCTATGATTTTAACAATACATGTGACAATTTATATGAATCTTGTCACATGCAAAGGTTGCAGATGAACACAGGGTTATACAGTGTCCTACTCCACCCTTAGTCTGGTTTTCCTGGCAGTTTACACCAGCAAACACCAGTGTGTCTCACTGCATGTATTACCATCACTGAGAAGGGATTCCTTTCTTGAGGATCACAATATTAACAGCCTGAACTTGTTTCCAAAAGACCGGTTCAGTTCTGAAATCCTAACTGCCACTGGATTAACACTTTTAAAAAAGACCACATCTAGTCTAAAACCTTGGTAAAATTAGCAGTACACAACTAGGTTTGTAACACCAGTTTATAAAGCTGGATTTACTGTTTTGGTGCAGTCCCTTGTGGTTAGTAAGGCCCTCTAGATATTGGTAACAAAGGAAGAGTTCTAAGAAGATCAGGAATTGTTTTCATATTATCTTGTGTTGAAACCTATCCCATGTCCTACAAACGCACATGATCCTCCTGCACATCTTCTGCACTATCACACTTAACCTTCTTTATTTATGGCTTGTTCTAAGTACAATGGTGGAAACAGAATCTGATGATGTAAAGCCTCACTGCAACTTTACTAGGTCAAAACAGGTACAAAGCAAGAGCAAATGAGATTCCCTGCACAGCAAGGAAAACAAAACCAAACCAACAAAACCCCCCCATCAGCTTCAGCATAAGCCCTTGAAACAGTCTCTTCTTCCAAAATATTTTAAGAATCAGTGTTACAGTATGCAAGACAGACTGAGTTTATTTAACCTAATTCTCTGCAGAACAGCAAAACACTGTCTTCTTTCCCACCCCAAATCCTCAAAGCCTCCTCATCTTAAAATAGCATTTCATCTACTACTTGTCACACCTAGAATGAGTAAACAGGTAACTACTGAAAGCTATTTCTGAAAGAGGTTAGGTACAGTTAGTTTCTCTTATACTGGCATTTGTCCTTACTCTTTTGTGTGGATTCTCTAAACAGTACATATGAAAAGATTATATAAAAATCTCATTTTAAAAAGCACCAGAATGTCAAATTTGCTTATGTAATGTCTGAACCTGTAAGAATTAAAAACCCTGCTAACTAGGAGACAGTAGACAATGTGGACAGCAGCCTTTTTTTGGGCAGGAGGTTCCTCCCCAGCCTGTTAGTTTAACCATAACACTGAGTGGTGCACGAAGTGCTTTATATTACAAGTGAAAATCAATCTTGCTTCAGCAGCCTTATTTAGTAATTATACTTTTGAAATACATCGATCCAGTTAAGATACTACCCAAGCAGTACCATACAACACAATGATGTGGGCACACACATTCAAATGAGGTATACTAATTAGATTCTCTTTTCAACAAACTATACTTAATCAATAGTATCCCTTGGTATAGAATTGTAAAACAAGAGGCCATGAGCTACACAGTTGGGAAATCTAATTCCACTCCTAGCAAGGCCAGATGCCTGTTTGTAACACTAGGTAGGTCTCATTCAGCCTCCAAACAAACAGAATTGAAAGACTATATAAATCAAGGTCTATAGGTTGGAAGTGCTACAAAAAGAACCAAATTTATTTCTTCAGAAACAAGATCAAACATGCTCAGTTATTACAGCTGGTTGACTTCTTTTACATAAAGGTTTAGCAAAACCCCTGGTTTATCCCTTTCATGGGAATGTTTCCTTTGAAGGTTTACATGCAGAGAGACAGGGCAGAGCAGTTGGTCTGTTTCAAACCATTTTCCCTGCTTTTACATGCATCGATAGCAAATTGTTTTAGAAGGTCTTGACTATTCTTTCTTTAAATTTAACTAATAGCCTTTTCTCTACAGGAGAATTTTTTGGCTAGCAGTTACTGTAGGTGAAACCAAGCAATGGAGAACTATGAAGGAATCAGGAATTTTGTTTAAAACAAAACAAGTATTTCCTTTAAGATTTATCTTCTTGAAGAGATACAAGAATTTATCTTTTTTTAAGAGATACTCTTCATACAAGAAATTATACTCATACATTTTTATTTTTCCAGTGAACTAGATTATTATGCAAGTTTTATGTACACACTACTTACCTAACATTTCTTTCTTTAATTTTTCATTCCTCTCTTCAATTTGTCCAGGTAATCGCTGTGGAGAGAGAGAAAAATAGGAATCAGATCCATGCTTTCAGTAACACCCTAGGTTAAGCTAATGGAATTTTCATACGCACACCCAGGATACACTGTTTATGGATTAAAAGGAATCCTTGTATCAAACCACACTTTCATCTTATTTTGGAAACCTGCAATTTATCCTATGCCATCAGTTCACATAGACAGTTAAGTGGTAACTTCTAAATGCAGATTTTATATGGGCATACATTTTTACTGCTGAAAATCAGATATCATCTGTTTGCTTTGAATTTTAACTAAAAAGTTTATGGAATTTAAAAGACAAAGTATATTTTAGCCCTGTTTGCTGCATGCTTTAAATTTTGTAAGGTAGTCTAGAGGAACTAAGCAAGTAAGCATGGGTGTAATGAGGAAAACATCCATAGTCAGTTCTCAGTGGCATCACACTTCAGAGAAATCTGTGCTGTGAAAACATGAAGATCTTCTAAATACAGATATTTTGCCAAAGATCACTGAATTAACTGTCTAAGAACTTCAGGATGTATTTTAATGAACAGCATCTTAGCATGCAATATATGGCACAGTTCTAAGGAGGAGAGAGTATTCTGAATGAGGGCCTTGATCTGGCAGCTGGTCACGGGGAGGGAACTCCAATAGTTCATCCTGAGCAAGGTATGGTCCCAGTAACAGTTCATTCACTTTTTTATTTTCACTTCTCAGAACTGGCACCAGTTAAAGTCTCTGACACTATCACAAACAAACTTATTACATGTTTCTAACGAGCATTACATAACTGCATGGTCTCTATGCATTCCTAACAATTAGAGATTCCCATCTATACCTAAGAGAGCTGTGACTCCTCTTCCATCCTTACACAGCACTGGTGTTTTGCTATGTAATTGCAATGATCATTTTTAATTAGAATTTTATATTTGCTACAAATTTACCATTGTATCATTTAAATTTTGCATTTTCTATACATCAGTGAAATACAGTATTAAGATACATTATGAATCACAGACACTTTTTATACTTTTTCATATTTTTCAGAAGTACAATTTCAAGCTTTTACACTATGTTTATTACTGTATAACTTTGGCAGTTCAGCATGCAAATACACCATAACTATGCTCTCTCTTCTTGTGGAGGTCACAGCAAATAAGACAGATCTGCTGTAATTGTGCTATCAGTAAATTAATTCAGTTGCAGACGATGGTAATGGTAATGGGTGTGGAATTCACTCCCCATGATAACTGGCTTCTCAACATAGTTAAAGAATTAATTTCCTAATCTTGTTCCTTCCTGTCATTTACAGCTCCAGTTGTCAAGGACAGGTTTGTCATCCTGCTGTCATTACCACAGTGAATAAGATGTTCACCTCAAGAATAAGCCCATTGACAAGGCTGCCTGGCTACTCCTCTCCTCCTGAATGCAGGATACTCTGGTGAACACAGAAATACAGCTCATTTTCCACAGTGATGGGGAGGTGAGGTGGTATATCCCAGGGAAAAAAAAAAGGCAAAACAAGCACTAAGGAATAGAACATAGATCTCCATGGATGGCTAAGCTTGAAACCAGCCCAGGCCCAGCATCACTACCAGTGAGCCAGATCTAATTAGCGCAGTCAGACCTCATCTGACTCCTGCTGACCCAGAGGGGCTTATTAAGTTGGGTGCAGATCTGGACCTAAGCTGCCTGCATGAAAACATGTGCGGATATCCCCAGGCTCTAAATTCAGTTTGCATTGTGACTGTGAGATTGCTGAATCTTGGAGGAGTTTGGCATATATAGCATGTCTCTCACATCTGGGCATTAGGCTTTAGCAGGAAATGAACACAAATCCTTCATCCGAAATACATACTCCATGTTTTGTCTCTCTGAATACTACTATTCCAAAGATGCGGCATTTCTCACTCCAGAAATGTATTTGCAAGGGTAGTTATCTATAGAAAGGCACCCATAAGGACAGCTATTTATCTGGTGTCTATGGTACTTATCTCAGAGTACAGCTTCTTTTCGTAAATAAGTTTATCTGGCTTGCCAATCCCTCCAAAACTGTTGAAGCTGCAATTCACACAGCCTGTTACACACTTGCTAAAAACAAAACCTAAAGAGTGATACCGTATAATTAAACACTTTCTGGGAAAGCTTCAGTAGGGATTATTGAACATAAAACATTATCATTTCAAACTGTTTAATTTAGCATTGAAGATGTGAAAGATAACTAAAGTACATGACACTAGGATTTAAAACACTAGCACTGTGCTTCTGAAATATAAACAGTACCAAAATTTCAAAGCAGCTACCAAATCAGGAATCAAAGTAAAGAACTACTGTGGAGTTAATATTTGTAAACTGCCATTTAACAAGATCGTGACATTCCCTAAAGCAGTATGTGAAATATTTCCTATGTACAGGAAGGAGAAAGATTTGCTTTAACTGGATGAAGATAATTTGCAGATTTCTCTTGATGCATCATTTTCATTACCAGTGAGGGAGGGGAAAAATGCTGTGATATTTCAGCAGAGTAATGCACTTTACCTTACAATAAAGCACAGCTTCTTAGTCTCATACACATTAGATACGTTAACCACATATGTGGTGTCAATATTGCAGCTGAAATTGTTTTTTATTATGTAATTTAGAGATTTATTACAAGAATTTTAATAAGTGTAAAATGAGCTGTCAGTATTTCCTTAATTTTTCAAGAGAGGAGTTTTAAGCTTCAGTCTCAAAAGAGTACTTCTACCTTAAAGCTTGACAAAGAACAGGACCAACCCAGGACAGAATGTCCTAAATCCCACTGCAGTGTAAATTGAGGGCATTTTGTACAAAGTGTTCTGCACCACACATGAGCCTAAAGTCTCTGCCTAGTAAAATGAGGTCAAAGAGCAGAAGGTATATCTAACAGTCAAACTCTGTACTTCCCAGCTGCAAAAATTATGACTAAATCACCAATTGTTCTAAAACATTTCTGAAAAATGGCCAGGAAGAACAGCAGCACTGTTTAGGATTCTCTTCTAGCCCAAGTCTCCACTGGTTACCAAGCAAGGGCTCTTCTGTGAGACTGTTAGAGGCACACTCACTGAAAGAAAATGGTGGTTTTGTAAGAGGTATAAAGGACAGTATCTATTCTTTCAGGGGGTTCCAATCAGCTAAAACATATGGATTTAAAACCCTTTACATTTTGTACCAACTATTGTCAGTGTTCCCAAGTGTTAGATATTAGGAAGAAATTGTTTACTCTGAGTGTGGTGAGACACTAGAACAAGGTGTTTGTTGCACAGAGGCTGTGGATGCCCTCTCCCCTGGAAATGTTCAAGGCCAGGCTGGACAGGGCTTTGAGCAACCTGCTCTTGTTGAAGATGTCCCTGCCCATGGCAGGGGGCCTGAAACTAAACAATCTTTAAAGTCTCTTCCAAGGCAAACCTTTCTATGAGCCTATGATTCTATAACCTGTGATGTCCTGACTAGTGGTTTGTAACAATTTGTCTGATCTTCACAGTTGTTCTTCGTATGAGAAGCTACTAAAATGCACTCCTTACACACCATTTTACCAAGTAACTGGCTAGATTGCACTAGATGTCCCTAGTGGAGCTAGTCTCATGCTAGAAGACTACAAGCTACAGAAACCAAACCCCATTGCTTCCTTTAGAAATGTCAGCAGACTCCTTGGCTGAATTCCTGGATCAAATAAGCCATAGTCTCAGCTAGGACACTAAACACAAAGCCAACACAAATACTCTTTTCTAGACTGTGATGGACTCATCACATTCGCTCCCCGTGCAGTAACGATGTTTGACAAGCTTGTCATTTATTAAGCCATTGCCAAGAGCTAGGTGGTAATGTGCTCTCCTGCTCTCAACTAGACGCATGCAACAAGCATCAGGGGGTTGTTTCACAGGAAACTGACCTTGCCAGTGGGTGCTGACAAAGGGGATGCCCCCAGTTCCTGCACTGCCTTGAGCACGTCTTCTTTCCTTCTCACTAGCATTTACAGCAGGACTTGTCTGACCACAAAAAGCCAAGGCAATATAGAAGTATTTACTTTGAGGCTTTTTTGTTGCTGGCTTTGTTCTGCTTGTGTGTTGCTGTTTTTCCCTTTAGCAGTTTGTTGTCTGCCAGACTCCTGTGCAGAGCCACCATCCCCAGGGTGGGACGTGAGCTGGTACCAGCGCTCGCACAAGGAAAGCAACTGGGTGGCTTTGTAAGAAGCAGGTAGTTAGTGGATCCGCTCAGCTGCTTTGGGAAACCATATCCTTACCACTAACAGGAGTTACACAGTTAAGCAGAATATTTCTCTACCATCAGTGCAACTGATCCTGTCCCAAAGGAAGTCATTTCAGGCAAGGCTTCTTGCCTAATAAGCTATAAAGGCAGTTTCTAATCTGTCACTTACAACACCACAATATGGGGAAAGGCGGGGGGAGAAATAACTATTGATTTATTTTCTCCAAATGGAGAGTTCAAATAATTAAAGCAGCCTTTCAAAAATATTTCTGCATCAACATATTCAAAGTGGTTTTCGAGATAATTCTGTGGGTGAAGCAAATGATTTTATTTTTCTCTTTATGGGGAAGAATCAGTTGCAGGTTCACTGACACAATGTCCTTTGAAAATTTAACCAGGTATAAACTCAAGTATTGGTACATGGACTTGGGTTCCCAACTAAGAATTATGTTTTTAAAATGCATCCATTTACCTTAAAATGGAAGTAGAGAATAGTTCAGCTATTGTTTCACCTGCAGAAGACAGTAATCTCTTTCCAGGCTCTCTGGTGTTTGCAAACCACTCACCTACCACGATCTGAAGCTTCCACTTTGATAAAAAGTGACCCCCACTGTACTTTTTATAGTGGCTACCTTTCATTGGCACATGTTCCTTCAAAACCACAGGCTGCCTGGATACATCTTTACCACATTTGTCTTTTCAAGACAGTCTTCATAACCTCTTTTCAAAAACAAGAACAGCAAGCAGCCTGTAAGAGGAGCTTTTAGCACAAAATAAATTTCACTTCTTGCTAACCCTTGTGAAAAGACCCTCTGAACTTGTCAAATCTGCAGCTATTTTCCACAGGGAGCATTAACATACTAAGTATCACTAGAAAAATCACTTCCTGCTGGTATTTTACACAAAGAGTTGCTTAAAACCTCAAATCAGCAGGCTGTGTCAGTGACTTTAAATCCCCATTGAGCAGGGATTATTTACATGTTAGGCTGGGGTTTCAGGAAGTGCGAGGGGTTTACCTTTATTCACCCAAGCTGACACAACCTAAAGGCCAAGAAAGCTTTTAAAGCATTTCCTTACAGAGAAATTACAAAGATTCTGCAAGAAATGTTTAATCCTGAATATTGGTAATTCGATTAGAAGTGGTGAAAGTGGACATAAGAATACGGTAAGCTCCATAATGTCTGGGGTTTTTTTTAGAACAAAGCAATTAACTGACTCAGGAGAGAGTCCTGTTTGCATCCACAAGGTGCCTTTTCCCTCAAGTAAAAGGCTAAGTTTCTGAAGATTAATAGCAGAATTCAATCAGTATTACTAAGATAACGTGGCCAATACACACAAAGGCATAACAAAGAACAAGAACATAAACCAGCCAAATCAAGAAACAAAATATCAACATTTTAAAGTACATAAAAACATAGATACAGACCAATAGAATCCTGCCTCCTCCTATTCTTGAAGTTATATAATCAACTCATAAAAAAGGTAATTATTTTATAATTATGCCATAAAGGCATCTGACTGCAAATTTACCCCTCAGAAAAATAATTCTACTGAAAGGAAACCAGATTCCCGCTAAAAGAAGCTAGCTAAAGAGCTAGCAAGAGCTGTATTATAAGGTGCTTGTATTTTGGTCTCCAAACTCCAGATCCATATTGAAGTGATGGCTACTAAAATGCAGTAGTGGTTCAGGAAACCTTTTCTAGCACATGCATAAATACAATTAACAGCCTCAATCAGAAAACTAGAATGAAGTGTGTGTGCACACACTCTTTAACAGCTCAGAACACATGTTTCCTTTCACTCATTTTACAAAGGTAAAAAGAGGACTAAGCTTTATGGACCCGAGACTTGTCATGGAAGTTGTGGCAGTTCATGTCATCTTCCTTACATAAGACCAGATGAGAAACTGCTACACTTACAGACATGGAGAAGAGGTTACCACCACTGAGTATGAAGCTGCTTGCATAAACAGCATTGAATATTCAGAATAGGAAAGAAAAAAACCTTGGTTTGAAGTTAAGACAAAGTATACTAAAAAGGCTTACCATGCAAGCTTCTCTGGCTTGATGAACTGATGGGTCTTTTTCTAGGACTGCCTTATAATCTTCCAGAGCTTCATCTAGTTTGTCTGTTTTTTCATATAGTTCTGCTCTCCTCAGCAAAGCTCTAATATAGTTAGTATCTAATTCCACTGCTAGAAAACAAAAACGAAGCACAGTATTTTACTTGAAACATAACTACAGCCCTCAAATTAATTCTTAACTGTGTAGTAAATCCTTAATAGTGATCTTTATAATGCAGCTTATATTCAAGCAGAATCACAGGTTAAAAGCCAAGTCGTAATTGAGAAAAGGCACACATCTGCCTGTGAAAGTCTAATGTAAATGATCATATTTCATTTAATGTGTACAGTCTATCAGAAGTGATTTATAATGCAAAAACATTTAATCTTGCAATATCATATATGCAGAGATTCAAAGTGAAGGTTCAGAAATTTTAAGGACCTTTAAAATATTTTTCAGCTTTTGTATATTTAATAGTTATTAGACTACAGCTAAAGTTCAATCACACCTAAAGTCACCCATAAATTTTCTCTGCTTATGTCAGTTCAAGTTGAGACAAACTCCAGGTGAACTACTGGTGTTCTTTATTATCAAAAATAATATTAGCAAAAATATATTAGCAAAAATTTATTATCAAACAGTCAAAGTTGAGTTGGGAGCCCACAACCAGTTACATTAGCTGTACAAGTTAGCAGAGAGGCACACTGACAGAATTTGAGCTTTTCCTCTCCTTATTCCCTTGGCAGCCATGACTGTGTTTACAGATGCAATTAAGGCTGAATGCTAAACTTAACAGTAACCTGCAAATGGTAATTTCTCAAGAATTTCTTCATCCATTTTTCATCATAGAAAGAGGGAGTAGGAAAGGCTGCCCATTTTATAATCACTAACCCATTAAAATGGTTCTCGGCACTATTACATCCAGGATTTTTGAGGTAAATATTCTACCTTATTTCTTCTGGAAGGACAAAGACAATGCTACAGTCAGCAAGCTGCAGGTTAGTGTGAATTGCTCTGCTGTGCTTCAAGTGTTGCATTGCAGTTTGTAAACCAAGTCCCTGAGGAGTATGGAGCAGCGGTAGCTGTGAGTCTCTCTGCTGCAGAGCTGACCGATTCCCTTTCAGCCACACCAAATTAGCAGAAGTGCTTTTCAAAATGCACCACCACCAAAACGAGGAAAACCCCCAAAGTGGCAGAGGCCAGCTAGAATTTGTTACCTTCCAGAACACTTTTAGCATGTACAAACCCCTATTTACTGTACAAGCAGTACTGGCACACAGCCCTTGGATTAGTTTTCTGATTGGTAATTTGGACCTTTTTTTCCCCCAGCTGTCATGGGGAGTTTAACAAATATTTGAGCATGGGTGAGTGGGTAGAAGCAATAAAGCAATGCATGGCTGAAATGATTTCACCAGAAGTTGCAGAGAGAAAACTACGCAGGACAAGAATAAGAGAGCATAAGCCCTTGTGACAAAGCAAAAGCCTTGCATAAAAGGGACTTGATAATGCTTTTATTTCTGTAAGGTCTCATGGCTCTTTGGAATCACGGATTAAGCCAAGATTTGGTGGGAAATGGCAGGTGGAAGTGGATTTAATATAGCAGGTGTAAGGAAACAGCTTCCAATAATACAAAGACTTTACTACTAAAAAGAAATACAAACAGCAGTCTTATTGGCACCAGACATCAGAAAACAAATTACTACAGACAGGAAGAGTTTGATAGACATTTTGAAAAATAAACCAACAAATAATTCTAGATTCAGGTGTCTTCCATCACAGCTTTTCTTTAAATTCTTTAAAGACCCATATGCCCAAAATTACAGCTCTGCAGTAAGGCACTAAATGGCATAATTTATGCATGAAAGATCTGGCACAAGAGAAGCACACATGAAAAAAAACAACCCATACCTTTGCTGCAGTCACTTAGGGCAGCTTCTGTCTTGTCCTAGAACACAAAATAGTTTTGTTGTATTTAAGTCATATTTCTTGGGAAACAGACTATTTACAATTGCAAGCAAAAATGTCTGGCATTCCAAGGAACTGGGATGTTCATGTCATCAAGGCTTTTCATACTGTTGCTTCTGATGTAAAGCTCCTTACCAGTGAAGGCTGCAGCGTTCAAACCACACGGCTGCCCCACCAGTGGGTCTACACTGAGCAGCCAGCAGCAGCTACAGCCAAAAGGCTGAGTCAGATCTGCAGGCCCTGGCTTCACCCAGATACAGCTTCTCTACCTCTGCCAATTAATTAAGGGCTTGGAATAGACGGTTCCCAAGAATCCCAGATAAATTCTCGTCTGCACGAGCTAAGATGTTTGGAAAGCAGATGCTGCCTTTAGCACTAAGGCAGCTTTCTCTACAAGGGACAATGCATGAGACTCCCACAAGCGTTAGGGACGAGATTCTAGTGCACCCAGACAACCACAGCTAGAAGGGGAGAGCCAGACAATCTGCCTCTAATGAAACAAGAAAAAAAAAAAAGCAACAGAGATCTTATTTTCATCCCAACTCAAAGGGCTTCAAAACAAACAAAAACTAGGCTGTTCTGTGCTTGTATTGTTGATCTAAGTAGTAGCAATCTTTCTACACCCAAGGAACTATTCTCTCCTCCATAAAACCAAAGCTCTGTCAGAGAAGAACACCTCACAAGCCTCTATTGCAGTGCAAAGCAAATGAGTGAGCAGGTACAGAAGAACCAACTTAATGGAGTAGTTACTAATAACACGTATCTATTTTCAGAGTAATGTTTTGGCCTGTCACGTTCCATGGACCTATAGTGGTGAGATACACTGGTTTGTGCATAGTTCTTTTATCGTCTTGGGCTCCTTCAGGGACTTTTGGATTAGTTTCCCAGTGATATGAATAGTTAACATCTGGATTATGAGGAGGTTTTTCAGTTTACAGCTTTCATGTTTTAAAAGTTCCAGTATCTGTTATTATAGATTTTATTCAGGTTTTTCCATGACTGCTCAAACAATTCAGCATTCCAACAGCAAGTTAGAGAATTCTGAGCAAGAATATACTGAATAAGAATTTATTTATTTATGTCTAAATACAGCTGCAAGGTACATTTCTAAACAGAGCTGCATCTGTCTCGATACTGGAGGAAAACTGCAAGAAAGTTCCCTTTGCAGGAAGGTAAACTGAGGACAGGAGTTACTGTGCTATTGTTCTATAATAATTTAACCTTAAAAACAAAGGCAAAAAAATAGGAAACAATTTCTCCTGGATTCTTAGTATTCCCTCTTTCTAAAGAGGTCAGAGTTTCTGTTCAGGCAGACAGATTGTGTTCCATGCCTTCCATGCAACCTAAGTATTGATCCTGTTAACATCTGGGCACCTGTCCCTGGTCAAGGAATTGAAAACATATGAAGAAAGCTGCAGTCATTCTATCCAGGCCATGTCCTGCTCTACAGGTCTGTCCTACTATATAGCAACTGTAGAGGAAGCAGACTAATTGCATTTATAAAGCCAGAGTTAGGAAGTCCTGCTTATGCCTCAAAGCATTTCAGCCAATTAAATGAAGACAAGTACATGCCAATCCAGGCTTTTACAAAAAACACTAACTAGCTACAACTCCAACCAATCTAATACATGGTCTGCGTACACTAAACATGATGCTTAAAGATATCTGTTCTACATGAACTTTAAATTTCATTAAAATAGAGAGAATGAAAGAAAAATCAGTATTTTAAACATAATGCAGCAGAGCAACTTTGAACAGCTGTTCCAACTGCAACTTTCAGGTTTGTGTCCATCCTCAGCCAAACCAAGAATACCAGTGTTTCTACTGGGAGCAAGACAGACTAAGCAAGTGGCAAACCCTGCAACAGCTTTATTCCTTTATGCACCCCTAATGACCCCATTATTGCACCTGTCATATAATCAATATACGGTGTTTTATGAAAAAAGAATACTCACCTGTTTCATTTTTGCAGCAGCTCTGTTTGAAAATAAAACAGCCCTATCTTTTTGGAAGCATGCTGGACAAATCTGCAGAGCCTTCGTGTAAGAGTCTTCTGCCTCTCCATACTCTGCAGAGGCAACAGAAAAAAAACAAAAATAATTTATTTCCTATGCCTGTACAGTCAGTGAACCACATGGCTACAGTTTCTTTGGAAACATTTCTCAATGTATGATGCAATATTAAACCAGAATCAGTAGCTGCTCTCACATAAAGTACATCACTGCGTAATACAGGGATCAATGACAATTAATTATTTTTAAATCAACACTCTTGTAAAAGCAGAAATATAGTCCCAAGCTTAATGTAACAAGTGCAGCATGATGTGTATGTAATTCCCATCCCTGAAACAGTTTCATTCTATTTGAGTACCAGCCTTAGAGGTAGAATCTCTTTAGATTAAGTGTATCCTTAAGCTGAAGGAAGCATGTGCTGAAACACATCATTACACTGATACCTGTTCAGCTATGGAGATGCTTTATTTGCCACATCAAAGGTCATTCACCACAAGCCTGTCATCACCCAAAGGTGATCACCCGTCATCAAGTCTGGTCTAAAGCAAGGACCAGCAGTAAACCACACAGGATTATCAAGTTCTTAATTTTCTAATAAAGCTAGAGTCAAAAGGCCCTCTACTGACTCTGAAAAAAGCCCTGCCACCTGAGAAGCACAGTGGCCTTCAAAAAGAGCATCTCTTTCCATGCACAGTAGCTGGTCACCATCCAGGTGCTTAAAAGGTGGTGTATTTCTGATTAGTAAGCACTTTAGCTGGCACAGGCACACTGAAAAGATCTGCCAAAGAACTTGTCAACAAGAGGCTGTGGATGAGACTTCACAAGATGATTCAGCTGACATTACAGGCTTGCTGCTTTCGTGGTCCCAGCAATTCCCTTCTGCCTGCTCTGATGCTTGCCTGAACTGGTAAATCATTCCCCGGGAATCTTGCTCTCCTAGCACACAATGGAGACCACTGACAGGAAGGCCACTGTCTGGTTATCAGGGTATACTTCCAGGAAAGGGAAGTTACTTGTTTGTGTCCCTGCTGACTGAAGAAAGTACAAACCTGCATTTCCTGGTTCATCTGTAAATTCTCTAGTCACTAGAGCATTAAATGAAAGGTAGAAGTCAAAATGACTTCCCCCTTTATGTTTTGTAATTAAAAGCATTGGTCCAGTTATTTATTACTGACCTCAACCCTGTTATGGATTAACTGTGTTCAGAACATGTCCAGTTCTGGCACAAGCTAGAAATTTACATGTATCTAGATGATTTTTTTAATATATATATGTGTGTGTGTACATGTACATCTCTATATACAGATATATGCATGTGTACATCTCTCTATACACATATGTATATACATGTACACGTGTGTGTATAGATGTACATGTAAGTACATGTGTATACATATATACAGATGTCTGTGTACATGCACTTACATAAATAAAACGTGTAACAGAGGCAGTGGATAAAAAGAAACATGCAGATGTACAAAGGTAGGAGAGAGATAGTGAGCCACCACATCCTGCATCCATTCTAAGCAGATGCATTAGCAAAGCTCAGAGCCTAGTGGGAGCCTTCCTTGATCAGTAAAGGAAACCATGTTGCTCAGGAGGCAGTCAATTCTGTATTGTGTTCTTGCATTTAAACACTTTGCTTTCATGAGAATCCTGCTTTAGTACACCAAGTCTTTGTGACTTAAGTCTTAAGGAGGACTGCCATCTCCTTCTGTTCTCTAGAGCTGGATGAAAAATGATATAGCTGACAAATCTGCATGATGATAGCTGTGAGATCTTCCTATGGGTTTTCCACAACATCACCATGATGGATAAGTATTAATTTAAGATTCTCTAACATCCATATGGTGTTAAAAGACTACCAACCCACCTCCTTTCTTGAACTGTTCATTTCCTTTCTCCTTCAGTGTTGTGCTCTCCTTTCTTCTTCTCTACAAAAGAAAAGACAATGTCTCAAAGTATCTAATTGAAATGAACAAGTAGGTCAGCTCCAGTTCCAAATAAGGTATGAATGGAAATCAGAATAAAATATAATCTGAAGAATTTTAACTAGTACCAAGATTGCTTGCTTGTAGTCACTGTGACATGATATACTTGATATATCCAAGAAACACTGGATTACAGCAAAAAGGCAATTAAAAAGCTCCAGCTGATGAACAACAGTATGCAGAAAGCATTCATAGTGAATTACATGATTTGAACTCATATGTTAGCTTTTTAGCTGGATGTTTGTTTCTCCAACTTAATTTAATTCAATCAGTGCAGATCAACTATGTAGAATATATTTTAGATGTAAAGTCTCAAAAGTCTTGCTTGAAATAATTCCTCCTCAGAAATTCCTAATTCCTTTCAGAGATGTACAAATCATGTTGAGCTGCCTGCATTAGAAACAGGACCATGGATAATACTGCCCTGAAAGATTTCTTATGCAGAGAATGACTAAACCATCAGACCCAGAGACAGGAAGATTGTTCTGTTATACAGCGAAAATTGCACATGCTGAGCAAAGTTGTGTTTTCAACCATGAATATCTTAATAGTACTCTTGGCACAAGAGCAGTTGACATGAATGCTCTTAGCCTTTGACGCAGAAAACACAGGATGTCACCAAGCCATCTCAACCTGGTTACAATGGAAGTCTTTTGCATGCAGACATACCTCACACAAGTAAAAAAAAAAAGCCACATAAGTGAGACAGTAACATTAAGAACCAATGCTCATGTTCACGAATCATTTCTATGGTAGAAAAATGACCACTTGACCACTGATTTTGCCCCCAGCACAAAGGACTTAAATCAAAATGTCTATAAATTACAGATCATTGCACAATTAAAAAGCCAACACTAGGAAAAGGAGCAGCTTCCTTTCCTGCAGATTGTGTAAATCAAGGATTAATGCAATTATCAATATCGCACAGAACATCTCCTTGGAAACAGCTAAATATAGTACTCTTTGTGGAGCACAGCACCATCTCACAGCTATGCCAAGTAGCTGACAAACAATACAAAATCAGAGGTTCTCTCCTCTTGCTTTTATTGGTTTTGGAAATTAATTCACTTGACCATTGTCACCATCCTAGAAATAACAGATCACAATGCTCTGAAAACCAGGCTCAGGGGAATGCCATTCAGTTGTGACACACAAATTGCACAGTAAAATATCACCTGACCCTTTCAGCACATGCATGGATCACTAGAGTTTTTCCTATCACCTATTAAATATGTTTTCTAATACTCCTCACATTTATAAACAAAACAAAACCAAAAAACCACCCCAAAAAGCAACAAAACATATGCCAGACAAAACATGCAGTAGTACTTAGAACCTGGCTTTCTTCCAGCCTGGACTGACAAACCTACACAAGTCCTTCCACAATGTCACTTGCACAAATGTACAGTAGACAGTTGGTGCTTTCTAAACACGAGCATGAAAACAAATTTAAGCAATGAAGACATAAGCTGCATTAAAAGCACAAATTCTTTGTATATATGCAGGATTCTGCTGTTCAGCACAGGGAGTACCTAACTGCATCTGCAAGCTGTACCCAAACTGCTGAAGTGCTGCAGAGAACAGCTCCAGCAAGGTCACTGCCACACACATGGGTGGCCCTCCATATAAAGAATGTTAAAAAACATCTTGAATGCATAGAGAGTGAAAGTTAGCACAACAGAAGTATTTTCATACCAGTGAACAAAGCAGACAGACTTCAGCACAGAACAGGCTTGGAGATGACTATCCTACTGGAAAACATGAAAGATCTACATAGACAACCCTCATTCAAGAAAATAAATCCTTGAAACACTGGCCTTACTGATTTCATTGCTCATGACCTATTTAGAACTGGCCTTTAAGTGCCATTAACTGATTCACTGTTGCATAAGGTAGAGTTTTCACTCTATAATAACAAAATAATTTTTTCATATAGAATGAGATCTCTAGCAAGGTCACAATAGTCCCAGTGCAAAAACTCCTAAAATCAAGGAAAATTGGATTAAAAGCTTTACCTGCATTATCATTATTTTGTTTCATTTTATTACAATTATTACAAAATATTAAATGTTTACCTCAGTTAAGCATTAAACATTAATATAAAATGTGATTTACAGCAAGAAGGCTTCAGGAGAACAAACATTCAGCTGAATATCCAGGAGGATTCAAGAGGATTGTGACCCAGAGTCTCAAAAGCACAGAAGAAAGACCAAGGTGGCTATATGGCCATTCTGGCTGGGGAAACATGGGCAGATAAAAGTTCTGAGCAACTGAAGAGGTGAAGGACTGTCACACTGGGAAGCTGATGATTCATACAACTCTCCTTCACCAAAAGTCTGTTCCTTGGTACATCCTCTTCCCTGCAAATCAAACTGCACAAACTTAAAGAATAGAGGACTATGAGTCACGTAACTGTTACAGACATACAAGTGACAGTCTTGTGGCCACTTGTGTTTGCCCAGCAAAGGTGTTGTCTCAGCACGTTTCAGAAGCTAGCAGCATTGTTAAGAACACTGTATATTGTTCTGCAGCTTACTCAGCTCCCTGGGAAGCAGCAGTGCAAGCAATGCAGTTCTGCTTCAAAATCAGTATTTCTGTCACAGCTTGACCAACATTTTCCAGACATCCCTGTATCACAGGGTTCAGGCTGTCCCTTAAGTCCCAAGCTGTACAAGTTTTCATAGTATTTTTCAAAATGGTAAAAGTCTATAGGGTATCTCATGGATCACTCTGGATTTGCATTTGAAGTATGACCCATGAGCAATCCATAGCAGTAGATTTTCCTAAATGCAAACTCCTCTGACTTTCCCACAAAAGGAAATAGCACACGTATTAACACTGCACATCCTAAATGTACTGCCCTCTAAAGCACACTATGTCTTTGTGAAATAAATACATCATTTATTCCTCCAGATATGCATTTCTTCAACAGAAGAGCAGTGGCAAGCCAACTATTTTGGATGAATTTACATTTAACCTGGAAGGACTGCTCTAATGGATGCTGTTAGAATCCGTCTTCTATTCAAATTCAAGGTAAAAAAACCCCACAAAAAAACAACAACAACAAAACCCAAGCTAAAACTAAAGCACTGTTAGAAGACATAACTTCTTCACTCAGTATGCTGAATTTCCAGCTTCAATGGACAATAGCAAATTGACTGGTCATCAGTTTACTGTGATCATATCAGCCTAGAGTGAAAAAATTGCAAGTGACTTGTCCTTGGGACAAATTTTGCACAATGTCATTTCAGTGTCCCTACCCACTCATTTTTCAGAGAAAGATTTAAGTAGCTGCAGGGCAGGTTACCCTTTCCTCAGCGAGGGAAGTAGGTCAGACAGAACTCCTAGAATGCTCTGCCTAAGGAAAAGATAACTTGACCCACTACATTCCCTGAGGCTGCTCACATATGACATTGGGGTCAGGTGCAACTTCCCCAACTTACACCCCATAATGATTTTCTGCCACTCAAAGTCAGCAAAATCTTAAGTTTCTTGTAAATTTTATTAACACAAAGATGACAAATTCTAAATGACAGGTATTAGTTTTTGATGTACAAAGTAAAAAAAAAAATTCTTTTTAAAGTCCAGAAGAAATAACTACATTTAACTAGTAATATGATTCTTAATGGATCTGATTAGAAATATTTACAGGTTTGGATACTGTAATTGCCCATATTCTGAAGAAATTAGGACCATAACATAAACCTGCCTGGCAAGTAAGAGGTAGTGAAGATTAAGGCCCAATCTGAAGCAATGAGAAAAGACAGCTTGGCCTTCTGACAATGAAGTACAATTCCAAAGAAAGGCCACCAATACAGATTCTGCCAAAAACCTCAGGGTTAAAAATAAAGGCACTAAAGCACTATTCTACTACTAGAGAACAAAGCAACCTACACATTCCCACTGTTTGTTTTGGAAGTAACCACTATAATAACAGTGCTGGAGTGAAATCCTTAAATGTAGCTGATGAGAGCTGAAGGACAAACACCCTTTGTTTGTAATGCTTCCAACTCTGCTTCCTCTTGCTGTTCCTATGCATTTTATTTGATCAATTGATTTAACTTTGCTGGAGAACTGTTCTTGGCTCCAGTTTTGTCAAGAGCAGCAAATGTGTACTCTCTTCTCTGGAAGGCTATTTATACAGTGTGACAATGCACATCTGCATCTTGTATGCCCTTCTGTAAGGTCACCAAGCAGCAGTCAATTTAAAATTGCTGGAGGTCAAAGGGTGCACAGAAGCAAGGAATTTAAACAGATAAGGAATATATTTTTCAGCTTCAAATACCAATTCTGTTTCTAAATCATCCATCAGTAGCCAACTGCTTCCCCCTGCAGTTTTGTGAAGCTATTGCTGTATCATGAATTCAAGGACTTGAATTTCAATTTAAGGTTGTAGTCACTCAAAAATCTTTTGGTAGAGTTGCCACTTGAAAACTGTGCCAAATGTGCCCTCTCCACTCAAGAGGCAGAGTAATAAGCATTGCTAGACTCTGTCAATCCCTGCTCATTTTAACTCCAGCGTACAGACACATCAGTCTTTCTACTGCCAAATCACTACCTTGTCCTGAAATTGGAAACAGCACTTCCAGAGACTAGGTCACATCTATCCTTGAAAGTCAGTTGAAGATAACATGTCAGACTGACTGTGACTATTCCTGAGTGACAATACATGCCAGTCAGTCACTCCTGTTTCAGAGGCAACAGCCTCAGGCAGAAAAGTGGAGCTGACCACTTAAGTCATCCCCATCACAAGTGTAAAAGGTCTCTATTTGACAGTATCAGCATCTTCCAGAGAAACACAAAGTCAGTTTTACTGCTGTGCAGTCAGTTGGATTGTTTTATGCATTATTAATCTGGCTGGTTTTAGCCCAACCACATAATTCTTCCTGGAAAGAGTTCTGAGACCATCACCAAGTGATCAACACCTAAGTACTGCTCCAAAATATGACTTGCTTCACTATACCCCATCTTCCATTTTGTACCTTAGCTTTTATTTTCTAAATACTACAGAAAAAACATCAGCTTTGACAGAGGTGAGGTTATTATACTACATTGGACAGATGGAAAACACCATATGTTGAAATGAATGACTACACCTGAGAAGCCATCTCGGAAGAAATCCCAGATCAGTTCTTCAATCCCTAAAAAAGCAAATTCTAGACAGAAGCTGTAGTTGATGAAAGAATAATGGGATCAATCTGAAGCACGGGAAAGAAACAGTGAGGAGGGAAACTGTTTAGAGAAATTTCTTGATTAAGACAATATTCTCTAACACATCCTGGAGCTTCTGGAGAAAACAGAAAAAAAAAAATAAGTAGTTTTAGCCCAGAACTGAAAACATCTCAGGTATAAGTCAAAAATACTATTTCTCAACAGTCAATTTCATTTAGTTCTTACAGAGTTGCTAACAAGATACTAATCAAGAATCTACACTGCTAGAGCTGTATTCCTTGTCTTGCTGACACACTTCCTAGTGTTAAAGTAGAAGTTGAGCACAACTGCAGCCAGCTGTAGCTCTAAGGCACACGCAAGAGCCCAAAGAAGGGAACCGCTTTTGAGGAATATTAGATATTTATTCCAGGGCCTTACAGCAGCTAGAGAGGAGTATTCTATATCCAAAATAAGAGCTAACTAAGCCAGGTGCTTAAGTCTTTGCCAGACAAGGCCCAAAGAACAAGACAACATCTGTCACGATGGAATAGCATGAGGGATTCCAAATCTTGCTGTTGGATAAACTCATAATTAATGGGTGTCTCTCCAGAAGAGGACTGGGTCAGACTGAAACAATTACTGTGTAACAGCTGCTGGGTGTCTTCTGATTAATTCTGCAGACTAGACCAACGTCAAAGCCATCACTGTCAATGACAACTAACCAGAAAAATCTGTTTGTAATGCATCAAAAGCAATTTACTGCTCAGTGCCTCTGCTGAGGCAGCAGTCAGCATGCTTTTGGAACAACAAAAAATAAATCTTATAAAAGTGAATTTTGTTTCAGGCTGCTTAATTCTTAAAAAGCAGAGAGTTGCAAGCCCAGGCAAGCAACCAGGCTCTATGCTATATCTGTTTTTAAGAGTACTTCTTGCAGGCTTGTGTCTTAACGTCCCTTCAAGTTCTTATTTTGCTTCATTGTGCAGACAAGACTTCTTACGGTATTGGTACTGGTTCCCTGGAAGTAATTCCTGTTGCTTAAATAGAAATCTTATTGTATGGGCTCCTGAAATACAATTGAGAAAAAACAGACAACCACTTGGTCCTTCACTTTGATCTCTGCAGCAGCTTCTGCATGGGTGAGAACTTCTACTCGGAGCTGCTATCATGAAAGCTTATACACAGGCTATGCATAAATACACAGAACAAGGAGTAGAATCTGTCTTTGCATCTCCAGAATAAATCAGAGACTTTCTTTTCTACAGCCTAGTTATTGGAGGACATTACTCAAAAGAACTAATTTATTAAAACTTCTAAAACATAACAATGTGCTTAGCTTAAAAAAACCCCAAACCACAGCAAACAACTATTAAGGTGTAGCTCCATAAATTTGGTTTGATGAGGGCTAACATCCAGCTCTCCTTATGACCTGAGTACACAGATGATGGTTGGTGCAGCAGCCACAGCTCATAGGAAGTTTTTTCTTCTATTTAGGCAAAAGAAAATCCATCTATCCCTATGTGCCATCTCAAGGCTGCCATTTGATGTCTAGTTTTACCAGCGCTGCCCTCAATCTAAAAATACAGCAATCTTTTTCATGTGAATCATTCCCTGCAATTGGTTCACTGCACACTCACACAGAGAGGTGTGCTGGCACAAGGGAGGAGGCAGCAGGGGGCCGACAAGAACTGATCAAGGACTGCTTAAGTAGCAAACAGCACTGCTGTGTCTGCTCACAACCAGTCAAATAAGCAACTTCTGAATATTTCTGCCTCATTTTCTGCAGCTGCAAAAAAACCACTAACAATGACAAAAATAAACAAACAAACAGAACCCCCATGGTGCCCTTCTTCCCCAAAATGATCTTCTGAGTAATTGGAAGATTTAAAAATGTCTGAAAAACTCTGAATAAATTGATGTATAGCAGCTTCTTTCAGGCCATAACTGAAATATATTTTCTTAAAAGCTGATCATTCAACAGAATCTTAATAATCAAAATATACAGAACATTTAACTTTTAAAAAATAAAAATAAAATCTGTAGCCATCAATTCCAAGTACTATGAGGAAAGTTTGAGTGGCAATTCAGGAATGACCCATCCCCACAGTTTTACTACACAGAGGCTGTAAGGTGACACAGGGTGAGATCATGCAAATAGGCTACTACAATAGTTGTAAAAACTGCTGTAGGCTTCTAATTCCTCCCTAGTTTCTGGATTTCTCAAGTTCTGCTTATAAGAGATGCCAACAATACAGAAATACTCATAAAGCTCTCTATGGATCATGAAGTTCACAATATAAACATTGCCAATCTAACAGTTACAGTGATACCAAGAGATAAAATCCCTCCATTTCTCTTGGTATCATCACAAACTAAGCTGAAGGGCACAACTGCTTAATAGCACTGGAAATAACCTACAGAAAGATGAGAACTGCAGCTGCC
This sequence comes from Brachypteracias leptosomus, assembly GCA_013401335.1. Classification (NCBI taxonomy): domain Eukaryota; kingdom Metazoa; phylum Chordata; class Aves; order Coraciiformes; family Brachypteraciidae; genus Brachypteracias; species Brachypteracias leptosomus. The sequence goes on from VYZX01015009.1 coordinate 90,203, forward strand.
TCAACACTTTCTCTACGGAAATCTTTCCAGCTTCAGTTATTATTTGGTACTCCCGCAGCACCTCTCAACAGGGTTCCACAAAGCTGAAGGCAAGTATTCAACATTCATAACTCTTTTGCTCATTTTAGAGGGGATAAAAAAATGATGTGCAAAATTAAATGATAACCTAACAATACAACAGAAATAAGAGCAGCACAAAAAGTAAGACACCAAGTTTTCAGGCCTGCTGCTCCTTCTAGAGTTTAATTCTATGACACAATTTCCCCCCAGTTTTTAGCACTTTGTCTATGAAACTCTTAAAATGCCTTCAAATTATAGGCTGCTGCAGAACCCTCATTGTGACCCATGATGACAATGCTCCTCGTTGCACATGCAATAAATACAAGTAGAAAAAGGCGACTGTTAAGTCTAAACTGGAAAAGATGCAAGGGCAATGTGACTTTTTTTTGTATAGTGACTAGGTCAAGGAAAGTGATTATTGCCCTCTGTTCAGCACCTGAGAAAACACATTTGGAGAATGCCCAGTTTTGGTGTTACCCCCGTATACATAAAAAGAAAAAGCCAAAACATTGAATTCCCAGAGGGAGTCTGATGCAGGGCCTCCAAGATGGCCAGAACACTGGAGACCATGACCTAAGCAGAGAGCCTTGGAGAACTGACTTTGTTCAGCCTTAGGAAATGCGGCTCAGGGGAGACTTCACTGAAAGAGAAAATGGAGATGTACTCGTCCTGCAGGGATGCAGAAAAAGGGCCACTGGTCACTAATTAAAACAAAGGAATTCTAATTAAATATGAGGAAAAATGTTTCCACCATGAGGGCAGACGAACACTAAAACAGGAGCCTGAAGAGGCTGTACAGTCTCCAGGCTCTGAGATGTCTGTGTGGCTCTGGGCTGGCTCATCTATTTGATCTAAATTGGAGCAGGGGGTTGAACTAGATGATCTCCAGAGACCCTTTTGGGCAAAGGATGCACCAGATAACCTCTTGAGATACCCCCCTCCCCTCTATTAGTCATTATTAGATCTCAAAGTACTACAACTGGCAAGCATCATCATGCCCATTTTAGAGAGGTCAAAATTTAAAGACAGAGAGATGAAGTAATTTCACACTTAGTGTCATTCCTACTTCAAGGAGATTATAGTCCATATTCCCCTTCCCCACTAGACCCATATTCCTTTTCCACCTCAAGGAACTAACATAACAATCCGTACTGCATATGGAAAACTACCTTTGTGCCCACTGATGTATTTTGGTCAGAGATCCCACCCTACCAGCAAGGGAACTATTTGAGCCAGAACTTGATTAAATCTCTGTATACTGGTAACAAAAAATTCAGACAACTGGTTGCCTCTGTCATCTTAGCTCTGCATATTTCTGCCCCTCATTCTCTATTTACAGTAGCTGATACTAAGACTATGGCGTATTCAAGTATTTTGTCTAACTACTTGATGACCACGGTATCTTACAATCCTGAAAACTAAATGCTGTCAAGTGACACCACTGACTGAGGGTCAAAAAAAACTTATTCATACACTTACAGGGAAGTGAAGACTCTTACAGAAGCTGTTGGACTTCCCCTAAGATCTATTTCAATAGCTCTCACATTATTCAGTTTGTTACCCAAACATTTTGTCCAACATAACCACACTGGAAGTAAACAAAACCACACGTTAATGTGTTTTGTTTGATTAAATCTTAAACTAGAGGGATATTTTCAAATCTAATCCCAAAAACTATCCTGAAACCTGCCCTGAGTTTTAGAAAAGCAACTTGCAGCTAATCAGGTGAAAACAAGAAATGCGCACAAAATAAACAACATCAAACAGGGAGATTTTTGTTTCTTATAGTCTGAGTCACTGTAACCTTACACATTGGTGAAAGTAAACAAAAATCTGCAAGAGAACGTGGTGATTAAGAACAGCAAGAAAAGCTAACAAAAATGTTTGTTACCTAAAAGAAAAAATTTAGAAGAGTAAAACTAGACACATACAAGAGCTTTAAAGGTCCTTTTTCATGCCAGTCACAAACCATTCAGAAACATGACACTGAAAATGTATCTTTTTATATTTCACACTGGTACTTTGGATTACCTGTTTTTCTTCCTCTGGCATATTTTTTTCTAGTTCTAGTAAGTATTCTTCATCTAGTTCTGTCTGCTTCCTTGAGCTACTCTCATCATTCTGTAAATTCCCTTCATCATCCAGCACAGGTTCTTTTGTCTCAAAGGACTCATGACAGTCATGGAAATACTCATCTGCTGTTGGGGGATCTTTGGCTGAAGATGGTATATATGCACTTTCCATGTTTTGGGGATTCTGTGCATCTTTGGGGCCAGTCTCTGAAGACTTCTGATCAGAAAGCTTTAAGTGCTCAAGTAATTTTTCAGGTGGACTTGCATCTTTAAACTCTTCCATGCTGGACTCCTTGGAGTGGTGAGGTTTTTAAAAATGAGAAAGAAATAACCCTCAGTAAGAATAATACAAATGCTTTGTCAGCAAGAGAATCTCTAAAGTATTTAAAAGTACTCTTGACATCACCTGAGGGAAACTGCTATCCCTCGGGGGAGGGAGCAACTTATACAATACACCACACAGGCCATGGGGCAGATACACTGTTCCCATGAGTAGCTCAGATTCCCAGCACCGGCACAGCACTATGCTACGGCCTTTCCTTTGCAGTGGGACCGAAGCCACACACACTCGCCTACCCACAGGCCCCGGCACCCCTCTCCCACCCTGAGCCCCTGCGGACTGCGCGCAGCGAGTCCCCGCCCCGGCCCCGCCGCCCTGCCCTCTCAGCCCGACCACGACCCCCAGAGTCAGGCCCCAGGCAGCCGTTCCCGGCTCTGTCATCTCAGCCCTCTCCTGCCCCCTGAGCCAAGGGGCCGAACGACGGCGGAGGCAGCCACCGCACCCCCTGGCAGCCCTGGCACCCCCGCCTCGCCCCGGCCGTGCCCCCCGGCCCCGGGCACACCTGCACCTGAGCCTCCGCTTCCGCTTCCGGCCGCGGCTCGCCTCGCGCTCCTGACCCTTCCCCCCGCCGACCGCTTCCTGCCGCCACCAGCCAATAGGGAGAAGCCGCGCGCAGGCGGCTGGGAGCTGCAGTCTCGAGGGCGGCGCATGATAGGGGGCGGTGCGTGATAGAGGGAGGTGCGTGACAGGGGGCGCGTGACAAGCGGCGGGCGGGCTCTCCTCAGACCAAGGGCAGGAGCTGAGCCGAGGTTAGGGCTCGGTCGGGCCGTTTCCGCGGCTGGAGAGTAGTTGTGTGGGCTCGCTGCAAGGTTAGAAGCCACATCTCGAAACCTCCCCTGTGGCAGCAGTGGGGTGCCGGGCAGCTGTGAGGGCGCGGGGAGGCTGGGGGCTGCTGCTCCAGAGGCTTCTCGAAGGGTCAAGTGCAGTTAAAGCTATGGGAGGTCCCTGGCGTGGTAGAGCCCTGCTCCAGTTCTCCCCATCCGCGGTAGGGCACTGTTGAGGATCACCAGAAGCGGTTGAGGGATGGGGTATGTGGTAAATAAAGAAGCACAGGGCACAGCTGGGGATGATGTGGGCAGGGGGAGAGGTGTGGTCTCAGGCAAGTACCACCTGGCGTGAAAAGATAAATCGAGGTGATAATGTAATCACCTTAAGATAGATAAATAAATAAAAAATAATAGAGAAGTCTTGGTAGAAGGACAAAAAGAAATAGTTATCTACAGCAGTACACTGGTAATGGTGGTTCAGGTCCTGTTGCCTGCACTACTGTAGCCTAGTGGTTTATTTATCTAGTGAGTGACTAGCGTGCGTGTGGTAACTATCACTTCTAAGGCATGACAAGTTAGTTGTTTCCAGTATAGACTTCAGTTTTGGTTTTTCTGTTCCAGTGACATAAAACCTGAGTTCTGTCTAATCAAGCACTCCTTTTCATCTTGTGCATGCATTCCTTTTGTACCCCACAAATGTTAATCACTGAATTTTGAAACAAAATGGAATTTTCTCAAGTTTTGAAGTCAAAGGCATGTGAAGCAATGATTTTTATTGAAAACCACTATGCCAAGCCACAAGGCAGTTAAGACATAGTCTTACAAGATTTTCCTTGTTCTAAACAACTTTTAGGTAAGCAAACCTGATGGAAGATAAAGTTGAAAGTGCTCCTCTAAATTAGACTTTTAAATTCTCTAATTTAAGGAAAAAAACCCCAATATCAAAACCCAACAACAACCCAAAAGCCCCTGCACTGTATAGGCTGCTCCAGGTTTGGGTTAGGTAGAATCTGTTCTAATCAGTAAGACACGGTCCAGGATTATTGCCAGAGAATATAGGTTCTTAAAACCAGAAGGTAATCAATCTTTTATTGAGAGGGTGATTCTTCTTTCCCTTCATACTGTGGGGAGATGACACTGAATGTTAAAGTCCTTTCAGCTCTTTTGCTGTTACTAGCCAAAATATCAAGAAAGTATTAAATCTGGCAGAACTCTGTTAGTGGACTGAAGTATATCTATCCCTTACGAGGGTGCTGGGGAGGAGGGGTGTCTTTAGAAGTATTTCAAGGTGTGTCTTGACTTCTGGACTTCTAGTTGTCATCACCAGGCTTTGATTGAAGTCTGAAGGGCCTGTGGGATGTTTGGTGTTTCAAAGCTGGGGTAGAAATTGTAGATTCAGATGCCAGATTCATTTTTGGTTTTAGTTTGTTTGATCACTGCTTTTAAATGAACATTTCTGATGACTGAGTTGTTGGCACCAGTGCTGATGGATGTGGGTGTTAACGAGAGGTTGGAACGCTTTGCAGTAAGTTGGCAAAAGCCTGGCTAGTTACGATGAAAGCAAACAGGAGCTCTAGGACTGATTTTTCTTCCTCTTTCTCTGGATAAAAAAGTAGATTCAGCATTCTGTGACAGCCCAGCTGCAATGATTTAGCCTGCAAAAAATGTGCCTTTCTGCTGTTCTGTTAGCACCGTGTAATTTATTCTGACTTACAGAAAATATTTCTGAACCTTCACACTGTCCTGTTAAATATCATGCTGTTTGAAAAGAGAGAAGGAAATTACAGCTGTGGTACAAAATCAATCCATGCAGTTCTGAATCTCCTGAAATGCTATTTAAATCTCCTCTGGCTATGCAAAGAGCACAGAGGTTTGAATGAGTTACAGTGTTTCATCCCCAGGAGGAATTGAACTGGTAAGAATAATACTGGGCATCGGGGGTCAGCAATCTCTGCAGGGTGGTGTGCTAGCCTTTATTTTATCTCTTCCAAAAGAGAGTTTATTTACCAGCAAAAACTCTAGAGAAATTGAACCTGCTTAGAAGTTTTGGGCTACTGCTGATCAGTGGCAAGATACTACCTTGCCTCCATGTGAGGCAGGGGTTTCTAGTCTCCACACAGCTCCGAACTTAGTGGGAGCCAGGACTAGGAATGTTTGCTTTTCAGGAATGCTGTGGTCCCTAATTCCAGTCCTTTGCCAGCCCTGTTGCACACCATGCAAACTCTATCTGCCGCCTTTGGCTCCTATCCCATGTTCCAAAATGACATCATGTTCCAAAATGACATTGTTGGATACCATCACCTTTTTAAAGAGTTCCTCAACTTTGATGAAGCATACCATCTTACTGACATCAGAGGAAGAAGTGTGAGAAAAACTAGCAAATTTTACCATATAAGTTTTCTACGGGCATCTCCTCTGATTTGGAGATACTTTGAGTCCCTGAATTTTAGAAACAGAGTCTATTCAGCATTTGTTTCTCCAAACACAACACAGGGGCAAAGACGCAATTCTTCAGACCCCAAGTTCCCTGTTCTCATTTAGGGGTGAGTGTTCCTCTATGAATCTTTACCCTAGATCTAGCAAGAAGGATAAGCCTTCCCATGGTCCTACTTTGTTAAAGATGGGGATGCCCCCAAGAGTCCTTTTCAGCAGAGTGACCTTTGAGCCTTATGGCTGCTGTTCAGGACTGTTGGTTCCCCCTGAGGTTAGCCTTGGGCAAGCTGCAGCTCAGTGAGTCTCTGAATCTCTCTTCTCTGGAACCGCTCTTCAGTGCCACTATGAAGTAAAATCCAAAGGCGGCTTCACTGGTATTCAGGGAATAGACACCAGGAGAACTGGAGGCTCTCTGCCCACCGTCAAGGGACCAATCCTCCAGCTAGAAGATGAAGAGATGGAGACTTTCTAACCCTTCATTAGGTATCAGTGTAGTCAGTGTGTATGACTTCTGTCTTTAAGATTCCCAAGTGCTGACTTACTGTCTGTATGTTTCACTTTCTTTTCCTTATGCTTAACTTTTCTTACAGGAGTGTTGTTTTCATGGGTTATTTTATGTTTGGAAAATACAAGAACCAGTGTCTTATGGTATTTTCAAACATACGTGTTAGTAAGAAGCACCCTGGAGGTTATAGGGCAGTTGCCAGTTTTTACCACTAAATCTTACTTGTTCAAGCACAGAACGTGTTAGTGTTGTGATCAGTCTTTTAGAAACTCTAATTCATTGCTGTAAGTGAAAGTGTATGAAGAGCTGAAGATTGTGTATATACAAAGAATGAAAACTCAGTATCATTTGTTTAATCTTCCTGGTGCTAAGGGATTTTTCAGAGCATTAATGTTTGTTTTAAGGGAACACCTGTTGAAAAAATCAAGAACATATAATCCTGAATAAGTAGATATGTTTGGATAAGAGCTCAGTGGTAGAAGCCTTAGCTTGTATTTTTGAGATTTACTCCCTTTTTTTAATGGGCTTACCTCTCCGGGTAAGCATGCAGAAAAATCCAGGGTCATGAGGTACCTCAAGTGGAACACTTTAATGCTACCACACTTTAATTGAGACGGGCATTAAGGTGAAGAGGTAAAGTCAGAGAAAGAGTCTATATGTCAATTCAGAAAAGCTGTGGGAAGTGAAGAATGTTGTGTTGGCTTGAGCTTTCTCAGTAGTACTGAAAAAAATAGAGGAATATATGTGAAAGGAGATTTGTATTCTTTTATTTCTAACACAAAAGTTTTCTACTAGATTATATACACATACTTTGTTCTTACTGCTTTCAAGATAAATGTGGATTTTGCCTACCTTTTCTTAGCTTTAACACTATTATAGAATACAAGGTGACAACTGGAAGGAGCAGAGCATTTTATTCAGATTGTTAAAAGCACATATTTTTAAAATTCATAGTAGTTACACCCTGTTTTGCAGCAATCCTTAGTTGGCAGCTGGTGAAACGACTCTGCCTTTTTGATAAAGTTATGAAAGTTCATGGCCTAATATCTTTGAGTTCACTAAAACATCTTCTAACAGGACCAAAGACAATGAGAATGTACCATATTTTCAAGTGTAAAATGTTCATAAAATGTAACAATAGACATACAATAGTGTAAATATTACAGGCCAGATGATTTTATGCTGAACAAACTCCTGAGAACAATACCTGGCAACTAAATCTCACTCTGAGAGTTTGCAGCTCCAGTGTTTATGGCGACATTTTCAAGACAGTTCTGCACACAATTAGGCATCTAATCTGTGTGCATAATTACAGTGATTTCAGGGACACGTTGGGTGACACTTTACTGCTGAATTTGATGTGTTCATTTGCTTGATTTATATGGAAAAGCAAGAAAGTGGAGCATAAGAAAAAAATGCACCTGCAGTTTGAAAAAACTTAAAACATTCTGGGTCTTGTGATGAATATATCATAGAATGGTTTGGGTTGGAAAGGACCTTAAATATCATCTAGTTCCAATAAAAGCAGTTCTTTGTTGGTTAAAGCTTGTGCTCCTTCCTGCAGACTTGTGATACCCACATATTTCATTTGTCTATGTGGATAACAATTTTCTAATATTTCATTCCAGAATGTTGCATTGTTTTTCTAAGTGACTCTAAATGAACTGTGAGTTATTCCAGTTCTGAACTCCCCTCATGAACATTTTGTGTTCATATATCTCAAGAATATGTGGATTTTCCATGTAACTTTGAGATGATCCTAAACTTGTTAGTCTCATAGACCATTCTGGTTTCATACAGTATTAAAGGTGTTAAGGTATTTCAAATCTGAGCCTGAAAGGTGAAATTTTGCCAGTAGACAGAAATAAACCCCTGGATTCAAACAGCAACAAACTATGAGGAAATGCAGTTGAATTTTGCTGTCTTCAGACATTCTTGAATACTAATATTGGCAGCAGAAGGTTCACAAGGTAGAGCCAATGTGAGGTCTGCAAACAGAACAATGTGTATGCATGGTTGTTGTTCTTCACTGAATGTCTGAGCTTTGCAGGACAAGCACAGCAGGGTTAGAGCAAATTTGGGTTAGGAATTCTGTATTAAAAGCGCCTTTTCTCTGTAGCCTGTGTCAGACTTGCTCTGTTGCCCACCTGAGTGCAACTCTTCTCAAGTGTTGCACTAGGATTTCCAGGCTGGACTCTAGTTTTACCCAGTCATGAAAGCAGGAACCTTTGTTGTTAGGTGAAAATAGCTAATTTATACTCAAGTTTATGGAGTATCTGATGCTGGTAACTCCTGATGTATCCTACAAGTACTCATTCCTGGAGAAAAAAAACAGGTCTGTGCTGCTTAAGACATGAATAGTGTCAATGAACAGGCTTACAGCAAGAGTTTGTCATTGTGAACATCGAGGTGCTTCAGGCCACTTTGGGTGCAGTACTGGTACAAAACCAAAACCAGCACTGCAAAGGTGCATACCAGTTACTGCCAACATGGCTAGGGTACAGACAGGCTGGCACAATTTGTGCTGCTAAAACTCAGCATTCTGGAAAATAGCTCCTCTTTTATTTTTTTATTATTACAGTAAACTGATGTGTTTTGCACAAGATGTGAATTATTTTAGAAATGAAGACTGAATAGAAGAGTTTATAATAAAACAATAGTGCTATACCTGGAAGCTTTCAGTGGAATGAAGAGGTGCTCTTCACAGCTTTCCTTCTTTTTATAAGTCCTAGTCCTGAGTTGCCTGAACAGCATTCTCTTTTTTTTTCCTTTTAAATAAAATAAAATAAAACTTCAAGATGCATAAATTTCTATGGAAACAAGATTCCCACTTTATGTACTTAAAGTTTAAGGAGGGGATTTTTAAAGGCATCTGCAGAATTTAGTTAGTTAACTTCTTGTTTTATAGAACCTTGGCAATCAGCTTTACTTTGTGGATTTTACAGTAAAAAAAGTTTTGACAAAACAGAGTTTTGGCAACTCATCACTTCTAGAAGAGACTTAATTGAAATTGAAGATAGGATATCTGAGTTCTCTTACAGCTTTAAGGAAAAGTCTTCCTGATTTGCTGTTAAAGAGGCTGAATTTGTGGTATGTAAAATCCAGGGAACTCTTAGCTGAATTAGTTATTTATGAGTCTCACTCGGAATAGAAATCCAGTAGATGGCGATGTTGGATTTTCAAGCCAGGTCCCCATTCATCTCTGATCCAGTTCTCATTGAAATGAGGGCTGGAGCCTCCCCTGTTCTACACTAGTGCAGTACTGGACTCCAAGCTAACTAGAAGAAGAGGGATGAACTGTTCCATAGTTACCTCAGGCTCCAGAGCATATGCTAAATTTGCTTTTTGGGGGCAGCTTTTTTGATCTTCACAGTGAAGAAACCAAAGCTCAACAAATCAAGCAAAGAAAAAATAATTACTATTTTCCAGAGGTCATATGAAGTTCACATTCTTTGCTAGAATTAAACATTTGCACACAAGTCTCAGTGGATTCAAATTATAGTCTTCCCAAAGTTCACTTTAAAGGAAATTGTGAAATAGGCAACTAAAGGCTTTTTAATCACAGCTATAAATTAAAGTTTTACTACATCTGCTTTTTAGGTTGACTTGTTAAAGGAATTGTAAGGGATTCTTATTAATTTTGAACATTCATTCTCTTTTTCTCTGTCTTGGCTGGAGTCCTATAAAGATTATGGGAATTACTAGATAGAGAGCATGTTCTTCCTTGGTCAAGCTAATATATTTTGACATAAGGAATTTCCAGTAACAACACCAGAGTTCCTTTCCCTGTCACCTTCCGCTTATCTTAATGACCCTATCCCAGTACTCTTTCAAGCCTTCCATTGTTTTCATCAGTTTGACTCAAGTTCACAGGATATAAAATAAGGATCCAACCTGTTAATTAAGACTATTCTTTGCCTTTATTGCTCTTTACATGTTTTGTAGCAGCAGGATGCTCGTTGTTCAGCCAGTGTAAATGAATTTGTCCCATTTGAGCTCAAAACGGTGCCAATCTGTGTTATTGGAGTATCTAAAGCAGGATTTGCTATAGTGAAGTCACTGATTCACCTGGTGGGATTGTGCCCTGCCAGGGACTTTCATTTGGGGCACGATGCTTCTTACACTGGTTTCAGACTTACACCCTCAATGATGTTAATGGAAGAGAGAAGTGACTGAGTCATGTTTCTAATCCATGGAGTTCACTGATTACAGAAATAAATAAAAAATGCAGTATTAACATAAAGCCAGTTCTTGATTAAAATCAGCAATAAGCATTTCATTGTGAATGACTAAAAAGCAGAAAAAATTGCTTCAGATTAATCTTACTAAACTGTGCACTTAAGTTTGAATGTGATATCCCTAAAATTATGAATATTCTAGGAAAAAGCCAAACCATAGAGTACAACTGCATATAAATTGAACCGAACCTTATGCTTTTACAACCAAGGCAAGAGGAATGCAGATCATCTGTCCATGTTGTAGTGATATAAACTGACGTAATAGCCGTGCTTTTCTCTACAGGGAGGCTTTGCTTATCTCCCTATTTTAGTTATAAATCAATCAGATAAACATGGTATTAAAAAATTGTCCTGTGACCATTAGGATGAATGAAGCCTGATTTATGGATTTGCAACCTTTATCTCTTAACACTTCTCATTTTCTTTTCGTATTTTCACTTCCATGTTGTGCTCCTGAGCTGCCTCCAGGCTCTGTGTGTGCTGACTAGTCAGTGTGTACAAGCTTAGTAGCCAGCAGCCTTTGAAGTTGGTCAATGGACAGACTTAGAAAGGTCGTCTCCTGAGAGGAGACACTAATTTGGATCCTTTCCCTCTATTCAGCCACAAGTTTTCATTGAATTGATTATTTTTCTTAGTTTAACTTCTTGTTCAGTTTGGCAGAAATCAATGAAGAGGTTCAAAGAAAGCTAATGGATGGATAGACAGAGGGAGTGATTGTGTGAGCCTCGTTTCTTTAAAAGACCAGTGTAAAGATTCATGCAAGTTAATAAGCAATATGTTATTTGTAAAGTTATATGTGCGTGTATATATATATTCATGTATTCATCTACAATTAAAGTGAAAGCAACTTTCTAGAATGTATTGGCATAAAGTCTCTGTTCCCGAGTCCAAAATTTTCTGTAGGCTAACCACATCTATTTTTATATCTAGATTTCATTTTGTTTCCCAGAAATGCTGTCCAACATATAGGAACTTTGCTGATGCCTTTCAAACATCATGCTTGTTCTTAGCTGGCTGCCACAAATATCTCTACACAGCCAAGAGACTTGAGTAAAAAAATTCTGTACACTTTACCACAGAAAGCATGGTTAATAATGCTTTGATTATTATATGTTCAGAGAGAATTTTCTCTTCCATTTCATAGACAAACCAATAATTACACATCCCAGGAGAATAATGAGGGAGTTTAGAGTTGTTTGCATGCATAAGTATACAAACCGAAAATAGTAAGTCATGGATAGAGAGAACTTAAGATGCTGCAATGAGCCACTTAAATGTAAAATAGCTGTTCCCCTTTCTTCTGTGAGCTTTTGGAGGTTTTCTTTCATACTTACCATATTTGCTGAATGCTCTGCATAGGTCTGCTAGAAAGCATTAAAATCTTGTAAGACAAATATGTGGAAAAATACTGGAAATAAGATGTGCCTGCATAAATAAGAGTTATCTGGGATGATAATATGTATGGAATGTGTGCAATGCATGGAGAGAATTAGGTTTTTGAGAATGGGATCTAATACAGACTACCTAGGAGAACCTAAGCTGAAAGCTGCCTGCTAGCATGTACTAGGACATTGCTGGGAGGACAGAAAGCATCCTGAAACCAAGGACCTGCCCAAAGACCTTGTTGTGTGCTGCAGGAAGGTATCTCTGAACACTTGGGATCCACAGTCCAGATAAATCTGCTGAGAATAGGCACTTTCAACTGTTCTTTGGAGGGGAGAGTAGAGCTCTCTTTAAAAACAGTGAGAGGAGGGCATAGAATGGCCATGGGTGTAGCAGTCATTCTGTAAGGGACTCATGGGTTCAGTTTTCACTCTAGGGACTGCCTTGAACTCTACAGAAAATCTTTTGCTGGATGTTTCTTGTAGAAACTGTACCACTGTATAGCTCAGACCTTAAGATGTGTTGTGCAAGTGGCAGGGATGTCAGGCCACAGTGTGTGCACAGCCATCTGGAAGGGAGGATTGCTGCTCTTTGCTCTTGTGCTATCTGGGCAGATTGTTACACATCCTGGAGGTGAAACAAACAGTTACTGAGGCAGAGGCTGGAATTTTCCTAGGTTAGTGCCCTGACCACTATGTTATTGCTTCAGGTGCTTTTACTGATCTTGGGAATCATGACTTACCTTCTGCACAAATTACACAAGGAAGGAACTAGTGCCCCTTCCAGTACCCCAAAAGTTATAGCCAGTAGAAATATTTTTTGATTCCATTAAAGTGACTTAAACTAGCATGATGTGTCTTCATATTCTGAAGTATTTCTTTTTGACCATTTCAGGATGAAAGTGGCCTTTCTTTGCCTGATGCATCATCCCCACAATACTGTGTTCTGCCCTATGAAATGTGTGAGCCATAGCACTGCCAGGACAGCTTGGGAAAAAGGTAAGCACGTGTGGTGGTGGGTGTATCAAACCAGAATCCAGTTTTTTCTCATGGGAATGAGCTGGTTAGTTTGTGGCCACCAACAGGCAGAAGCAGTTGTTAGTGTACTGGTACTTTCACACCACGGCTGCTGCAGATTATCATCTCTGTGGTGTGTGGCTTTGCTGATTTGTATCAGGTGAAAGTCAAGCACAGAAACTGATAGCAGAGAATGAATCTGTTGAATAGAGTTGCTATTTTAGAATTTTCTAAACTGAAACTGCACTTTATAATATTAATGTCCCCTCTTCTCTCCCTGTCACATTTGTAAAGATAATAGAAAACTGTATTTCCAAAGAGTGAAGAATGTAGAATGCTCTAGAATTTCAGTCTCATTCAGTTGGATCGATTTTACCATAACTCTTTTCAAAAATAAGAAACACTTTTGTGATAGCTGAGTGCATTGAAGCCTAATGGGTTTAATTTATGTGCAGCTGGGCTGTAACAACAGTCTCTGAGCTATTACAGCTGTGCCTCTCGACTGAATGGCTCTGTACAAGCCCCTAGTTAGTGATTAAGCTCCACGAAGTGGCTTAACCCGGAGAAGTTCAGTGTTTTATGGACACCTTCTGTGCTAAATGGCAGCAACTCCTCTTTGGAGGAAAATCTATTTGCTCACAAAATGGGATAATCAGAAAGTCTGTTAATATGCATAAAAACATGCATGATGGAGTATAGTTGCATCTGATAGACCACCATCCTCTGCCAATTGCCATTTCACTAGGTTGTGGATGTTCTGCTTGTCAAACTAACTTTGGCTGTACTAAAAAAATGGGCTAATATGGGCTTGTCCCTCAAGGTTTGATGGTGATGCCATGACCCAAATAGTTATTCCTTTAAAGGAAAACACTGCAACAAGTGAAGGACTAACAAAGGGAAGAGGGTGATTTGTATAGCCTCATTGGGCTGACTTTGCCTGGTGGAGGTTGTAGAAGATTCTAGTGGTAAAAATAAAGATATTTAAAATACATTTGTTCTAGAGAAGTCAGGTGGCCTTGCGAGGGTCTCATATTTTAAGGTGGCATACAAGACTTTCTTCTCTGTAATCTTTATGGTCCCTTCTTCAGATGCATTTTTTTTTTTTTTTCCCATTTTTACAATCAGTTTTATTGCCTGTACCTCCATTAAAGCTGTTGCTGGAGGTGAAGTAGGTGTTTCTGGCAGCCTATGAGCAGATATGGCATAGTGTATTTGCATGGATGGGACCCCACTGGTACAATGTTGCTGAGTATAAGAAAAGGCTGTATGGGACCCCATGAAAATGGGAATTTGTGAGACAAAAAGTAAGGAAGAAGAGCAGTCATCTGTTTCTTCTTGGGAAGTCATGTAATGTCATTCATGGCTGTGGAGATCCTGGTATGGCAAGATATGTACACGACCTGGAAATAGCTTATAGAAGAGAAATGTATTTTGGAGGAATATTAAGAATCTTTTCCACTTGTTACAGTTACAAGTTGTAGGCTTTCCAGTCTTAAAATTTAATTGGGTAATGGTTAAGAATGAGACAATTTGTTAACATTATGTCTGAAGTATATCTCTGGTATTGCCTAAACTTGTTCTCACTTCTTTCTGATATCACTGGTTGCTGTGCTGGAGCCTACAGTTTATCATTCCTCCAGCTGTCTGATGCCAGGGATTGTATGAGATGATCCCTTAGGATGTGGCCTAATTAATATGCTAAGAAAAATGAGCCGGATGTAAATGTCAGTCTTGGAAATGACAGAGTGTATTTGTTTTGATTGCCTTCGATTATTTCCAATTTGTTGTTTTCCAGCTTCAACATGGTGAATAAATTTTTTTCCCCTTCTTGTTTTCCCTAGTATCAGAAGTCCCAAGCAGAGCTTCTCTTGGTTTCCTGTGTTCTTGGCAAGGCAGCATAACCTTGTCATGTCCCCAGGGAGGTTGCCCTTAACATACTTGCAGGAGGTGGGCTTGAGGAGGGGAAGCACTACAGGGTAGAGATCCTGTGGCTCTTGAGCCACATATGTTTTGCATGCAGGTCCAATGTGCCTCCTAGGCTCGGTAGGACACAGGAAGAGCAGCTGTGCTGTGGCTGGCTGTGAGAGAAAGCAAGTTAGCAGGGGTGGATGTAGCACAGTCTGTGCTACTGTCCCTGCAAAGTCCAGCAGCCTTCCCAGCTCAAACTTGAAGAAGAGCAATGCAACTCTTGGGGAAAAATATTACTGTCTGTGGAATGCCTTCTCTTCTCCACTCCTTAAGGCTTATGGGACATGTGTCTTGGGGATTTTGGCTCTCCAAAGACTTTGATATATGATTCATAAAGTTAGAGGCACTAGATATGATAAATGGCATGATATTAATGGCTATCGTCTCCTCCTGATCAATTATAGTGTTTAGACAAAGCTATTTTATAAGTACTAAAATGGCTGAAATTCTCTTCTTATAGATTTTAAAAAGCAGTAAGGGAGCTTTCCTTGCAGTTTTTGTAACATTACATGTAAAAATATATGAAGACGATAAGTACTCTATAGGTCACTCCAGTATGGGATAAAAGCCTATCTTAGAGAATTATGTCATTGTTTAAGGAGCTTAAATGATAATCAGATCACACAGCCTTTGTTTGGACTAGAAACTAATTAAAAGAATTATCAGTCTCTGAGAGCTACAGAGTTAAAGACTTTAGAATAATGGAATGCTATTTATTCTGAAACCTTGCAGTGTCACTTAGAAACTCTCAAATACAGATAATATTACTTGGATTTACTTTACACTCTACAGGTCATGTATGACTGAAAATTTAGCTAAGTGTGTTGTCAGGTGGTTAGATTAAACACATTTATTTCCCATTAACGATAATTCTGAAGAAGCTTTACAAAACTCAAAGTGTTTGACAGGCTACTGTAGGTTCCTTCCAAAAATTATCACAATAGGTTAGAAATACAGTTCTCTGCTGCTTAGAGGCCCAAGGAGAATAGCTTCATGCTGATATATCGCAGGTAGATAGAATATTCTTTATGGAAACCTCAATATATGAGTAGCAAGAGGTTTTTTTAATGTATTTTATAATATTTTTAAATTTTACAAGCATTGTCCTTTTAAGAGGAAATCACAGCCTTCCCCACAAACAAAATGGAATTATTAAAATAGGAGATTAGTCATAACTTCAATCAGGATAAGTCTTGAAATGTACTTACGTGGTTCTTACTATAGCATAGGACCATGGGAAGACTTTGGAAATGACTTTCCTGTCATTGCTCTTGGAGTTGGGGGATATTTCATCTAACCACAAGCCACATCCATCCCTGTCAACTTACTGAGAGAACACACATTTAAGGAAACGGCTTTCTCCTGGGACGTAGCATTGTTAAATTGTCCCTCAGTGGTTTTAGTACATCTGCTTATGGTTCATTCTGTTTCGAGCTTTAAAAAAAGTCACTAAAATTCCTAATAAGGAAAGTCTGAGTTGGAGGAAGGAGTAAATACCAATTTTCATGATTTGTACTACCTCATGTAAAAAGTTCAGTCATTAGTTTCATGATTCACACTTAATTGCAGGAGATGAAAATAGCATCCAAACATGACCTAAAATGTCCTAGAAGATATTCTCAGGAATTCTGTTACAGTACTGTATTATTAAACTGAAAAATAAAAATGACAGTGAAACTTAAACTACTCCATTGTTTTGACTCTTTCTTCTTATATGAGTGGCAAAGTAAAAGTCTCTAAATGTGCAATACAATTTTCAAAGCGTGCTGAAAGAACCAGGGGCTCAGCATCTTTGTCCTAAGGCTGGGGTTTGGGCCTCCAGCGGTCAGTGTCATGCTGTGTCTACAACACTGTTTATGAGGTATTGGAGTGATTTATGAGTGTTGCTTTTAGAAATCAGATCCTCTGGTAGCCTGTATGTTTATAGGACACTTACTAATGTGCTGAAATGTAGATTATGAGCTCTCAACATTGTTGGAGTTTTCAGACTTTCAAAAAAGAACATGGTGAAGGACAGAGGAGTTGCACATGTTGGTGATAAGGGCCTCATGGAAGGGAAGCAACTGCAGAGAGGTTCAAGAGCATCCTAGAAGTCATAATGGCAAAGTTAACCCCGATGAGTGTTTTATTTTGAAGTGAAAATTGTGATGAGGGAACTTGGCAGAATTCCAGTCCTATAGTAATAGGTGCAAGTGTTGAAATTGTTGCGAAATTACTTTAATCTTTGACATCGTTTTCCATTTCTAAAGTGCTAATGTACAGTGAAGTACAACAACAACTGTAAGAATTTACAGGCAAACTCAGCGGCAGCTGGTACCGAGGTACAGACAACACTGCATTGCTCACAGCCACTCTCAGGCACCCTTACATGCGGCTAGCACACGTGTACACACGCACGTTCGTACACATTCCCCCAGCCCACCCCCATAGTTATACATTCTTTGTATATACATATGTGTTTGGCTGTTCCACAGCACTTCCACAACAGCTAAATAATTAGGTATGTACTTCCCTGGGTTTTTGTGGCACCTTCCCTGCATTCTATTTTTGCTTCAGTAGCCTCTCTAGCAATTGACTGGGGGTATGGTCAGCCCCTACACCACTCTTGTGACAGAAAACTGCCTGTTCCTCACTGGCTTCCCTCGAGTGCTATGCTGAGAAACTGTGCAAAGGTCCATCTCTTCACCTGGGCTAAACGTCAAACAGGGTGGTGTATGAAGAGAATAGATCATTTAGAATCTGTTCATTCCAGTGTCATGTTTGCTCTACAGCTGGTTTTGCCATTCAGTGTGTCACAGATGGCCTCGTGGTCCCCACTGCTGGGAGCCTGGCTGCCGGCAGGAACGTGTCCATTGCGCTCTGTTAAGAGATTGAAGGTGAAGAACTGGCATGGGTCCTTTTGTCTGCTGCCTTCCTGTAAGGGGCTCAGGAAGCAGCTGGAGTTTTTCCATTCCTGGAATGTGCACATCTCCATATGTGGGTGAGTGATTTTGCTCAGGTAGCCAGGGCTGGGAGATGCTGAAGATAATGTCCTCTGACTGCCATTTAGGAAACTCCCGCTCTCTTCCAGAGAGTCTTTCCTAGGGTGTTCAAAGGAGCACCGATTCCAGTTTCTGTAGCTGTAGGCCCACCACCCCAACTGCTTTCGACGGTGGCACTGGCATTTTAGGATCTGTATAAAAGCCCTCTTGAACTCTTTGCTTGAGCAAGGGTAGATGATTGGATTCAAGCAGCTGTTAAAGTAGCCAAGCCAAAAAATCACCTTGAAGATCGTTTCAGGGGGCTTCAGAGCTGAAAACAGAGATCCTGTCCAGAAGAAACAAGCAGAGACAATATGTGAGGTAATTGGTTTGTCCAGCTTTAGGAAGTCTCATTAGATTACTATTAGAATATGTTTGTTAAAAATCTTTAATGTGGGTTCCTTTCTATTTTGGTCTTTTGGTAATAAAATGTTATTTTTAAAGCTAATAAGGAAATATTTTCCACCATCTGAAAGCTAAAGGAGCATATAATTAATGTAGAATTAAAAAATAAAAAGCAGTCCTTGTGTTTATATGTACACATCTGTTGCAGTAACATCTATCGATCCCAATGAAATATCAAACCTCCATTGTCCAAGCTATTGCACAGTGCACATGTGGAATAAGGTTGTGTCTTCTTCAAAGGGCTTTGGAATGGCACTTTTAAGGAAAAGTTCTACCTGTTCCCAGGCTTCTGGGAAGGAGTGTGTTCAGACGTACCTTATAACTTCTAATACATTCTCTGGCAGCTCCTAAGCATCACCCCATTTATCAAAATTATTATCATAGCACAAACCTCTGGAAACCTGAAGTTAATTGTGGTGCTTCCTGTATCTCAGGCATTCATAAAAATGCTGTAACCCAAACAAAGAGGTTATTTTATGAGTACTTCCTCTTCTGTTCACAACCAAATAATTTCCCTAAAGAGGCAGCCCAAATGAAAAACTCATACTGGGAAATCCATTTCATGTACTTTTAGTATTAAAACCATGCAATTGACCAGCTAAATTTAGCAAAAGGGGCTTTCTAAAAGAATGCATGACATTTACAAAGCAAACCAGGCATTCAGCAGTTACCCAGTTGGGAAAACACCTTTGTGTCTGGCTCAAGTAATCAAAGAGTGGGGATTCAGGAGAGAATCCTTCTATCAAGAACTGGAGTTAGACTTGAAGTGTTTTTCAAATGGAAGGTGACACTCAAGCCTGAATATCACATCTCTGAGAAGAGCGACCTTTTACACTGGAGTGGTTTCAGATTCCCTGGGCTGTGAAAGCAGCTGAGTCAGTTGTGACTGTCAGGATGCCTTAGCAGGGAGGGATATCATTCTAGGCATATTTCCCATCTCAGAGCAATGTAGAGGCAATGGCTTGGACATCAAAACTATGCTAGAGCACATCCTGGCTTCTCGGGTAATAGCTCTTACGTGCCACAGCAGGTACTGCTGTTTATCTAGATGAAAATGCTGGCCTGGTGCTGACTATATGCTGGGACTGAGACTCCTTAGCTCTCAAGAAAGCCAAAGGGAGGTACGTGTGTGTCATTCCTCACACATCCACTGCCCTCAGTGTGTTAACTAGTCCTTGAGCTGTCTCAAAGAGAAAATAAGGTGCTGAGATGGCATCAGCTCTATGGAGAAACTCTTCCTCCCCCTCACTTGGAGGAGTCAGGAAAGATCCTGTGAGTTCAGAATAATTGCTTTTTCCCCTGGCAGTGTTTTGGGATGGTGCCAGCTATCACTACCTCTACCCATTTCCTCAGAGCTAAGCAACATGCTAGCTCTTAAGGGTAAAATGGAGGATTTAAATTACAAGGTTCTTAGTATTTCTTTTAACTCCTGCACTTTGCTGACTTTTACTCCATGCACAAGACTTTTGTAAGTTGAACCCATGTCCCTTATTGCTTTGGTGCTGCTAATGATTTGCAGGGTTTGACCAACGACTCTTCTGTCTATCTGATGGAGGTTCTGTGTCTGCCCTGATTGATACTGCAGAAAGTACAGAGTATAACATGTCTAATGTCAGAGAAACTGTATTTGTAAACTTTCAGCAGATAAATCAATGCAAGCACTTAAAACTGCATCTTGTGAGAGTTACATGAGAGTTTCAAAGAGTGTTACTCTGATGAAAGATTCAGTGACAATTCATGTTTTTCTATGGAATGAGGCATTAAACAGGTGTCACATTCTTATAAAGCTTTAGGAAAAGTTGATCTAAGCTTATTACTGCAGCCAAGATGATGAGGATGCTCCAAAATCTCCCACATGCACAGCTGCAAACCTTTTCAGGACTCATTTTGTAAATAATAATTGCTAATATTTTCCCTCAGTTTAGGGAAAAGAAGCTTTGTGACTTTATCAGACAAGTACAAAACATTATTATGTACAGAGCTTTTTCGATCTCATACTGAAAAAATTATTATATTGTTTTCTAGAACGCCTTTAAAATATGGATGATTTTTAGCTCTTAAAGCCCAGTAAACCTCATGAAGTGGCAAAAAAGCTCCCATTTTTCTTATCTGTGAATGTTGAATGAGCAGTGTTAAATTTTTCCAGATTAGTTTGCCTTTCTCTTACACTGTAACAACTGAAAATCTACAAGACATTCCTCTACCAGATTTAAATATTTGTAGGCATGTTAAATATGGACAGAGCAAATACTATGGTATTGTTTTCAATAAAAATAAGAAATTAAGGAAGCTTACTGACAAATTTTGTGAAGTTCCCTAAGGACAAATGAAATGCACTAAGCTATAGAGAAGAAAACTGGAAATGAATTGTGCTTGTATGATTTATATTGCACATGAACTGGATATAACTACATACAGTAAAGACAAAAAGAGCAGGTAGGGAAAAAAGGTAAAATCTGGGTGCTGAAAAATGGCTAATCTTTGTAAACTACTTCAAGAAGTATGTACGCCCTGAGGAGAAAAGGTAAGGAGCTTATGCTTAACTTTCATGACAATCTATTTTTCAAATGCCATTTGAAAAAAAAATATCAGCAGGCTATTTTCAGCAGCTGCAGCAAACAGCAAAATGTTCTTTTATATTAAAGGTCAGTAACACAAAAAAGGAGAGAATTTCCTCATAGCAACCCCGACTGGCAGAGGCACCTTGTGTTCAGGCCTGATTTTAGAAAAATCACTGAGCCCCTATCAGTCATTTAAAAGCTATCATGACCCTGGCTGAGTCATTAACAGCAAATCTGGAAATAGATCAGTTTGGAAAGCTATGTGGTGGTGTGATTTAAAAATAAAGATCAGCATTTGTCCACAATAGTAGGAGAGTTCTGAAACTAAGAAATTTAGGAATAAGTGTCAAGGAGTTAATGAAAACACTGATCATTAACCACTACTTCATTCTCCACTTTCTCCTGGTTCTGCAAACAGCACAATCAAGTGTTGCCTGATTCTTAAATTAGACACAGATGAGTAGATTGACTTTTCACAAGAAGGTGAGTAAGCATACTTTTCTGAACAATGAATATTAATTTGATAAATAAGCCATTGATTTATGGACTGGTGTGTTAATTGGTTTTATTTCAGTTACTTCTTAACTCCTCTATTCTTCCACTGCTCTGAAGGGAGGTAGATTTCATCTATGAATTTTGTCCATGTATAATGTGCTATTACTTCCTAGTTTTTTCTCAAAAACCAGGTAGGCAATTATTCCAGGAATGCCCTGGCAGTAAGAGAGGTCACTGCAGTCCCAGTGAGAAGTTCATATATAGGAGCAGAACTCATTTGCTCTCAGATAGCACTTTTCAGGTGTCAGTCATCCTGACTTTGTACCACCCTCGTGGTTTTACCAGTGGGCAATCTGAGCTGTGGGCAGGTAAAAGCAATCAGCTGAAGGTCCTGAGCTACGTCATTTTTACCAGTAAGAAAGATTTTGTTTTACCAGGAAGAAAACCACGACACCTGGCACTGCACCCCACAGTGGGTAGTACAGCGCATTTAAGTAGTGTGTTTGGGGGGTCCTGCTACCTTTGATACCACCCAGGAAAAAGCAGAATTCAAGAATATTTCCTGAGATTAAGAGAAACTGGTTGATGCATGTGGTCAGATAGGTTGCTGGCCCTGCAGAGGCTGTATGTGATGACTACATGATCGTAGCAAAACTCCACCTCTGAAGGCATCCATGGCTAGTGAAGGGATCTTCTACTAACAAAAGCAACATGACAATTCATCTTTAAAAACACAAAAGCTACCTGCAAAGAAAAAGGAAATTGAATTGTTTTCCCTGTCCACAGGGGCAAATACGTGAAGCACAATGATTTGAATTGCAGCAAGAGAAACTGAGATTATGGACTAGGAAACACTTTCTGTCTTCCAATATAGGAAAATTCTGGAATGTACTGCCGAAGAAGGGTGTAAAAATCCAACCCTAGAGGCTCTTCAAAACAGAGTAGGCACATGTCTACTGATTTATATATAGCTAATCCAGTCTTGGGGTTGGAGGATGCCCTGAATAACCTCTTCAGATCCCTTCTTGTCACTCTTTCTCTGATCAACTCTGCAGAATATAACTGTTCATCAGGAAAACTTTATGGCTTAAGCTTTGGCAGCCCAGCAGAGTTTTACATTTGTGGTACTGGAATCCTGCTAATACTGTAGTCTTAGATCCCCTTAGTAACTATATCCCTTATTTAGGTTGAGGATTAACTGTTAGAAAAACGGAATGTCCAAGACAGATACTTATTTGGGCACTTATTCTCTTCAGGGCTTTGGAAAGTTTCTGAGTTTTTTGTGTTCAATCTCTCCTCATGGTGTAGAATCCTAGCCTGAGTTTTCTACAGAGAGAGAAGAAAAGCTGTTCTTTGTTACCTAGGTGGTTTAGATGTATGTCACCATTCATGCCATGTACTTCTAAGTAGAGTTTACTTTGGTAACCATTATGCAAAGCTCCACTGCCTTTCACCATATAAAGATATGAAATATATTTTGATTAGCTTGTATATTTTTAACCATCTCTTTTTGCTACCTTGCTCTTGAAATTAACAGCAATACCTTTTATTTATCTGCACACTTGCTTTACCTCACAACAGGATCAGACAACTGTGAGCTGTTTTGGTACCTTGATAAAATGATAAAACTAAGCCCAATAGACACACATCAGACTAATATTTCCTCCATTAGTCTCCAACTACTTTCCCATTGCAATCTGATAAGTAGATTAAATATTTCCCTGTACGGATTTAGATTGCTTTTCAAAATGGCTGGAAAATTTTGCATATGATTATCTCCTCAGTGATTTATTTGTGATGGGGGTTGCCAAAGTGACTTCCCTACTCAAAGTAATCACTCTCCTGATGCTTCATGCTTAACAGCTTCACTCTAAGGGAGTGCATATTTTGTATTTTATTTTTCTGCACTAAACCCTATGATTTATTAAACGTAGCAGCACAATCTTACCTCTGATTGCACCATTGACACCAGTGAAGTTTTTGCAAAGCCTGTGTCCAGCACAAATGGAGAACAGCAAATATTTCAGAATTTCAATCAACTTCTTCAGTTTTGATTGATTTTTGACCATGTTCTCACCAGGCTTCATAGAGCTATTCAGTTTGGAAATGCACTGAGCAACAGCAAATATCATAAAAAGGAATTAAGTAGTATTTTACTTAGTGAAGGCTAATTTCATTTAGAGTCTGGCTGGTTCTTTTAATGAATGTTTTATTATAAAGAAAATAAGTAAAGCACCCTTAATGAAATTAGGGAACATTGTGGGAAACAATTTGCCGTATTAATTGTCTTCGCATATTCTGCTGAATATCTGGCCAGAACACCACTGAGACATTAAAATTCAGAGTCCACTGAAGTCAGTGGGAGTCTTTGAAAGCCTTTGTAAAAGTTCATAGGGACTTCAGTGAGCTTTGGAAGAGTCCCTAAAATAGAAAGGTGAGCAGTAGGAAAACCTTCTGGACTGGCTTAATCCCAGTACTCTTAATTAAAGAAAACTCTCCACTGAAGGAGGTTTTCATGTAGCCCTCTGCAGAGGAGAAACTCACTCACTCACTCACTCTCCTCTCTCATATTTTTTCCTGCTCTTTTTCTTCCATCTAAATATCTGCTCCTTTGCTACCCCTCACAATATTTGCTGTATTTGTCGAGAAAGGAGGATAGGAAAGTTAAGACCTTCTGTTTAAGGATCCTTAATGTAGGTTGTGATCCTTAATGTAAGTTGGTGAGCTTCTTGACAGAAGTGTAATACACAGGACATGTTTGAGTTTCCACTTCCACTTTACGGAAGAAAAATCAGCATCAAAATTAGACCTGCCAATGCAACCAACCAACCAACCAGACAAAACTCCCCAAACTACTTCCAGGAGAAGGGAGAAAACTTCCTACTCCAGTTGTGTGCATATGCTAGGTGATCAGATGCTGTCCTGAGTAGCTGAAACATAACATGTAAGATAATGTTTCTGAGCTAAAACTTTTGAAATTGCATTTGATATCTCTGTGCCATTCTGCTCTCTGTGCTACTTCCAGCTACCCAGAGGAAATAAACAACTATGTATGACAGTTGTTTGTGACAGTCACAGTAATTTGTGAAATACCACCGGCTTCCATTGTGTGGTTATACGTCCTCCCTTCATCCTTCATCCGTACATGATGGCACTGAAAGCCAAGAACCTAGCAGAATTACAGGGTTATTGTAGTGGGAAGGGATGTGATGGGGTCTCTTGTGCAGCCCCCTGCTCAAATAAGAGTCAGCACTGCATTAGGTCCCCTGAAGTCTTCCCTTCTCCAGGCTGGAGGAGCCCTGTTCCTTTACCCTCTGCTCACACAATGTGCTCCAGCCTCATGGTCATTTTGGTTTCCTCCACTAGACTCACTCCAGTTTATCATTGTCTTCCCTGCATGGATGCAGTGCTCCAGACACAGTCCAATGAATCTGGAGTAAAACAGCATAATCACTTTGCTCCATGCACTGGCTCCAGTCCTGTTATACAGTCCAGTGTGCAGCAGCCTGCATCTGACAGGGACATTTGAATCATTTTACATCCCATGTTAATGTTTGTGTGAGTCACCCTAATGGGTGAGGGGATTCCATGTGTGTGTATTTTTGAGAATGCCATATATCAATTATTTGTACCCAGTGGGAGGAAAATTTTAAACTATTAATGATCTTTTAATCTAAAATTAATCACATTCATCTTTACTAGCTGCCTTCTTTTTAATATCTCTGCTTTTTCTCTCTAGGCATGTTCACTTTATACTTACTTATTTCCTTTCTTCCTCTTAATGTTTAAATATTTATTTCTACTCTCCTTATGTCTCATTTAGTTTTTAGCTCCAACTGCTAATCTCTTTTCTAATCAATTTTGTTGTGATATTTGACTTCCTATTCATTAAACATCCATTTTTAATAAGTTGTGTATTGGATATCAATTAAGTATCTAAATTACTCATAGAATCATCAGTTCTGTTCAGCATAAAGTGTTTGATATTTAGATAATACATTTGGGCAGGAGTACTGTGAATTCCCTGGATTTAAGGAGATGTCTCTATAGATAAATTTGGGGTTATCAGGTCCTGTGTTTTCTGCCCATTAGAAAAAAAAATCACATTTCAGAATCTTCCAAATCCAGTTTTGTTTAGATGAGAGCCAGCCAAGGGTGAGTGTATGTTCCTGTTTACTGGAACAATTAGAACATTTGTTTTTATTGAAACAAGGTGGTCCAGAGTTGCTGAAGTACTTTACTATATTGATATGCCAGTAATAGCTAACAAGCTACAATAAAATACAGTGTGAAACAATAATGGGGTAGAAGCAGAGCTTCACTGCACAGATTTTTATCATTGCCTTAAATTAAAGAAAAGCCATAAAATTTGAAACTACTTATCTTTATTCATAACAAGTAGAAAATAAAGTGTTTCAAAACCTGAAACTCTGAGTTGGGGTATTCTGGAGAGAAAACCACCACCTTGTTTGAATACCGTAAAATAGAAGTAGTTAGAGAATTGATAATAACTATTTGGAGGTTTTGTTCCAAAACCTGGTCAAATTTAAATAATTAAGGTAACCTTGGAAGGCAAATGTATCCTCCTTCACTCAAAGGAGAGAATTATTCTAGCTTGGGGCAGATTGGAGTCATTCTGACTGGAATTAAATCTGAACTTTTCCACATTTCGCACAAGGGAAAATTCCAGCGTGTTAAAGTTGCTGTAGGGATGGAGAGCATTGCAAAGTACAAACTGATAACAAATGACTTCTGAAACATGGAAAACAGGAAGCTTCAACGATACCAAGCCCTGTCTCTCAATCTATTCCCAAGAAGACAGCTTTTGCAAAACTGACTATTGTTTCACAAGAAATTTGGTTTATGATGGGACTCTGCCTTCCTGTGAAGAGTGCCTTGATCGCATTTGTGATGTGATCAGTGGCTTCCCCAGTGCTGAGCAGGAGATGGCTACTGATGGCCTGCCTGGGAACCTCCCCTTCTCCCCTGCAGTTCACGCTGCAATTGCTACTGCAGCTGTAACTGCTGGTAGCTGCTAATGGCTGAGTTACAGCCATGTCCTAATGAACAGGGAAAGCTCAAATGCTACTTGTGTATAGCTAGTAAAATTCTCCCTGTAACAGCAATAAGCTGCCTCTGACCAGGCTTGTTATGAGTATGAGTTTAGAGAATGTGGAAAGGACGTGTTTGTCTTTTACTTAAGCTTTCTGTGGTCATTTTTACCACATGCTTAGCCAAGTCAACATGCCAAGGTTTTAAAGCTAATTGGATTTCTAAAGCTCCTGATTTCTTTCCTTCCAACATTCAATGTTTGTTTACATTCCCCTGGACTTATTTAATATAGGAAAAAACCCCACAGTTTACAAACAGTAGAAGATGAAATAGAGAGTATGGTTATAAAATTAAGAGTCTATCAAGCCGGGAGGTACTGCAGGCCTTCTGGAGAAGAGGATTAGGATAACAGTGAAAAAAGATCTTGAGAAATAGGAAGAGCATCCAAAATCAACAGAATTAAATTCAATAAAGAAAATGAAAGGAAAGATGGTTAAATTAGAACTACTACAAACAAGTACCAGTGGCTAGTGTTTGGTTATGGTTTTCAAGCATGTTGGTGTCTCTGGGGGATGCCTTGGGCTGCATATCCCAGCAGTGCCCGGGTAGCCAGGCTGGGGACACCGTGGGAATCACAGTAACCCCGCAGTCACCAACAGGTTGCAGAGCTGTGCTCCTGTGTGTGGGGATGCCTTGTGTGTATGTGTTGGGGGAGAGCACTTTGCTGTTGAGGAAGGAGAAATATCAAATAAGGGATAACTGATTATGATATTGCAGAAGATACTGTGGGAGAAACAGAAATACAAACTTAATTCTGTTGCAAGCACAGCAGTTCTCATTCTTCGTTGTAGTAATAGGTGCATTATGTGCATGCCCAAGGATCTAGGCCACCTATTAAGAAAAGCGTCCTGGTTGTGAGGAATTTATGTCCTAGAACTGACTACCTATATCAGTTACAGGTTTCTTTTTGCTGGAGCCTTCTAGCCCTACAGTGAGCAAACACTTGTGAGGGGTGATGAAGAGATCATTCAACTAGTCCTCAGCCCTTAAGCCTTTCATTTCCCTGTTTCCAGCTGAACCAAGGAAGTCACACAGAGAAATCTCCCCTGACTATCCCGGTGGGGTAAACGTAGCTTATACTCATCCCTTCATCCCATTCAAAGAGGGAAATATCTGCAAACCAACACATTATTGCTATTAACTAAACTCAGTAACTCTTACCAATCTAAGGCCTGATCCTGTGTAGACAAGTTCTTAAACAGTCAAATGAAAGCAGCAGACATACACAAATGCAGAATCTGGCCATAAAGAGTCCATCCCCCTGTGGATGTGTTAATGAGTTAAAAAAACACTTTCCTTGCTGTCTCATAGGCTGGGAAAGGTTATTGTTTCTATTTTCTTATTCTAATTAAAATTCGCAATTTCTTATCATCCACACCATCTATCTCAGATAAAGGCTGCCTCATATTTTTGATGAATAAATAACTTCTATGAGACCTGTATGAACTTCATTCACAATGGCTCAAATTTGGTAGCCTTTAAAAGGCTCCAAAAATAGAGACTTATCTAGAATGGTCAAAATAAAACCAGGACTTTACCTCCCTTGAAGCTTTGCTGATGGAAGTTGTACAGATAGGGATCAGATCTTTTGACTAAAACCCAGAGTTGCTACATCCTCTTATATTACAAGCAGTTGCAAAGCGGAGTAGCTGTATTTGCATTTTTAAAGGGATAGTGCCTACATATTTAACCACAGAGCTATTCACATTGGCACTCCTGGCATGGTAAGATTGTCTCTGATTGAGAAGCAGAAGTTAAGAGATAATCTATCATTTCCAGAGGTCCTAATCTGGCCTGCAGTCCATGACTGTCCTTCTGACAGCATCATACAAAAGACTAGTAGGAGCTTTATTTCCTCAGGCCAGAAGAAAAAGAAAGAGGAAAGCTGTGGTTTACAAAAGAACAACAAAAAAACCTACAGGATTGAGCTTTTTCGTGCCTTATTGATAGTCGTCATATTAGTAAAGATTCTGAGAATATCTTGAATAATAAAATACGGAGATACATGAGATATGCAAAAATTCCATAAAGCACTTACATTTTTGACACAACCCCTCTATATCCCTGTGTGTACTAGTCTAATAGCTCTCAGTCTGGAATAGCTGTAGTGGCTTATACCATGGAGAGAATTTGCTTGTGTTTAAATTGTGTTGCCCTCACATTAATATCAGAAAATCAAGATCAATTTTAGTAAGAATCCTGTTCAGTACTCTGAAACTGACAGTAGGTAGGGACAGAAGCACGATTTTATTGTTTTTATTATTTTGTCCAAAAGAGTTACAGACTTTTGCAGCTTGCTAACTAGAAAGAATATGGGCCAAGCTTATGCTTGTTTTGCAAAGGATTAGCTGATTAAGGGAGTCTAGAAAAGTTAATCTAAGTCTGCTGACATTTCATTTATTTTACTGAAATATCTTCAATTACTGGGCACACTTTGGTGTTTTTTTCTTCCCTTCTCACTTCTGACTTAGAACTGTGGCAATTTGTCTTGACCATCGTTCGTAAATAATAGGATTCTAGCATGGAATTGGCTAACACAGCCCCAGAGATATTGTATGAACTTCCATTGTATTTTTTCTCTCTTGTTACTTACAGACTGGTGGTTATTGCTTTTCAGTTTCTAGGTATCGCTTGAAAGCCCATCAGAACAGCTCAAAATCTTGCAGTGGGCTATGAAAGAGAACTTTAGTGAAGATACTAAAAATCTCAACACTTTTTCTTCCTATCTGTATTGCTCAGATGGGTGCACGCAACTGAGATCCTGAGCTATGGTCTCAATGTTTTATATGCATTTGTATATATGTGCATATATGCACATGTGTAACTTTACTCAGTGCTTTCATCATGACTGCCAAACTGAGCAATAGCACATGTGTTTGCAAATGCTTTTGGCATAAGGACCTTGTGTCCACTGCCTTGCTGGCTGTTGGGTGCTGAGAGCAGTTTCCCCTGAAACTACCACTTCTCCTGTCTTTGATTCTAATAGTTTTGAGATTTCCTATTACTGCCCAGTGGCTCAGTCCTGATTTTTTTTTTCCTTGGAAATTTCTGATCGCCTGAGATAGGAGTTGCTGCCATCCCCTCAACATGAGTTGATTTTCTTGTATTTTTTTCTGTATTGCTTTATATATTTGTTTTTGTAAGCCTGTACACTTTAAGGTTTCCCTTTGTTCCTCTGACTTGCAAATCCAAAGCCTACATAGGAAGTACCCCAGAATGTATGCATTTTCATCTAGTCTGGTAACAAACAAGTTTATTTTAAAAAATAGAAATTTGTAACTGATAATTTGCATCCTTTGCAAACCAAGTTACTTAAACTGCACTTAAGGGAGGCTATTTTAGTAGTAAAATGAATCATCTTGAAATAATCTATTCCTCCACATGTGACAAAACATGCTGTACTGGTCAAGAAGTGCCCCTGTGATGTTTAGTTTTACAGGAATTGGCTAGAAAATAGGAGGAGCAGGTTCCTGCTATCACCTGTGCACTCGAACATTGTACCAAAGGTTGACCTCCAAGTGGGCAGAGGGTCAGATTGCCACATATATCATTAATTTGTCCAAATTCTGTATAACTATTAACTTGAGAGCATCAAATCTGGACAGCCAGGCTAGTTAGGGAAAGAGGGGGCAAGACCAAAATGAGATGTAAGACAAAGCAGGCCTAAAGCTTTGCAGATAGCAGGACCCAGCAGCATTGACAGCACTGGACCTAGTGCCTTGAAGTGTTTCCCATGGGAAACTAAGTGGCCTAATGTGGTATTCTTGGTGCAGGGATTCAGAGGTTGGCCTGATGTGACATAAATCTACATACTGTACTTGAATAACATTTTATTTTAAGAATAATTTTGTATTGGCTGATCTGTAGCATGCAGAATATTTTTATTATTTTATAGAGAGGTTTCAAAAGTTTAGTATATAAGGATAGCCAAAACAGTTGTACCTTCATTATGAGGCTCTTGGGACCTTATCCCACTGCCAATGAAGTTACAAGAGTTTTGCTTCTGACTTCAGTGGATAAAATCACAGGTTTTGTGGGAGGAAGGGGAGTTGGGCCCTGAACTGGCACATGAATTGTGCTCTGCTGTCTCCACTGGAGTTAAGCAGTAGGCTGAGGAAGTTAATATGTTCTGTTTAAAGTACTGGAGGTGGTGAGTTTTCCCTCTGTGGAGGGTTTGGAAGACTGGCAAGCCCACTCTGATATCTGTTAACAGCAATGAGACTAAACTTTTACCTACTAGCCAAGGGGAAAAATTTGATTCTTCATTCTGGATTAATTTTTTAAATAAAGGGAGGCTATTATATAATAAGGGAGGCTTTTAATATAATAAAAGGGGATATTCCTTTGTTTAAAGGGGGGAGTTTTAATGAATGTTACCTTATTTCTGCAGGGCC
This sequence comes from Brachypteracias leptosomus, assembly GCA_013401335.1. Classification (NCBI taxonomy): domain Eukaryota; kingdom Metazoa; phylum Chordata; class Aves; order Coraciiformes; family Brachypteraciidae; genus Brachypteracias; species Brachypteracias leptosomus. The sequence continues at coordinate 120,972 of VYZX01015009.1, forward strand.
CTAGTCTTTAGATAAAAATCACCTATTTTACTCAGAATTTTTCAGCAGTGCATATTTAATATAGTCCTGATGCCCAAGAAAGGATTTGTATGAGGGGGAAGAGAAGAAACATTTGTTTTAAAGAAGTGAGATATTTACTCTTCAAACATGAGTCACTGAATTTATGGCACAAAAAGCTGTCTCAAACACACATATATCTTCATTTTCTTTTTTATGCTGTACCACAAACAATTTTGAGTGGCAACACAACTGTTTACAAAGCTACAGAGTGTTTATGAATGTGCTCCACAGTGATATTCTATAGCTCTGTTGCTATCTGCAGAGAGTATCTGAGAGCTACTGGAATAAGCACAAACTTCTCACTTTGATACCAGTTCTGCTGAATCATCGGGTACTTAACACTAAAGGCAACATGGTTCAATCCTACAGAAAGAGACTGTGGGTCATTCTTTGTGCTGATCATTTCATGATGCTCAGTACATCACAGTGTCAGTGCTGTAGCTCCTCTCTGTAGCTGTATATGGAGCTCTGTCAGAGAACTGTCCCTGCAAAGCCTTTTGATTCTTGCTTGAAATACACTCTGTAAGTGTTAATATTTCTTTTCCTTTGTAATGTAATATTTATTCAAGCAATATCCCTGCTTTCAGCACCACATCAGTTCCCAGTAAATATCTGCCATCTGATATAATAATCCTTTGTCTGGGATATCAAAATGGGTAGCTGTGGAATATGTCGAAATGGCAGAGTGAAGAATTATAAAAAGAAAGAGCTGAGAACACTTTAAACATGAAGGAAGCTCCTCTACATATAAGCCAATTTGTTAAGAAACAGTTTTGGGGTGTTGCAGAAATAACATTTACTACGTTGTCAAATGTTGTGTGGTTGGATCTTCAGAAAGGCAGAGCTGCTCTGCTAACACCGTTCTGCAGAGTCATGGCATTGCTGAGTGAAACAGGGACCAAAACAAAGCAAAGATGCTGATGTGAGGGTGTGATTTGGGTTAATGGAGCACATACAATGTGAAAAATATAAGCTAAGAAAGAAACCTGTCCTCCCAGTAAAGTGAAGATAAGTCTGGACTCAGTGGCAGGAAAGGTGGTGTAGTTTGCAGTCCTGCTCTGATGAGCAAGTGAGTTGTGGTTAAAGCAGCCCAGGGCACCTAGGGAGAGTTCTGTAATCAGTACCTTTTGGACTCTACAGTTTGCCTATCACTGGAACTGATTTGATACCACTGTGTGCCTTTTGCAAGGGTTCTAATACCATTTCTTTGCATTTTGTGACTTCAAGACACAAAGCAGAAGATTTCTGTTACGAAAGATGCTGCACACAGCAAGGTCCTTAGGAAGTCTTTCTCCACTGCTCTACTCTGTTCTCCAGCTAAGAACGACTACATTATGCACGTCAGGAAAAGGTCTTTCCCCACCTGTTTTAGTGAGCAATGCTTCAGTCATGCCTCTTTCACTCTTCTAACTGATGCAACAGCAACTCTTTCTGAACCTCAGCTGTGAGGAACACCAAGTGCTCACAGTGCTGAAGTGAGCATGTTGGGGGTTACAGGCTCTCAGCCTGTCAGTTCAGAGCCCACAGCTGCTGGTTTAGCCCTTCAGCCCACCCGGCACCTCTGCCAGCACACTGTGTGCTGTGATGGGGGCTCTCAGCCTGTCACCTCAGTGATGCCTTGGACACAATTTATATGAGAGATAAAATCGTGACAAGCAATAAATTCTCCACTCAGGTGCCTTAAGCAACAACTCATTAAACCTCCTAGGAAAGACCAGGAGTTTTGAAATAACTTCTCAAAGGAAAAACTGGCACTCTTTCAAGAAACTTAATTGCTTCTCACATTGCTTCTACCCTGTGACTGTAATGTTTTAATGAACTGGTCTGCACCTGAGTTCATTGGACACTGTCTGTAGTTCTACTGGCTTCTGCTAACTAAGGATATACTCTACTGCATTCATATTTGCTTTTTTTTCCCCTTAAAATTCCTTCAATAATTCAAAATTAAGGAGGGAATCTACTTTATCAGGGTATCATGACCTACTAGCTACATTACTACTAGTATTACTACCATATGATAAAAATATAGTTCTATCCACAGTTATGTACTTTTGCAATAATTGGAAACTTGCCCTACATTATAAGTTTCCCTTAAGAGCCAGCACAAGGACTTAAACTTCAGTAGCCAAAGAGAACTTTGCTCACAATTTTCCTTCTGTTTGGAATTTTTCATATTCTTAACTTTAGCTTTATGCAGACTTGAATTGTAAAGATTTTTAAGTATGGTACAATAAGTTGGAGTTTATGAAGTTGCCCTGCAATAGCTTGGTTGTCTTGCAGTTAAGATTCTAGTCTAAATGATATTACACATTCACTGAAATTAGAATTTTATGACACTTCTCCAGAACCAGGTTGCTGAACTCAGTTTAGTTTTCTACAACAGTTTCTGAAAAAATTTGCTAACCATTCGATGAGAAATGTTTTGGTAGGGTAACTAAGTAAACAGGAATACAGAATATTATAAAGGCTTTTTCTCCCTTTTATTTTCCCACATCTTTCCATGTTCAGGCTGCCAGATTGTTCGTGTCTCAGAGAAATGAATTCTGGACAAATATTTTTGAGAGCACAGTAGTTCAATGTCTTTAGATATCCCACCTCAGAGGTAGTGCAAGTATTAAAGACAATGCCTGCAAATTTCTCAAGGGCTTGGGAGCACAGGGGAAATCAAAAAAGGAAACAAAGAGCCACATCAAATGCTTTAATAATATTTTAAAGTTGAAAGTGGCAAAGTGGTTGCCCAAAGCAGTCTCCCAAAATGCTTGAACTGAGACCTTTAGAAACCAATGAGAACTTTTCTGTGGGGATCAGTGGGCTTTGTGTGTTTGCTTTTAGGATTTGATCAGTGACATTCGAACTGAGAACTAGAACTTTTTCAACTTTCCATAGCTCAGGGGAGTTTTGCACCCATCGTTAGAGCAGGTTTATTGCCAGTTAAGACACCTAATAGTGTCAGACCTACTGTATTATAGTCCGAGCATCTAACAGTAAACTAAACCAAGAACATGTCAGTGCTGAAACTCTGTGTTCTTATCTAAGATTTTTGTTAAACCATCCTGTAAAAATGTTTCTGAAACCTAATTCAATTCAATCAAAGATCATAAAGGGGAATTTAATATACTAACTCTGAAGATGTCGTCTCCTGATTTGCAATCTGTCCCATCACTGAGGACTGCCAGACGAGCAGACTTTCTGCAGGCTGCACACTTGACAAAGTTGCAGCATGACTCTTTGAAAAAAGCCAACATCCGAAGTAAATTACTTTGACTTCCCTTCCTTTCATCTGTTCACTGGAGTTCTCAAAATGATACCTACTTGTCATTCATTGGATATTTTTCTATGATATTTTTGTAGTAAACAGCTAACCCTCTTCCTCCTCCTCCCCTCTCAATCCCCCGAGTACCAACTTACCTAGTGGCAGAACAATGAAGAAAGGTAGCCAGCACAAGATAAACATGCCAACCACAATTCCCAACGTCTTGGCTGCCTTCTTTTCCCTAGAGAATTTAAAAAGTTTGAAAGCTAAAGAGTTCCTGGGATTGTGACCCTTGGATTTGGTGCCGTTTAATGCATCCTCATGCATGTTCCTGTAATGAATCCGTAAAGTCAGCTCCTTAGAGTTGGACATTTCTTTCATAACTCCAGCTTCCAGGTTTTTCGTAGTCCTTTTTGCCACTATGTAGACCCGACAGTACATCACAAGGATAACAATTAAAGGAATGTAAAATGAGCCCAAGGAGGAAAACAAAGCATAGAAGGGTTCTTCAGTGATACGGCACTCTTTGTCGTCCTTGGGTGCTGGCTCTTTCCAGCCCAGAAGAGGCCCAATAGAAATCACCATGGAAAGGACCCAGACTCCTAGGAGAGCCAAAATTGCCCTTCTTCTTGTTACCAGAGTCGGATACTGGAGAGAATAACGTACCCCTATATATCTATCTATAGAAATTGCACATAGACTTAAAATAGAAGCTGTACAGCACAGCACATCAACTGCTGCCCAGATATCACAAAATATCCTCCCCAAAACCCAGTAGCCAAGGATTTCCAGTGTAGCAGAGAATGGAAGGACAGTAAAACTCAGCAACAAATCTGCTATTGCAAGGTTAATTATGAAATAGTTTGTAGGGATTCTTAAATGTCTATTGCAAGCAACAGAGAGAATTACCAAGATATTACCTATAATTGCAAAGAGTATAAAGGCACCAAGGATAAGCCCCACAATTATTGCCCTACTGATATCCAAGGCAGGTGAATCCAGGCTGCTTGCTGTCTCATTGGAGTTGTTTGCAGAAAGATTGCCATTATGTGCAGACACTTTCAAATATCCAGGTATTGATGAATTGGATTTATCTTCAAGGTAGGTATTCATCTTAAAAATCATCCTCCATAGCAGGTTATGATTGGGTCCCTTGCACAACACGCAGATGGTTTGAGTTCAGTCGAAAGTTATCTCTCTACCCAAGAAGTTGCTGCAGAGCCCCGGCCAGTTTTAGATTGAGAACTCATCTCCTCAGCAAGCCGTCAGCTACGACCATGTAAAACTTGCACAGTGTGAAGTCCTCCGAAGCCTGTCAGAAATAATAGGCTGTTCAAACTTGCTTAATTTCTCATACGAACTCATTTAAACAGAAATTAGCAGGCAGGAGTCTTGGCTGGAGCTCAAAAGTACCCGTTTCCGTCATGACGTTCCTGAAATAAAAGACAGGTTCGCCGTTTTCCCTGGTGCACTTGTGGTTCTGCTGGAAGCATGCCCCTGTCTAGCTGCTGTGACATGCGTCTCCAAGAAGGGTTTGTCGGCATTTAGGCAGCTCTGCATGAGCTGCTGCCTGTGCTCACACGGCATGTGCTGGTGACATCACTGCGGCCAGCCCAGCGCAGCACTAGAGGGCAATGCCGTTCCAGTGAAAACTTCTATAGCACAACCTGAAAGCTAAACAAATGGAATATATCAATCTTAATTAAAGCATTTGCCACGTACATCTGGACTGGAAACCTTTAAAAAGCCAGTTTCATTATCTGAGAAAAATATACTCAGTGGGATGTGGTGAAAAAAGCAATTTCAGTACAAAATGATCTAGTGCCCTTTGCCTTTTGCTTACCAAGGAAATATATTTGACTTTATTTTGTAATCGAAGTGAACCACATGCCATTTCAGAGAACTAATCATCTCCCACCTTCTAAGGACAAATAGATGCGTTCCAAAAATCCCTAAGTTATTCATAGATCCAGCATTTAATGATGGCATAAAAGCATACACGGAGTAGTTTGTTTCTAATTTTCAATAAACTAACAGATGATCAAAATCTCTATTAAGATTTTTATGTTTGTTCTATACTCCTGTGTATCAGGTGCATCTGTGGCTTCATCTCTTTTCTACCTAACTTCTCCAAGCATAGGGGCATTATGAATCCCATCCTTGAACAGAGCTGAGCACCCTTACCCACAGCTAAAGTGAAGGCAGTGAAAAGTACTTACTAGTCTTTTCAAGGTATTCTTTATGCTTAAGTACCTTCCTATATCTTTGCTAAGGGCTGTGAGATTACTGAGACTGTTGTTAACTCATTGTAGCTCTGGGAAGAGCTATCCTCTTACAGTATCGTATGAAGGAAAAAATAAGTAGCAACTGATTTATTTTTTTTTTTTTAGAGAATAGCCATTAATGTTGAGAACAGTGATTTCCTGGTTTCTTTGTTTTGTGTAGCTTTGGGTCACCCGGTGGGGAGAAATCTCAGATCTTTATAGCTTGATGCCATTAAAAATAAAAAATGAAAGAGTGGTTGTATATATAACTGCCAAAATACTGTTCTCAACTTTCTGTCATCAGATGATGCCCTACAGCTGTTGTCTGCAGTACTCTGGGTTACTGTATATTGATTTTCCTGTTACAAAATGTCCTGTGTTTAAAATAAAAGGTTCATTTTTAATAATGCAGCTAGGGCTGAGAGTTGCAGCTGAGTGCTGCTTTTAAGGACAAACCATGTAAACAAAAGCTCTGGTTCAATTTTATGTGAGGAGTGTATGGCAAATGTTTGTGCATCTCTTCCCAACAGCAGGGGCTATAGCAAAGCACTATCATTCAAAAACTTTTCTGTGAGACATTTACAAGAATGACATGATAACATGTCATGGAGTCTCTGAAGGGAAGAGGAACAAACATCAATTTATGAGCTTAGCCTTGGCTTTCCTGCCTCCACTCTCTCCAAGACAGAGCTTTCACTGCTAATGAAAGCAGTTAGCAGCCTTTGATTTTAGACCTGTACCCTTCACACTTCCCATTCTTGCTGGACTCCAGGTAACCACCCCCAGATTTATTTGTGATTTCTGATTTTGTTTCTCTGCCTTGCCTGTTTAAACCATGAATTCCTGAGGCCAGGGGCTCTATCCTGTTGGGAAGGTGCAGACACAGCTGTCAGGAGGTGTGATTACAGCTGTGCAAGGCTGGGACATCTGACTCAAAACCACTCTCAATGGAGCTGTGGTAGCGCAGAGGGCAGCAGGAGTAGCTGCTTGCTTGGGCATCCTGGTGGGATTGCATAGTCTACAGTGAAGCCTGCATCTTCCTACTCTTGGTGCTTGAGCTAAATTGATTAAAGCTAGTTTGAGTAGAACATTTGGTCCAGACATCATAACGTTTCAGCCTTTGGCATGTAAGATAATATGATTGCTACAAAATGTGGAGAGGTTGGATAAGAAAAGATCAGTGAGGGAGTAAACTGAGGTGTTTCAGTTTTTTAGCTTGCACCATGTGGGACTTCAAAGAATAACAGAGTGGCCTGGAACTCATCCCTGGCTTCGACCAGAATACATTAAGATTTTGTAGCCCAGAGGAACCAGGTCTTTCAATAGCCTCTCAACAGCCACTTCCAGAGTCAGCTGGTTCCAGCTTGCAAGCAAGGTCCAGGACACCACACCAACAGCAGTGGAGGGAAGGGACAGAAGGGATGGGAATAGGGATTCTAACTGGTAGTGGTTGGACTAAACCACTTCTTTGCTTAGTATCCTTTGCTGGTGGGAGTACTGGGACCAGTCTGCTTGCCTTAGTAGTGCTGCTTTCTGTGCCCCTCTAGATGAAACAACAGACAGAACCGTCCTATTCTAGGGGACAAAGAAGACCACAAAGCTACTGCTTATCTTTTATAGCCCTACTGAGAAGCCTGATGTGTTTCCACATCTCTGTTTACTAGTCTGTGTTAAATAGTCATGAGGCATACTGGTTGAATAGTCATGAGGCTCAGCTGATTAATGTTCACAAATTGCTCTGAGATCTTCAGTGGCAGGTGCTATAATAAAGCAGAATGTATTGAAACCCAGACATGAATGTTAACTATTTACCTACCTTTGGATGAAAGATAGAATAGGCACTGTGAAAAAGAGGCTACTTTTTCTGCCAAGTTTAAGGTAGCACTTCAAGCAGTGCAATCGAAAACCTCTGATCAGAGAAGTGCAGATAGTATTCACTGCAGAGTTGCTTTCATGCAGATGAATCATAGTTTTCAATGAAAAAGTAAATTTAATAGCCTGGAGATTCTACCTCAATATTATTTCAATAATGATGTACAGCAAGACTGGATGCCCTTTAGCTATTCAATGTACTTCTGCTGAGAGCTTGTGGAAGCAGCAAAAGGCTGGAAACAGAACCTATGTTTGAGGAAACATGGAAAACACCTTCATATATTCTTAGACTAGTTCAAAATTTGAAATTTGCAAAACTTTTTAAACATGTTATGTTGTATCAGAAAAATGGTGTCTTATTGTCATGGCTGTGTTTTGTAAAGGGCTGTGTTTGTTTTACGCTTCTTTTACAAAGTGATGTTAAAAATACAGACTAGCACTTTGATCTGATTTCAGAAACAGCAGCATCACTTCTAGAGCACTTTTGCCACACCAGTGAATAACGATACAGCCTGCTCTTAATTGGGCATGGCAGTATGAGCTGATATGGAATCAAAATGAGTATATCTACATATAGTTTTATATAGTTAATCCTAATGATTTGATTTAATTAGAAATTGATGACTCTCAGAATTAAACAAATATGACTGAAGGAAACAAGGCTATGGTGTTCAGAAATAGTTTAGCTCATTCATCTGATCTGAACAGTGTCATGAGAGTGCTTTGATACAAGTATTCTTGTCATACCAGCACAAACCAGAAAGCCTTCCTCCCATGAAAGAAGTATGAACAGCAAAAAGCAATGAGGAGGACACTGGATGCGGCTTAGAAATATCTGACTTCTCTGACACTGTCTCTGGTACTAAACATTCCCAAGAAGTGAAGTGAGGAGTTGGGCTTGGGGAAGGTTTTTGTGTGATTGTGGGTGAGTATGTAGGCTCATGCGATGCATAAAATATATCTGCAGTTCAGAGAAAACTGGAGACTCTGTTTGGCTCTAGGTTATTTTTTTCATAATACAACTCCTTTGTAGATGATGTCAGTCATTAACAATGTACTGATAAAAAGATGAAACTCTTGTCTGTTTTTGTTAGAAACTTCAGTTTTAGTTCCATAGTTACTACTTGTTTTTTTAATCACAGATGGTGCAAAATGTTACTACTGTTTTGGTGCAGGTGTGCTTTCTGAAGTTTTCTTTATTTCTCCAAGGACTGCTGGTGATACTTAAAATCCACAGACAGCACGATCCACAAAATTTCTATTACTGCTGATCAGTAAATCTTTCCCTTCATAGAAAACCTCTTTAGCCAGAGTTGTGAAAAGTTTCCACAGACATTGGAAATACACAGGATTATAGCTTCTTTACATTTCATGATTAGGCAGAAGCTATTTTCCTTTGAATGTATGCAGACAAATGCTGAGCCTCAGGAAGGGGTCCATTTCTATGATGAGAAGAGAAAAAATGCATTTAAAATGCTGGTTTTCAGTTGTTCAGTGATGACATTTTAAAACTTGTGAATTTATTTTCAGATTAAGAAAAATGTATCATAGGATTGTTTTAAAAGCTAAGGTTATTAGCTTGAACTTACTGCAAACATTTGCAATTTTGAATAATCTTTTTCTTCTGTGGTGATTCAGTGCTTGTCATTTTTATGTAAATAGAATTTAAAGAGAGTTTTCAAAACAAAATGTAGTCAATTAACTAAAATACTATGCTTTTTGTGTTGTCTCCGGCTCTTAAATGCTCTTCCAGATTTAGGTTTTCTGGGCCCATTTCCTACACTAAAACATATTTTTACTAGAGCTTTACTAAAGACTCCCAAATTACCACTTACCGATATAGGACCCATATCAGATGACTTCAGTTCAACTTTTTTGGGGAAAGGGTAGTGGGCTATGTATTTAGGTCTGGTAAAAAATCAGTATTTGGAAGCTGGAAAGAGTATGTCCCTGCCTTAAAAAGCAAAAAAAAAAAAAAAAAAAAGATGTGCCAATGTGGAATTCACTGTACTGCAAATTACACCCTCTCTAAAGACAAAGGTGTTACTGGTCTCTGGGACAGTTTTGGAGGATGCTGCTTTTTTAATGCAAACTGGACTTTATCAGGGACCGTGGGGCCAGTTTGGTGCACAGGTTCCCCTCGGGCTGCCATCCTGAGGTCACATCTGTAAGTGCAATGAAGGGGGGAGCTTTAGATGGACAGATACTGGTTTGTGTCTTCTGAGACTCTTACCTGTCTTTCACCAAGTAGACAGTTTACAGCCCAACACTGCTCTAAACAGACCCACAAAGAGCAAAGACAGGCAGAGGACCTGCTGAGCTCAGCAGGCTCCAGGATCTCTCTCTCTTTCTCTGTGTACCACAACCCAGTATCCCCGTAGCAGCCGGGAAGCACAGGTGGCTGCAGGCTGACTCATCCTCCCCAAAACAAGAGGAAGCAGAGGATGGAGGTGCTACATTGGAGTATCTGCCTTTTCTTTATGCTTTATCTAAACTATGCACTTTCTCCACTTATCTACCTCCACGTTTTGATCACATGGTCCATGACCATTGCTCTCTTTTGTCACCTTCCCTCTGCTCCCTGGAGTTACAGGACAGGGAGGCCAGGGCAGAGCACTTCTACTCAGACGACATTTTCTTATCATCTTCCTGAAGTTTCAGTAACAACTTCAGCCTTCACAGTCTCCTGCTACTGACCCAAAGCATCACTGAGCCAGTAGCACCAACAAACAGCTACAAACAGGCTCCTTCAGGCTGCTCGAACTAGGTCATTGGGTTGCTGATATTGAAAAAGAAAACCAAACCTCAGCTCTTCTCCTTGCTCCAAGGTAATATTATTGGTATCTTCCCAGGAGAGGACTAAAACTGCTGGAGAAGTAAATACCACAGAGTTAGATAAAAATCAGACAAATATCACCAGAGGATGAGGAAAAAAGTGAGAACTCATGAAGTCCTGACTTTTCTTCATGGTCTGCTGGCAGGCTGGTGTACAGGATATAATTTTCTTATTATTTATGACCCTCTTATCAATTCATGCAGACAACTAATTTTCTGCTTGTGGTTGCACTGGTTTCACTGCCAGTGAAACCAAACATATCGTTCTATGCTGTAACATCCCCTATTGCCCCCCCAAAATATCAAAATCTTTTTACAGGAACAATCATTTGTGGTTCTTTTATAGATCACAGGTCTTTTCTTAAGCATTTCCACCTACTGGCATTGAACAATAGCACATTTCTGGGAGCATAAAAAGAAATTCTTGTGGTGGAAGAAAATTCATTTTATTGAGTCTCCTTTGACTTTTTCCAGGAAGCCATGCTGGCTTGGAGCTGATTGCAAACTATAGGAGAGCTATTGGCAGATAATTAACTGACAAGATATTCTGACAAACCATAATGCAGTAAAAAAAATAATAAATCTTACCAAGTTGCTCATATAAAGCATAGGATATCTTTACTAAAAATAATAAAAAGCCATAAGGCTGTGTTTGACACATGTAGGATTATAGTGATATACTAATTTTTTGCATGAATGCAAAATAGTGAAAATCTGTCATAGAATATCAATATAAAGGTGCTTGAAAAAAAGCCCTGTGCTCGGTGAGCTGGTGTGATAGAACTATCCCTGTACTGTACATGCTGCTGCTCTGGTTCTGCCATGGGCAGTCTCCTTTGGTTTCCTCTTTTCTTCTCTAGCTAGAGATTTGATCACTTAGTTGCTGTTACACTGCAGTGTGGCTAACCAGAACAACAGGAATTAAATCCAGAAACCCAGGGAGAAAGGGACACTTTTCAAAGGGTTTTCTTGTGCCCTTTCCATTGTTGCCTGAAATAAGTATGCCTTGTAGAAAAGCCAGTCTCCACCCTGAAATAGAGACCACAGTCCTTATTAACTATGCCTGGAAATGAAAAGAAATTAAAGGAAAATGTGTGTTAGATTTAGACATCTCTAATTCCACAAGACTTTATTAGTTTCTTAGGACCTTATTAATCTTCTCAAGCCACTGAGGTAATCTAAGAATTCTCAACTGGGCCATGGAAGGTGAAAGTGAGGTAGCTTATTCTTCAGGAGCCATTTTCACAGGGATCAAACTTTGGGTACATAAACTAAATAGCCTTATTTAAGGCCATGGACTTGCCACGGTGAATTTTTCCGTGCAGGGTACACAGTGCTGCCTGTAATGAATTTCTAACAATGGTTGATGCTTTGGCTGATCAGAAGTCCTATTTTATTTCCTCATGTTCTCATCTTTTGTCCTTCCCTAATAGTCAGATTTACCCTCAATCCTAGCTGTGAACTTTTAAAGTATGTTTAGATTCTTACATAAACCTATTGATTTGTAAGCTAAGAATGAATCTAAGCTCCAGCACTTTGACCATTATATACTACAAAGTTCAGCATGATTCAGGTGCCTGAAAGAAACCCTGGTTGTAAGTCAGTTGCCAGCTCGTGACAGACATCACTTGGCATGCAAGTGACTGAAAAGCTTTGGCCATTTGAAGGACTCACACTTTAAATAAAACCCAGCAAAACACAGAATAAGTGTTTTATGGGGAAGTTATTACAAAAAGAATGAGTTTGTCTTTGTTAAGTGTAATAAAAGACCTGTGCGCTGTTTGGTCATGGCTGGCCTGGATCCCATCTGCAATGATAACATGGACAGAAGCTGTCCAAAAGAAAGTGTAAATCCCTTACAATGCTGTGCTGAACTGCACTGAGCAAAGAGGATTTCTTCCTGATCCCAGCTGCAGATGAGTCCTACACCTTGGTGAAATCTTTGACATGGGCAATCTTTCTAACTAGCCTTCATTTAAAGTGTTTAATGTGTCATAAAATGGACAGTAATTAAATGTTGAAAAAATAAAAACATTTTAAACACAGCACATAATTCATATTACTTACTGTCATAAAATAACTTTGTGCCAAGAGCTGTGCAAGACTAGAGGTAGATTAGACATTTATGTGGCTAGTGAAACAATCACTCATAAACTAGCTAAGATGACCACAGCCTTATAAATCTCCATGCCTCAGGAAATAAACTTGAAGCTCAATTCAGGTTGGATAGAAGCTTCTCTTACTGGCAGATTATGTCATAAGTAATGAGTCTCATTTCTATGCCTTCTTCTGAACCATTTCTTCATTCTAATAATTAGATGCTGAACCTAGTATAATATTTTTGACAGCATAGAAATGTGGCTGGAAAAGAGGTTTTTCAAAGAAATCTCGGTCGGCTCAGTGCTGTAGTTGCACCGAGTGGGGATTGTGCAGTCTTGATATTTTTGACATTCATCTTTAAGCACCATCTTAGCCCTTCTGAAGACTTCCCCCTGATCTGTGCATGAGAGCCAGGATTACTTCTGAGCCTGATGAGAGCCCTCCCTTTGTTTTTACATACCCAGATGGTTTCTTCTGCCTCTAGCAGGTCATAGCAATTTGGGTTCCAAACTACTGGGACATTTGAAATCCAAACTTGAATTTTACAAGTCGGGACATTTTTGCGAAAGACCAATTTTTCCTTTTTAAAAAAAGTAACATAAACTTATTTTCTTCTCTCTCCATGTCATTAAGTTCTGATCATGGTTTGTACAGTACTTCATTACATCTTTATGACATTCAGAATTTGCAATTGCAGCATAAATATCTTATTGCCAGCAAGTGGATGGGGACTCACTGCTGATAAACACTGAAATTCATCTTGCTGTGGTGATACACCAGCCCTTTCTGATGTTTTGCCTTGATGAAAATGCCTGGGAGAGTCAGTAACTGAGTTTTATGTGCACAGTAATACAGGCCTTAAAATATAGACCTTCATTCAAAGAAATGGAAGTCAAATTATCATCTAATTTAATCTTTTCCTTCACATAAAGTGGTATTTTTATATATTCCGGGATATCTTTATTGGAATTAAAGCATTTTTTCTTATCCTTGAAGTATTTCTGGCTACTAGTTTTGTTAAAATATGGATATCTGTGAGAAAAGAAAGCAGGTCAGGGCTTCCTGTCTTACTTGTTCCCTGTTTCAGCTGAAAATCCTAGAGAAGCTGGAAACTTTTATTTCTCTTCCATATCTCAATAATTATCGGGTCTTTCGTTTGCTGAACTCATTGTAGTAAAAATGATAATGTTAAATGCAGATTGGCTCGGAGAAGGATTGCAAATGGACTGGTCCAGTGTTGAAACCATTCAGATAATGAAGAAGTAAAGGACAAAGAGCACCTCTTTACTATACAAGGAGGGAATGAATGAAAGAGAGAACTTTTTAGCAAACATAGAAAAAAACCTGCAGCAATGACTTCTTTTGTATCTTCAAAAGTGCCACTCTTCATAGTCTGTTAATCTAAGCAGGAGGAAAGAAATTTTGCTGTAGTTTGGAACTTGCTGAGAGAAACTGGGGGTTTTTTGTGTCATTTCCTTTAAGGACAATTAGAGACTCCTGCTTAAGCAGTGAATCAAGTACTTTATCCAGACTTAGCTTGCGAGCCAGGTTTTTAAGTGTTACAGATTCTCCTCCTTCACCACGGTATTTTGAGTGCATATAAACATCTCATAATACTTTAAAATAGGCCCTAGTGGTTTCACACCACTCAGAGTAAATAAAAGAAGTGCATGCTACTCCATCTTTTAGAGGTGAGTGTAAGAGGAGAAATAAACGATGGGTTTGGTATTACCCAGTGCATCAGTGACAACTGAGGACTCAGTAGGTAGGACACATGCTTACAGGTAGGACTGTGAGAACTTCAAAGAAAAAATTAGAGCTTGCCTCATAATTTCTGTTGAATGAACACTGAACTCTTCTTTGAATTAATGTTAAATATTCATGAATCTGCTACTTTTCCCACATTCTATTCTTGTGAGAAGCCATAAAAATCTATAACCACTCTTTATTTCTCAAGAGAAAAATTAGGTGAAAGGAAACATACATTTCTTGTCTTTTTCCTGTCAAGATTTGCAATAATTATAAGTACTATTAAAGCAACTGGGAAAGACCTAATTCTATTTAATTCTAATTAAGCATGCATTGGATATAAAAGTGAACTGCATTGTGTATTGTCTAATAGCTGATGGTAGTGTAAGAGAATAATGAGAACAGCTTTATTTTATAGAACTAAAACAATCTGTACTGCTTTCATATTCCTATGGTTTAACAGACAGATAAGCAAGATCTGGCTGCTGCTTATCCACATGTCCTGTGGCAGTGCAAGTCAGGAGAGCGCAGATGGGTTTAGAATCATTGCTTCAATGGATTCAGACCATGGAAATTGCCTGATCCCTCCATATTGCCAAGGAGAGAATGAAGAAAACCCACAAACTACCTTTGTAGATCTCATTTCAATTATTTAACTACTCTGACAGATGCCTAAGCAGTTTAAGTGTTTATTATGGATTGCATAGGTATATTGTGTCTACCAGTGTAGTCCCCAAGTCTGTTATATGTAATTTAGAGTCAGAAGCATTCACCATTACATGGAGTTTACGCTCTATAATCCTTTTTAGCATCAGCAACTAAAACCAGGCAGCAACAAGAAATACTCTCCAATAGGAGAAAAATGATCTGACCATTATCAAGAAGCATAAGCGATGCTCCAGTTGCCAGGTCTGGCTGATGCCACCAGGCGGGAGGGCTGGCTCTGTGAGCAGCCTGACCCTGTGTCCCAGACCCTCTGAAGTCTCATCACTGGGACAGTTGCCTGAAGCATTCCAGCACTAAATGCAGATTGTACAGCAGGACAGGGAAAGAAAACTGATGGAATTCAAGCTATTAAGGACTTTATAGTCTGTAACCAGCACCTTGACTATAACCTGGAGAATTACTGGCAGTAGTGTAGAGTTTAGTGTAGAGCAGAGATTGCAAAGTTCAGTAGCACTCTACTTTGGATTCCTCACAGAGCTATCAATAATTTATTAAAGGTAAATATAGGTATCGATTTGTCATTTTCTTACATAAACAATACAGCTGTAACACCAGGCATAGAAGATAAGGGCCTTTTCCTGAAAAGGCCTGTAACTGCATGAATATTTACTCCTGGATTTATTTACCAAAAGCAGAGCAGTGTGGTGCTGCAGAATGCAGCTGCTTCAAGCTATTGCTTAACTGAGATAATAAGTAGGATTTTGATGGAATTCACATTTTTTACGCACTCATTGCAAGAGAGATTCTTGACAGTGTCAGAAGTCACTGTGAATCAGAAATAAAAGTGGGCTGAAGGCAGCAGTTTTGATGGAATAGTTTTAGAGAGTTTCCACAAGATTATTCTACAAGCTGTTTCCCACTGGCATCGGGCAATGGGTGTTCCACAGCGAGTCATAGCCACCTGGCCTGGAGGACATCTCATTATCTGTCCTGTTTGGTGACAAAGCAGGACTATGAGTAACTGTGTCCAGGGAAAGATCAGAGAAATACCAGAGAGCTCTGTAATTGAAACTGTTTGCATGAATCTGTCAGAAGTATGTTGGGGAACATACAATGGGAGTCTTTTGGAAAAGCTGAATGCACCAATGGATACGGTGCATTGCAATACATGAAAAATGACTAGGCACTCGAAAGCATCCTCAGAAATTCATGTTTTGAGATATTGCCAATGATTTCTGGTCCCTGAGTTTTTTCGTTATACAAAATGCATGTTTCAAATAAATAGGAAATGATCCTTTAGAAATAATCTGTTGAGTTGTTATATGGGGTATCTTTTGGATAATTTGTGTCCCCATCAGGCAGTGCTTCTGCGGACTTTGTCCATTCCAAGTCTATTACTCAGGTTAATATTTGTCATAATTAAGAATGACATTCTTGACTCCAGCACCATACATACCCATTAGAAAAAACAATTCAATAAGGCGTCGACTAGCTTACAAGTTAGTGATGCCAAGTGAAGTCATTATACTTGTCAGTCAGTCTGGCACCACTCCTCTGATTAGCAGCTTTCCTTTTTTGGGTAGGAATCACCCAGTATCTCTGTGGCTCAAGAAGATATAGTTGTAACCAGAAACTACTCCAACAGTCTCTGGTTAAAAAATAACTCATTGTTTAAGGACATCTAAGGAAAGAGCATTCTGACCTACTTCTGACAGGGAGCTAGTCACAGCTTCTTTCCTTCTGACCTCTGCAATGAGCATGAACATTTGTCCATGATGGAGATAATGGAAGAAAATATGTATGAGAATGAGTCACTGAAATTTTTGTTTGGAAGGCAAGATCCAGGATCCCAAGAGATCTTTATTTATAGCCTAAGCAAACTCAATGGAGAGGGCAAATGAAACTGTAGAAGAAACTAAAGTAGTGAATAATGATAACTGGAACATGCTATTTCCATAACAAATTACATGAGCACATTATGGTAGTAAAACTGCAAAAGAGCTAAAACAGTTTTCATTTTGTGGAGCCCTGCAAGACTTTGTGAAATATACATTGGAGAAAAGGCTTCATTTCACTTGTTGCCTTTATCTCCACATGTAAGCAGTGCAGTAGATGTTTAGAGTAGAAACAGCTACAAATCTGGAGAATATTCAGAATAATACAGTATTGTGCAGCTCATCTTTGTGTCCGTCTGTCTTCAGTGCTACCACCTTAGAGTGTGATATTACCATAATTGTATTCAAATATATTCAGGGACAAAAAGTATTTACAATTGCAAGGACAAAATCAGACTGCATCAATGTTACATGTCTGTCATTCTCATCTTGACTGTAATCATAAAGTAACTGCAGACAGAAAATAGACCCTGGACTTCTCCAGAGATGGTGGAGGAGAGAAAAGTTCCTGTCATACATGATTTTATATGGATGATTTGCCTGTGTATAAATGTAACAGAAAGGCATTATCAAGTTAATAGCAGTGCAATGTACAATAAGAATATCACAAATGTCACACCACCATTGCTCAGCCTTTGGGCTGCAATCTCTTCTGTTCAAACTAAGGTTCTGATACACCCCACCTCTGGAATCTGGTGTGCAGAAGCAGTGTTGCTACTAGGCAGGGCACTGGCCTGAGCATGAGGAGAAGATAATTGTAGTCTGAGCTCTCCCAAGGGGTTGCTGAGTTAATTTAGACAAGTCATGCACTCTCCCAGTGCCTGAGTTTCTCTACCTCTCACAAGCAAATGATGATGCCTATCTGTTAAGTAAAATACCTTCAGACATTTATCTGAAAAGCAATATATCAGAATGATAATATTACTAGCTGGGAGGAAATTACAACTCTGTGAACACCCAAGCTTGCCCCCTTCCCACATGCATATATATATATATATATATATATTCAAACCCACTTCAGTACAAAAGTGATTTTCTTCTATTTATACTTACAATCATGATTCCTCTGTCTCTGCTTCTGCTAGAGTGAATTTTTCACAGAGCCTCTGTAGCCTTTTACGCATACTAACAGGGTGAGTGCCTGTTCGGCTGTTGTGTGACTCTGAGGCTATTACAGAGAGAAATAACATCAATGTTTAAAAATAAATGAGCAACTGAGAACTTTAGTGATGTACCTGTCTCTGTGACGTCCTTCAATCTTGGAAAAATGGAACGCTTGGAAATACAACTTGGGTCCTTTTGGTGGTGGCCGGCTCAGCTGCAGCGCATGCTCTTGCTGCCTGTAACAGGAGTATTTTTGGAATGGATGAAGGGGTGATTCTCTTGCCTTGCTCTGCACGTCACTGTGATCTCAGTGCTGCCGAATATATGATGCATCTCAAGCTGCAAGTCCCTCTTGCAGCAGCTGCATGATGAATGTAAACTGCTACTAGAAGAAATGAAGGTAGCTCCCAAGTAGGGGATAATAGCTGTTTTTTCACTGTTTGCTGCTGGATTGTACCATAAGAGCTTTCCCTCTGTCTGAAACTTACACTGTGTCTCTGGTAAGCAAATGTTACAGAGGCTGATAAGAATTTTGCGGTGAAACAGATTTTCATCACAATTTCTTTGAAGTCTTTACAGAATCTTTTAAATTCTTGGTAATCCAAACTTTCCATAGGAACATGGAGATTTTGCTAAACTCTCACTGTTATGTGGCAGGGTGGAAGTTCTGATCAGTATCAGAGAGATAAAGACCCATCATGAGATAACTCCCTGACAAAGTTATTCATCTGAATTATGGGTAAGCCACAATTCACAGTCCTATTCTACCTGTCTCAAAGTGGGACATTTAACTGCTCACCCACATGGCTCTCATATTTCACTTCTTTCCCATGGTTGTCAAGAGGTTTTTCCTTCCATCAGTTTTGTCCTTTTTGCCTGCCTTGTTCCTGGCTGGCACCTTTCTTTGAACGCTTTCAGCTGGGTGTGTGGCTAGTAGATTCACTCTCCAGAGTGCTTGCAGAAAGATTGAATAAATGTTGGAGTGGCAAGTAGATAAAGGGTAGCTCAGCATTTAGCTGTACCAGAAGCAGGGTGGAAACTAGGCCTTTTTTCCCTTTTAGACTGAAGAACTTGTAGAGCTCCATTAACAGGTCTGTGTCTCCAGGAATATGGGAAGGTGTATACTGGAAGGGAGCTCTTGGGGACTTTGGGAGATGGTGGAGGCTGCTGATCTGTGCTCATGGCAAGGGTCGGAGTGGAGATCACTGCTAGTGCACAGATAGGTTTGCCATAAGGTTGTCAGGGTTGTCCTGATGTGTTTGCTGTATTTTGAGAAGGAGCTGCTGCCTACAAGTGAGGCAAAGCCATGGGCTGTGGGGAGGGCATTGAGGGGAAGCAGCGGGTCAGGAGGAGGGGAACTGTAATGGGCAAAGCCTACTGGGAGGGAGGCTTGGAAACTCCCACTGCAGGGTGGTGTTTGATAGTAATTGTTACTCTGCTGGTGGGAAACTTCAGATGGACAGTTAATGTGTTTTACTGTTGCTGAAAGTCTAACAACTATGCTTCTAATATCTCCAGTGTGATCTTCCATCACCCATTAAGTGATGGTCCAGACACCATTCCTGCAGTAGCAAGGAAAGCCCCAGAGAAAGCAGTCATGATCATGTGTTCAGCAAATTAAGGGCAGAGGGGTGTTTGCCTAAAAAGTTGCTTATTATAAATGGAGAAGCAGAAAGCAGAAACACTCTGTAACTTCCAGATCAATGCCTGAACTTAGATTTTAAAAAAAAGTAACATAAAAGATCATGAAATATTGTACAATGAACCTGATTGATCTTGAGATTTTTGGTAAGTGGTAATAAGGAACCTCATAAACTTTTCATGACCTAAGGCATATTCCAATTTTCTGAAGCTTTCCATCTCCCAAGTTCTTATTTACCATTATTAGTCAAGAGTCTGAAAGTATTTTGAAAATATTAATAAGAATGTATTCACAAAAAATCTTCAATAAATATCATTAAAAGTGGGGTTTTTTTATTAAAGCAAGTGAAAAAAGCTGAATTAAATGTATTCTGAGCACATAGGACTGCATTAACCTGAAGTTACTACAGGTTTGGAAAGGAAATAATATGCAGGGACACAGACAGGAACAGAAGCTTGTAGGATATCAGTACGGACTTATTTTGTTATTTATTCTACTCGGGTGAAATGAAAAGCAACAATACTTTGGTAAAATTCTCCTTGTTGGCATTTATTCATAATTGGACTGATTAAACTGCTGGAGTTCTCAGTCTAGCTACAATTTATGGTCCTTCCTGGTTGGTAAGTCCGTGAAAGTTTATCTGCAAGGCTCCAGCTGTTTGCTCAGCTGCTGTCCACATGGACACGGAGATCCAGAGCTGTGGCAGTGAAGATTTAGAGCAGTCTGACCCAAAATAATCTTCTCAAAATGACAAGATGTCAATCAGTTGCTGGCGTTCTCACAAATGGCAGTAGAATTCCATAGTGTTAAATTTTGCTTTGAGATGTAGGGTTGTATTTAGAGAATTTATGTCAAAGCTTTGTCTTTCTTAGGACTTTTCTAACTGCATAATTTAACTCCAGTTTTCCAGGTAAGATGTTGGCCCTGTAACTAAATGGAAATTTAATGGAATTAATGTTTTAATTTATTGAACAAATGGAACTAAAGGGGTCAGAAATGAAAGGTTTCACTGCAGAACTTTTTTATCATTTTTGCTGTGATGCTGTCATTATGCTCATTTCGGGGTTTTTTTCTTTTATATATAGCCCCACTTTCCATAAATCAGACTCAACCTTCATTTCAGAAGACATAAAGCTTTCCTATGCATCTTTGATCCTTTGTACATTAGCTGAAAACACTTTCATAGGAAAAATGGATCTTATTAGTGTATTTGGATATCTTAGTTTTCTATAGTAAATGGATTTTGCTTATTTATTGAAAATAATTGGTTTAGTATATATGAAATTAGTTAATTGAACACTCTATCTTCAACTAAATAATTTCCCTGCATTTGTAACTGTTCTATTTATAAATGTTACCTCTCCATACTCTAAAAATACTTTAGTATACTTGTTACATGTAAAATGCATTTTAAGGAGAAAGGTGTGATTGTTATTTGTTAACTGTGTTTCTTGTTCCCTTATCTAGAAAAAAAAAAAGTGTAGTTAGAAGAATGAGGGTAAACTCCATGAAATTAATAATTATAAATGACAGAGTCTTTTAATAACTGGTAGGAAATAATAAAGCTATTTTCTTATGACTATCTTTCACGCCTTACCAAAGTCTGCTTCATTCCTTTATTCTTTATTGCCACCTGTGTGAGTGCAACTGGCTGGCTGAAATAGTGTTTATTAAATATAGCAGATACAGGCCCTACCAATAAAATATTTTTTTAAACTGTATTAGATGAATTAAAGAACATGCTGGTATAATTTTTATTATATGCAAAACTTCCTTTCTGACTAGAGTCACCATCTCTACAGCTTTCTAAATTGGAAACATCTTTAATCAGAGAATGATTTTAGAACCTGGGTTGTTCATCTCTGTGCCCATCAATAAACAGATGCAGTGTTTTATTTGTATGTGATTATTTCAATATTGCTTCTAAATAATACATAGATAGGTTACAAGCAAAAACCAATCTTATGAATGAATGAACCAGTGCTCCTCAGTGCTTCTGTTCTTAGAGATGTCAAGGAAATGGGATCACTCTGGGTGAAAATAGTTAAGATAGTAAGTGTAAAGAATTGCAAGCAACATTCAGATGTGACATTATACTACACCATTTATCTTCTTTTCAAGATGCTTTCAGTTTAATTTTGCAGTGCAACATTCAAATCCTGAAAGTCTATTCCTCCTCTTGTCACGCTGTTCCATCATCCCTGCTACGGTTTTGTTTCTGAGTTTATCCTTTCATCCTCTCACAGATATACATACATGTTTCCTGCCTCCTAGACTTGGATGAATATGTGCAAAGCATTATAATGTTCCTAGATAAGGAGCAATGTTAGCATTTTGTGTCACAATATTTATTTCTGTTAAGCATTATGTCAGCTGCCCCATGTTTTATGGAGGTTTAAGCAATGCTGTGTCATCTGTAGACATGCCGGTGACCTACTTGGTTTGACAGAAGCAGAAATTATGCTAGACTGGCTGTCTCCAAAATGGCCTGCTTCATTTGTGTTCATCTAGAAGGATACAAGGCAGGCTGCTTTTTGTTTGCGTTGTTTATGGGCCGTCCCACATTTCAGAAGGTTTTGCTAAGCATGCTACTTGAATCTAGCTGAGGATTTCAGCCGATTAACTCGTAGAGCTGCTGAGAAAGGCCAGCCAAAAATGAGAAGTATGTTCAAGAGCTTTGGCAGTGCTGCTGGGAGAGGTGCCCTGCAAAGGCATTCAGATTTCTGATTCACGGGGTTGCAAGATATAAATGTAGCACCTCTGATAAAGAATATCTGGATGGAGAACAGCTTGGCATCTGCATAGGTCAGTGTCCTGAAGGACATGATCCTCTGAAAATGTCACCCATGTCTCATCCTGAGTAGTACCCATTCCCATGACCTGCCTGTATGTGTCTAGGCCAGATCAGGGTGTGCCAAACTGTGCAGCTATTGGGGAAAAAATATGAGCCCTGGGCCTCTCAGTCTGAGTCTGTAAGCACACTGATGTGGCAGCCAACGAAATCAGATGCACTTTGAATGAAATCATCAAAGAGACTCAACATATCCTAGAACTAGGAGAGCTAAAAGTGCTAGTATTGAAGTACGGAGTCGTGAGGCCATGACAGCTGTCTGAGCTCATGTGGACAGGCTGGCAGAAACTAAGGTTATTTAAGAACTGGTGCCAAGGAAAAAAAAGACAGTGTCATTTCAACTCTGTTCTTGTAACATATAAACTGTCTTGCTTCCTTTCCTAAAGCTTCAAATTCCTTTTAATGAAATTAGTTCAAGTTTATTATCCCCCTGAGGTTGAACTTCTCCAGACATTGTGTCATTTGTGTGTTTTACCCGTCCTGTGCTGTAATGACTGTTTTCTTCCCTATTACTTCAGTCAAGTCGTGGCTACATCAAGCTGGTGTAACACTGCAGTGATTTACGTTTCATGAGGAGGCTGCTGGTGCAGCTCACAGCTTGGGCACTGCTGTTTCTACAGACTTCTGATCCATCATTCTCCTCCACTTTTTATTCAGAAGGGGTTTTACTTATATGCATTTTCAGCAGACTTACAGCAGATATTTTGAGAGAGACATGGATGTTCTGGGTTATATCTAATAGCACTTTAATGAACATTTTATTAAAATAAACTTAGATAATGTTTTGTGGTTGCATGGAGCAGTAACCGTCTACAAATTTGCGGTCAGAATAGCTTAAAGTTCACTGCAAATTTCCTCTTCCTAGAATATAATCTTCTTTCTTAGCACCATGACATGAGGCCAGAAGGATACAAATGCAGTTCAATGCTTGTTTTACAAGTGAGAATATAGTGCAGAATTTTAGCGAATTGTGAAGAATAACATTTGGTATCTACTGTTGATCAGTTAAGAATGATATAAGAAATTTCAGCATGCTGAAAATCTTGTGCTGGTGCCAAGACAGTATCTCGGAAAAGTGAAAAAGATTCCAAGATTTTGGGACTTTCAGAAAATGGCACAAGTAAGAGTTAGCGTTACAGGCAGACAGTATATTGGTGATGCAGAACTACAGTTTGGGGGAGAGGGTCTATTTTTCCTCTCTCTAGGCAGAGGTGTCTGGATTATACTGAGACTCTGTCCAGTGCCTGAGCTGGACTGGGTGTCCCAAAGCAACCAAGCCAAATGGCAGCTCTGCTGCTGGCTGCCCTTCCTCCTGGGGACTCTCCAGAGCAGGCCTGCAATGGGGGCATGGGAAAGAGTAACCTATGAAAAACTCCTTCGATGTCCCACAAGTTTTTCAGCGCTGGCTTCTTTGCTGAGAGCCCAAGGTGCTGCCTCTAGCACATAAGGAGATCTGTATCTGTCAGCAGAGTGAGTTACACTGTTGTGTGTGTTCGTGTGCATCCCCAAGTACCTTCAGGATAGGCTGGGTGACCTGTCCTTGCTGTACAGTTACTCACCAGTGCTCTCCAGCCATCTTCCTGAGGCAGAGCTACAGCATGCTCTCAGCATCTAAGTGTCTGACAGTCTTGATTGTAGAAGTATTCTTGCAAACTGATTTATTTTTAAAAGGTTTTCTAACATCTCCATTGCTTGTAGATAAGCCTTGACATTCAGCAGGATGGAAAGCTCTTTCATCCTTCCCACCACCTAGGCAGTTCTGGTTTGGCTGTGTAAAACAGGCAGTTAGAACCCCACAAATTCCATTCTCTCACTTAGGATTTCCAGGACAATATTGGCAGGCTGATAACTACAGACACTGAAACTAAACACAGACTTGGGGCCCCCTCCCCCAGGGTTAGCAAGCAGTACAAGTAACAGTGAGGGGTATGATGACAGAGGAAGGCCAGATCTGATTTAGACAGTCCAGCAGTATACACCCACTGTATTCCCAGCCTCCCACCTTTGCACTTTGGCAAAACACCTGAAGTAGGGGTTCCTAGGAAGAATGAATTAAAGAGGGAAAGGGGGGATGAATTTTCTCTGTAATGTATCTATATAACATGCAGAAGTCATAGTTGGAGTTATCAGTCTGTCATAATTGTGTGGCAGCAACAGCATTTACTTTTAGTGTATAACCCATCTCCCTCAATTTTCAGAATGTAAGAGCAAAGAAAGAAAAAGTTAGCTCCAGCTTCAATGCATGTGGCATTTCTAACCTTTAGGAATTTAACTTTGCAATTGAAATAAATGGAATTTAAATTTGATTTAAAATGCATATATGATAAGAGGAAAAGTAGACTACTAATTGTCATGAAGGACATGTCATGACATTGTCATGACTACTAATTGTCATGAAGGTCCAAGATCAAGCCTGTATCCTAAACTGTGAAGCTGTTTGCAGCTGTGAGGAAAGTCACCACAATTCTCTATACTTCAGTTTAGTAGATGTTATGATTTTCATAATGATACAATAACATCCGTTTCAAAGGAGGTGAAGTAAAGCTCTTGGAGTGTGAGAACATCACTCTGTTTTGTGCTGACACCACTGGCAACCAAAATAAGGGTGAGAGTGACAGCAAGAAATGGAATTCTCTTCTACATGTAACAAGAAACTGAGGAGAAGGCTGAGAGCAGGCACTTGCTCTTGTTCCCACGTGCAGTTTTCACATCTTTAAAACGCATAAGAGCAGCATGGATGAGACTTTAGCCAGTGTTTGTAAATGGCATATTATTAAAATAGGAAATGAGAAAGTGATAGAGAACACTGGAAAGATAAAGCAGAAATTGGGAAGGCTACAAACCCTCCTGGCTCACACTGAACCCAGCTGTCAGGGATTAGGAAAGATCTTCCTCAAACTTGCTCCACCTGAGGAATCAATTAAGAGTCTGTCACCTGAGGTGGTGTTAGTCGTGGCCAGGCTGAAGGTGGGGCTGGGTGGCTGTGCTCTCTCCTGGGGCTGGGTGAGTCTTGTCTCCTTTCGATATTCTGATTTGAGAGCACTGTATGTATTCAAAGTATTTACATGTTACGGACATAGGTTTTACAAAGCTAATCTTGCTTTATGAAGGTGCTATGTTCAGAAAGACTCTTCCTTAGGATATTGGATGCTGGAGATGATGATTAGGGGCTGCTGCAATGCTTACTGCAGGCAGCAGAGGCTTACTGGCTTTGGTGGGCCTGGGCTAGCGTGGATAGGCCAAGATTGCTGCAGGAAGCTTGCTGGGTTTCAAAGCTATCGAGGAACGTGTCTTCAAAGTTATCAAGGAATGCAACAGGTTTGTTGTGAGTCTGCAAGAACCTTTTGTGTAGTATTTGCATTTCCTCTGTGTGTTTTCTACGAGTCTCAAAAACTATGCCTAAAATGATAGAATCCCAGGGACCAGCAGTGCTTAGGTTTCTGAAAGAAATCTAAGTGGAAGAAAGTAAAACTCTAACTCTGTTCCTGTTTGTGGTTAAGAGTTGCTGGATGTTTCTTCCTTATCCAGCATAGCTGTCTGCCCTCAGGCTGGCTTTATTTGAATGAATGAAATCCCTGAAGATTAAAATACTATAAAAATTCTGTGTAAAATTGGGAGGCTTTGGGGGAGAAACAGTACAACTAGAGGTGGATTAATAGTACAAATAAATAGCTCTCAGCAACACATGTCAGTCATTTCCTTTGGGATCTGCTTGACCCTTTTTGAATAGGAAGAGAAGCTGGTTTTGGCCTGTAAACCCACAGATATCTCATGACCTTTGTGGAAGTTCATTGCCTAAATGCTATTTCTTGGACCCAGTGGCATCAAGGGACCTACAGAAGCTTTGCTGATGATGTGTTTTTGTGGACTGCTGCATCCAAACCTTCACCCCTGGTCAAAGAGAGAGCTCACTGCTTATAACAGGGAATGTAAATTCATTTTGGTTTTCTGTGCTTTTTTTTTTTTAACAGCAAAATCACCTGTTAGCGTGGTCAAACAATCAGATTTAATGCAAATGTCACTGAGAGAAACTTTGCAATTTTGCTACATGCAAAGTATATTTTGTCTAACAAGCCAAGGAGTAAAATACCTGCTCTTAAAACTTAGCTGTATTTGAAATGCTTCTGGTCTTTACAAGGAAATAGTGAGTAATCTTAGCCTTTACCCAAACAAGAATAAGATATCGGTGAGTTAACTGCCAGAAATAATTCTGGGAACATAACAAAGTCATCTGAAGAGTCAAAAGATTTTCTTAATTATTTTTTTTTTAACCCATCATTTCACTAGATGTTTCCTGTTGCTGTATCTGCTGCTCTAGTTAACTAAAGGTCTGAGTTTGTATTTCTTCTTCCAACAGCTGAAAGTAGCTCGAGAGTCTTTGCTTTGTTTTAGTGATCAGTGTAAACTTCTGTTTTTGTGTCCCCTGACCTGTGGGAAAGTATTGAGTATCAGGATGAGGTCATGAAACTGGATGGGGGAAAACATCACAGAAAGAGTTAGTTTGGTTTTCAAACTAATCAAGATATATTATTCAATATTCTTAGTCAGAGGTATTATGACTACACTATATTTGCTAAATAAGCTACTTACAGAAATACAAATTCTAGTAGAAAAGATTTATTGGCAAAGTACTTCATGAACATTTATTTGTTTTTGTCTTCATAGACACTAATTTATCTTCTCCAAAGAATGAAGCGGTCTAAGCCAATAGAAACAATATGAGTTAATAGCCTAAAACCTGAGACTTTATTATGACATATTACTAGCAAGACTGCTTTTTTTTATGCTATTGTTACATCAGCTTTAGGATTCTTAGTTTATGGTAAAAGCATATTATCACTCAGACAGGTCTTGTTTCAAACAAGGATGTTCCTATAGCTATAGGAGCCACTGAGTTTCACTGAAGATCTTTCACATAAACTAATCGAGTTACACATAATTTTTGAAAAGAGAAGAACCTAAAGTAATCAACAACATAGCTAAGAGAATCTCTCCTCTCCAAGGAGAGAAAGGGTCCTACCGAAATGTTTATGATAGCACTGGAAATCGTTTGGTTCCTGTAGCTAAGCTGTTTTCAATACAATCCATTTTTAACAATGATGAAAGAGTTTTCCATAATTGTTTAGTATTAAGGATGGCATTAGCATCTGCCACTGAAACTGTTAAACATGTTTTACTGTTTTTAAAGCAAAAACAGTGGAGTTGCAACATATGCCAGCCACAGGAAAAGCTTTTCTGAAGTCTGCTGTGTGCATTTAGCTGTCAAAAGAAATAGTTGTTCTTCACAGCTTGACATTTAGCAGAGAGTACCCTACAGAGTGGTCAGAACCCAGTTTCAGTAAGGGAGTATGGGAGCAATCGATCTTCCTTCCAAAGCAATGAGATGACAGCTGAGCTTCCAAAGGACTTGGGTTAGCATCCAGAAGCCAAGAAAACTTCTCACCTTGTTTTGTTCTTTGAGCTGATATTCCAGGAAAAGGTAACAAACAGCCACCCATAGTGTTTGAAAGCTTTTCCAGTGGCTGCAAGGGAATAGTGGTTACTGTGAAGAGGGAACATGCTTTCAGACACACTGTGTCAAGCTGATTTCCTTGTGAAGAACTGCAAACATAGCCCTGTAAAGGCAGTAAGTGCAGCAGTCTTGCCTGGAAAAGTGCCAGGGATTGCCTGTCTCAGAAGGAGCAATTTCTGCCTTCTTCTGTGTACAATTTCACCTGTAATCTATCCAACACTGGGGCTGCTTTTCTTTCCTGATATTTTTTTTCTGAAATTATAACGTTGATAAGAAGAGAGGGTCAGTCTTGGGAATATACTCAAATTAGCTGAAGTAAGAAAGTTTAAAAGACTAATTGGAGACTTTTCTTCTTATTGAAGAAATCCCAACAAATCAAGCATAATTTGGTCAGCACTGGGCCTTTGTGGACATAAACCCTACTGAAATGAATTCCTTCTGAACAGGGTTAGCTTTAGCATTTTCTTCCAGGCTTTCAGGAGCTATTGGTCAGCTGGTGTGACCACAGCAATAATGGTTATGTGTGTCACAAAATCACTCCCAGGACAGATATAGAATGCTGTTACGGTTTAACTTGGGCTTCTCCTTGGGAACACCTATACACAGATAGGTTGTGCTTGAGTCATCCAAGGCAGCAGAGCTCTGCTTTGCTTCCACCTTGCTCCAAGAGAGAGGATGCTGGGCAGAAGGACAGGATTGCTTTTTGGGGGGAGCAAGGAATAAGGAAGAAGAAAGCCCTAGGAGACAAGGAGTGGTGGGAAGATCTGAGTGCAAAATCTAATCTCAAGTGAGGAGACAAGTCAGAGATAAGGAACAGATAAGGATGTGAGCACAGAATTGAAAAAGTTGTTCTGCGAACTTCTCCATAGCTGTCCAAACCTGCTGGTCGGTCCTCATCAGCCCAGCCTCCATTTTGCTGCTTCGGTCTGCATATTTACTCATCAGTCTGAGAAACAAAATGTGAGCTACTGCACTCTTCATTGAAGGCCAGCCACTCATGGAGAGCTCCCATGAGCATCTTTGGCTCTTTGATGAGTTAGGTTCTGCCTTAGCTGTGTGCACGTTTGGGTCAGTGAAGCAGTGACACACGTAGTGCCAAAGTGGGGCAAACTTTCCTCCTGATCCCAGTGGCTTTTGGACCATGGAGCATTCCTCATGTTCTCAATGGTAAAGAAATTAAAGGTGCTGATATGTAATGTTCTCCTTACAACACTTCTTGACCTAATGAGGACTTCAGACGAGTTTGCACCAGTTTATTCCAAAAGTTGTATCACTCAAAATGTCTTATTCCTCAAGAATTGCAACAAGTATGTTTAAAACAGGCCTGTGCTAATTTCTCTATCAGAGCCTGTCTTTTTCTTGTCTCTGATTGGCATGTTTTCTAGCTTCTGAATTATCCACAGCACAGCCCAGATCTTCTAGTGTATTGATACAGGAGCTAAGCACAAATTCTAGGCTTTGTTGTGCAGCATGGCTCATTGGGGGGTTGTAATATTTATTATAATTTTCCCTTATTCATGGCTGAGAAAGTTTGGGGACAATTTTTCTTTCTCTCCTGGACATGAATGCTTTTCCAATATTTTAACAGTAAACAGTGAATCAATATTTCTGTTAGTAGTCACAAGAATGATGTTAAAGTGATTTTGTTAATCACAAAGATGTGCTTTAGCCTTTCATGGCCCTACCACATAGCAAGTTTTACATTTTTGTGTTTATATTTCAAGTAGTTAACATCAATGTGGAAAGTTTTAGAAGGCAGTTAATTCCTGGTTTTATATGAAATTTATTGTCTTTAGTCTATGCAACTATGGGATGGCTTTTCTTGAAAAACTACAAACTGCCTTTGTTATAACCAAGAAAACAAAATGTTTTACTTAGTTTCCAGAGGTTCAAATTGGAGCACTGAGTTTTCTGACAGCCAGGTTTAACTTGTCACCTGGAGACGCAAGCAAGGATACACTTCTGTTCATAAGTAGTCATCTAGAATTCCTTTTCATGTATATGGGACTGAATCTTCCATTGACCAGATTCAACTCAAAAATGCAACTGTTTTCTGGAAGAACATTCAGGAGATCAAATGGTGCCTGACATGGAGGAGAATGGGAGAGATCTGTATCAGTAGACAGGTTATTCACTAAGAGCCAGCAAATTCTAGCTTGCTTTCTCAGCACAGCAGAGACATCTAGCTCTAGGTGCTCTTGTGCCTGGCTGCTGCCCTTGGATTCCCTCCCATGGGAACTGCCTGCCCTTCCCTGCCTTTAGTGTGGAAGGGCCTCTGGTCCATTGCTGCAGCCTGAGCTGATGTGTGTGCCAAGAAAATGTATTTACTGAACCAGAGGGGGACTGGCAAAGTTAGCCTGTTACTGGGAGTGGAAACAGATCTTTGCTGCAGTAAATCTGGTGAGATGAAGATAGGGAAGAGTATTAGTCATTACCACTTCTATTTGAAATATGGAGTAGCTCACTGAGAAGTGGCTTTGCTTCCAGCATTGACTCTACCGCCGGGTTGTTGTTCTTGCAGCCAGTGGTAAGGCCCTGGAGTTTTACCAGGCCTGTTACTGCAGTGGTGTCCCTTGTAAAGAAAAGGCTTGAACAATGTGATTCACAGAAACAGTAACAGGATAATCATTTTAGAAAAACTTCATTGGGTAAAGAATTTTATTCAAGTATTTTTATTAAAGAAAAAAAATCTTACCATAAAAATTAGCTTACGTTTTGAATAACAAAGCAAAGAAATGTTAGGAACATTCCCCTTTCTGGAGGAACCATCCGTATTTAATTTCAAAACAGTTTTACATTCCAGCAACTGGGATTTAATTACTATCTCCTTTTTTAATTCATTTTAATAACTTTAATTATCATTTCCTTCAGTGGCCAATGCTTTGGACACTTCATATAATTATAAGGAATCTCTAAGTGATTTTTGCTTTAATGAATATTCACTGATTATAGGAATCTCAATATCTGTTATTATGAAAATGTTCCAACCAGAATAAAATTTAATGATAGCTTGAAGACAGAGTACAGGGCCATCCTTTTTTTTTGGTTGAATAAATGAGAAGATCATATTGTTTTTCAGCTTCATATCTGTTTCAGGAAGACGATGGACAGATCAGCAGTCTGTTTTGCTCAGTGAAATGGAAAACATGAAAACAGTAAAACAGATATTAATTAAAAATGGGCTGAGATGCAAGAATGAAACTTGAATTTTAAACATATCAAAGTTTAGAGAAATGAATAGTTTTTACTTATCTTTTGAATTCCTCACTCTCCTTTTTCCTCCCCTGCTTTTTCTGAATTCAAGTTTGAGTAGGGATCAGTGGTACTTGGCAATGAGAGCTTGGCTTGGACCCCCTGTGTTTATTCCTGAATGGAAACAATAACTGATGTTTCTCCACTTGCACAACTGTTCTGCATCACTATGCCGTGTGAATCGGGTAGTGTAACAGCTATGTGTACTGAAGTGTGCTTAGGTGTACAGAGGTACAGATAGTTCACAAGGGACCTTCATTGCTGCTTTGCCTTTGGGCACTTTAGAAAGAACTCTGAAATGGCAAAGTCAGCGTCTATTAAAGTCTCTGGAAGTTGCTGCTTTTCTTTTGGTTTGTGGTTGGGTTTTTCTTTTTCTGTTTGTTTTGTTTTGGTTGGTTGATTTTTTGTTGTTGGGTTTTTTTTAATGTATGGGAGGTCAGGAATGTTGTATTGGTTAAGTTTACTTAATCACTAGCTTCAACTATATCTCATGGGTATTGCATATTGTGTATGTGAAGTTTGTTTAAAATCTGTAAATAAGTAAAAAGAGCCTAAATTTGTCAAACTGGAAAAAGAAGAATCAACAACACTGGGAAAAGTAGTGATGACTGAGATTCTCAGAGATTCCTTCTTAGCATTTGGCCTTGGAAGTATTGAAAATGTTGCTCTTAATACTAACTCACTGAATTTGGGGTTTCCTAAGCAGAGCTGAGGTTTTGTTTTTCGAAATCATCAGCTGGGTTCTCCCAAAGCACATCATCTTTTTAGTGGTGATTCCATGAAAAAATAGCTGTTCTAATTGGTATAAATTGTGAATACAAATATCTTTTTCTACGTTACAAGCATAAGTTTACATGGTTAATGCATTTTGTAAAAATGGAAGATCTGCACTGGGAGCAAATTCTTAGAAATCTGAGGTTGTTTCACTGTCTAAAGTTTTTTCTGATAGCAGTAAATATATCTGCTCTGTGTGTGTTAGTTTCATCAGTGGCTGTTTTTCAAATGGTCAGAAGCTCAGCTAACTTTGTAACAGATCCTACAGATAGTTTCTTGGCATTGTGGTCATCTCGTCCTAAAGTTTATGGCTCCCTCATGTCATTCAGTAACTACTTTTTCCAAGTTGTAGTGAAATACCAACAAAACTAAATATGTCAGAAGCAAAGTTTGGCATGTACTATGAAAGGGTGTGAGAACAAGTGTTCTGTTATGAAATTAAGATAAATAATGAGAACAAACATTGCATTTAAAAAAAAGAAAGAGGATTTAATGAGCTGGAATTGTGGTCAGTGCCGGGGGAAGCTTCCCCCTCCTCCTTGTATTTTTTGCATTCTGTTCATTGTTAGTAAGTGACAGCTTTAAAGCATTACCCAAATTTATATCTGACTTCTTGCAAGCATATACCAAACTGGACATTTTTCGGATCACATACTGCACTTTGCTTAAAATAGATTTCAGGTTTGTGTGGAAATTTACAGCTAATTTTCAGCCAGAATGGTGTGTGGGTTTTGGGTTGTTTGGGTTTGGGGGTTTTTTAATTTTTTTTTTTTTTTTTTAGAAAGCCTTATGATTATAATTACAGACGTGTATTTGTAAAGTCACGATCCACATTCTTTCTGATGAGCAAGGAGGTTAACATTCCATTAATGGAAACTCAATTAATCAACTTTCCCCATTCCATTCTCAAGTGTATACCAGTTTGCTCATGAGAGTTTTCAGGGAGGAGACCACCATTCCCGGTTGGAACTCGCTTTCTGGGACAAGGAATATTGGACTGTCATGAGGAAGGCTCATTTTGTATTTCTTCTGGGCCCATGCTAACATAGGAGCATCTGTCATTCAGGATGAATTACTGCAGTGAACTGCTGAAGCTTGTTGCAATTTAGTTTTTAATAACAGCAAACACTATTCTTATGCTCTGGTTTAAAACAGAACCAGAGAAAATAAGTGTCCAGTACTGGTATCTCTGAAATGCAAAGGAGATTTCAGAGGAGTCAGCTCTGGGCTCTTCACCTAGGGAAGTGTTTGGGATGCTGCATAAAAGATGGACTCCTGTCCCTTTTGTTTGATATTTTCAGAGTAATGGGAGGAGAGCCCTTTACAGCCACTTTCAAACAGCAGCTGTTCAGCTGTCTTAGAAAAACATCTTCTGTTTTATAGAATCATAGTTTTATTGGGCAGATGGACAATTAGATCATTGAGCCCAACCTCCAGCCTAACATTGGCCATAGGAATTCCTCTGGTTTCAGATCATCGGTCCTCTAAACAATAAAATGCTTGTTTTACAACGTGGAGAAGGAAACAAAGCATGCTTTGCTTTAGTGGGAGCATCTGTGTGACTGCCTTGTTTGTGAGGCTGCTCTATGGAGCACATCCACACTTACCATCGTCTTCCAGACACCAGCCGCCTTCCAGCTCATAATGCTATGGAGAGGCATAAAGTGTCCTGGTCCACTGAAAAACCCCTGCTCTGGGCAGGAAGCTTTCTTTTATCTCAGCTGGTGAGGGTGTGTTTGGCTGGGACATGAAAACCTCAAAGTTTCAGCTGTGAGTGCTGTGGCTGGAACTGCAGCAGGGCGAGCACAGCTCTACAAGCACAGAGCCCTGCACAGACAGAGGGGCTGCGGCACGGGCTGGCAGTCACCCGCCTTTTAGCACCCAGCTCTCTCTGCAGGATGATATTAACAGTTGTTCACAAGTTGAAGCAACAGAAAGCGTGTGCACAAAGCCTGCAAATTTAACACTAGCAGAAAAATCTGAAGCTGTTAAGGAAGAAAATCTGCTTCAGCCAAACCAAAATCCTTTATTGAACTGACAAACACTGTCGGCTATGAATTAGAACCCTAGCACAGGGGGAGCCTGTATGATTGCATACCACTAGTCACTGGAAGACTGTCTCAGCATTGAAGCAAGCTGATAATTTCCTTTTTCAGATAAATATAAATATTTCTGCCAAAGTAAGACTTTTACTCGTAATTCATTAATTTACAGTATCTTAGCAAAGGGACGGAATGTACTGCAGTGGCTGACAAGAAAATAGTTTCATAAATAACCCTCTTGAGACATGTAAGATGCTAACATTTTTTGAGGTTTAGGCAGGGTAAACAGACAATTTATTTGCTTGTTTCAGTTCTAAGGCAACTGGGTCTTTTATTTTACCTCTCACCAATAGGTAGAATATTTTCGTTGGCTTCTTTGGCCTTTCCCCCTTCCAAGCAAGTGTTCCAGAGTGACTGATATTTGGCTATAGGTTAGAATTTCCAAAAACATGTATTATTTAATTTCAGTAAGACAGATATTATTTGGTTGATAATGTAATGTGATTATGAAATGGGGAATATACCATGAGTTGTAATTGATATTTACAGTTGTTCAGTATCTTTGTGCCATAAATCTATATGTACAACATGTGCATATAAATTTATTATGGATGAGGTGTAGTAAGAGTATTCTTTAACAGAAAAAAATGAGTCAGTCCCTGCGCTAAAAAACTTATAATCTAAGAGGCATGAAGGCAAAACAAATATTTGCTGTAGAAGACCTGAAGTGAACTCTCAAGAAAATGCCTGTAGCACAAGAATGATAAAGGTATATGGGACTGAAGCAGCATTCTCAGTCACACAAGAAACTGAAGGGTATTCCAAGGGCTCTGTTTAAAAAAAAAAAAAAAAAGTTAGGCAGGAGGAATGAGCTGAAGGGCTAGGATGAGAAAGTGGCAAGGAGTTTGCACAATACGAACACATATGGTGCAAAAGGAAGATACTTGTCTTTGCTGTGCCCTTGGCATTACAAGACTGTTTCCATTTGTGTGCTCAACCTGCAGGCAGCCATGTAGAGCAGCAGCTAGAAGAGCTGTCCGTATTCTCCTGGAGAGGGGCAGTCTGAGCACCTCCTTCAGCTGGGTTCCTCGGTGAGAGGAGGCAGCTGTGGTGGCATTTGCTGCTCCCAAGGTGTCCAGGAGGAAAGGCCACATCTGCCATAAGGAGGGGTGGACATTAGGAACTTGAGCTTCAGTGTGATGCTAGTGATGAACCTGAGTGACAATTGCTGACTCTTGTTTGACAAAATTAGCATTCAGAAGACAAGTACTTGCTTTTCAGGCAGTTTTTCAATGGCAGTAAAAGCCACATTTTTCATATAAAGTAGATGCTTTGGGAGAGGAATTATTTGGTTTATGAGTATCCAAGAATATAATTTTCCTCAAGAACCGATTTTTAAATTGTCTCTGCTAAAGCTTCAACAGACTTCCAAAGGCTTATCTTTCTCTTTTCTTTTTTTTCATTTAATGATCAGGTGTGACTTAGAGCCCCTTCTAATCATTAGTAATTACACAGAAGTGCCTATCAATGATCTCTGACCTTTTTTTTTCAGGCTGGTGAATATTTCTTTCATTGAAGAAATGTATAATGAATACAGTTCGATGAAGTATAAGTGATGTGTCCAGCAATGCCAGGGAAAATCCCACCTATTTGATAGTTTCAAAAGTATTGCAACATCCATTGCACACCCAGTGCCCACAAGGAGTAGAAATTACATGGAGGGAGTTGGCTGTAAATGGTACCCACATTTGGTCTCCCCAACTAGATTTCCGTTTCCCCAGCAGCTACTCTGCAGCCAGCTGAAGATGTTCTTCTGCTTGTGGTGGTGTGCACTTCTGACTTCACCATCCCTTGTGACTGTCTTCAGTGACACTTCACAACTCTTTTTTTTTTTTTCAAGTTTTTGCTTGAGTGTTTTGTTTTGTTGAGGAGGGGAGGGGGGGGGGCACTATTTGAATTTTTTCTTTTTTTTTGGCGTGTGTTGTTTTTGCTTCTCAGCTAGGTTTATCTATTGTTTGCTTTACTTTTTTGGCTTTTAAGATGCTGTTTTCTCCTCAGCTATTTTTAGAAAGTCTGTGGTAGTCTGATTCAAAAGAAATAATCTGTCTCTCTGTATTAGGAGCTTTTCAGCTCCTTTTAATGACAGAATTGTACATATCAACAATTTTTGAATGACCATATGATCATCCCAGGAGAACTGGAATAGAACAAAATGTCTTAAGTGAAATGAATTTTTTGGAATTTAATCACCAGCTGCATACTGTAGATCAGTGAGGGTGTATGTTCTTTTAAAGTATAAATTTTAATTACACTAATAAGAGTGGCTCTGCTTCCAACTGCAGGAATCAGTTCAGCTGACAGTGGCTGTTTGGCCTCTTGTACTGCTGTTTTTACCAGAGGGAATGTTCATCAGAAGGCAAAGCATAGTTCAGGGACTGTGTACTAAACAACATAAATAAGAAATGGGAACTGAAATTACAAGTTAAAAACATAAGACCACAATCCAGGAACCAATGAGACAAGAAAGCAATTAAAAAAAAAAAAAGTGTGTGCCTGTGTACACATTGTCTGTAAGTAGCCTGTTTTTTTAAGGGAGTATGTTACACTTATTAAACAACTGCAGTCTTACAGAGTGGAAGAAGAGATAATAGTCCAGTTAGGAAACATAAGAAGCTATTAACTATTTAAAGCTAAAACCACACAGTGGTTACTGCAAGGAGCAGGAAAACCCTTGGTCCTGATATGTGATGTGTATGGTGGTACGTGTGGGCACAGGGACAAAAGGTATTTATTCCATCCAGTGTTGATAAGAAAAGTTCCCCAGCTCAATTCAAATAAAGGGTACCATAAAATCTGTTCCTCCTCCTACCCCTGTAGCTGATACAAGTAGTAACAGCCTTCCCTGGGGCTACAGCCAGGCAGGAGATGCAGTCAGACTGGGAGCAGATGGAGCCTTTACACTGAGCTCTGTGATCCCCTCCATTGCAGTGCTGGTCGTGGGGCTGTATAGAATGAAGGTGAGTTTTGCCTATGGCTTGCCCTGTCTGCAGGCTGCTGAGGAAGCCTCTGAAGAGGCCTTGTTGAGTGCCTGCTCTCTTGCTTTTTTTCCTTCACTGAGTGTTTGCACAGAGCCCCTCTGCTGTGTGGGTCCCCACAGGGACAGCAACAGCAGCTTCTCTTCCAAGGGGCTTGAGCAGAGGAGGGGTGACAGGCGTGTCCTGTCCAGTCTCATATTCTTCCAAAACACACATAATGGCTTCAATCATTGGAACCTGTCTCTTGTGTCATTGTAAACAGCCTGAGGTTTGGTCTGTGCAATCTATAACTAAATGTGGCTTTGAGAATGGTATCTATTTTTATGAAGCAAGTTTTACTAAACCACAGTGTTCATGAAATAACGGAAAGCCACTATGTCACAATTTGCTTCTGATCCAAATTATACTAAGAATGTATGGAAATAAGGACATGTGAGCTAAAGACATGTTGATAGTGCTTCTGGGACTGGGAAGAGTCTTCCACTGCCCATCCTGCTACTAATATTCCTTTCCTGTTGTGGGAAGATGCTGGATGTGGTGCACCTTTGGTCTCACTTATAATGGCAGTTCTTCTGGAGAAGTCATCTGTGTCCCTGTTATAGATCTGTGCTGTGGTACTGGACAGCATCCCAACAACAGAGTGAATGACAAGGCCTAGAAAGTACAGGTGGGAATTTAGGATCTGCAGGTGGACATTGAAGCATATTGGCAGAGCTGCTCTGAGGTAGGGCTGGATGATACAGGGGTCTGGGTCAGAGCCTCAGCAGGGAAGCATGTGGGTGCTTGCCCACCACCTTCAACACTGGTCAGTGCTGTCAACTACTGAGCAGTGAATTCTAAGAAAAAAAGGAATAAAACAACAAATCTCCTCAAGTCACTTTAGAGAGCATGATTAACAAAATGTGCTTGAAATCTTACTATTTCTTCAGATAAATTCTCAGATTTCAGAGTTTATATTTAAAGTCATGAGGTCACCAATTCTATGCAGTTCCAAGAACACTTAACATATTTTTTAAACCTAATACCTTTTTTGGTATTGTCCTTCTAAAACCTTGACAACTTGAACAACAGCAATGTCATTTGAACTGAATGACAGCTGGACATAGGGAAGGAGGGGGGGGTGCATCAGAGTGGAGGACTCTTAGAAATGAGTGGAATATTTTACTGTCATTGGCATACAGCAGAGATGATGTACTTCTGTCAATGAAAAAACTTTAGAGAAACTGCCTTAAGCCTGCCTGCCTGTATGTGCTGCCTCCTGTAATGCAGGGAGAAGCTCTGTTTACCACAACATAAATTGGCTTCTTTAAGTGATGCAAATTGCTTTGAAACTGCTGGGGGCTGGGGTGCCACACTGCAGGAGCCCTTCACCAGCCTTTCCTGACAGCTTCTTCTTTTACATTGCAGCAAACACACCTTATCCTGGAATTACCTAGTGCCTTGTAAATACTGTTAATATACAGAGTGTCACATTTTCCTTTTGAGTGACTGTCAGTCACCATGTCATTAATAAGTAGAGGATAGCAAGTGCTGTGCTTTTGCACATTTAGATGGGTGCACATTTTCCTTTCTATAAATTCGAGGGAGCCAGACAAGAAATTACCAGCGAAAAAGGTTTTTCCCTATTGTTTACATAAACTTACCACAAATAAGAGTAGGTTTATTCCAGAAGTTTCCATATTAATCATAGCTTCTGTAGGTGCCTTGTAATGATAGAATAAAAGATCCTCCTCTTGGCACGCTGACTGCCCACATCTAAGTGCAGTACACTTATGTAAACCACTTTCTGTGTGTTGGAATGCTCCAGGAGAGATTCTAGTGCCCTCATCTGAGACAGCTTGTCCTGCCTTTTCATCACCATGCCCAGGCCTCCATCTGTACTGTGCCAGTGAGCGTGTCTTAGTGAAAGGCACCTGAAGGAGGGGAATAGCTGGAGAACATGTAATAGAATGTAAGTGGATTAAGTGTAATCATTCCTGTGAATGCAAAGGAATCTTTTTATCAACTTTCAGTTGCAGCTCATAATTCAGCCTGGTATTTGTGGAAGTACAGTGATTCTGATTTCAGTATGAAGTGCTATACTGAACCCAAATCACTGACTCAGATGAAATGTATGGGATTTAAACGTCTCATTTAAAATCCCTTTTCATTTTTATGTGTGCAAGAAATTGACATGACCACATTTTGGTGGGATTGCTCCCAAGGCAGAGCCACTCAGAGACCAGGCACTGAGGTGTCACCTCATCCACATCTGCAGGAGTGGAGGTGTCCTGCACTGTGTCTCCTCATTGCTTGCAGAGAGTGCCCAGAAAATGAACTAATTGACCAACTTGAGATAACCAATGTTAAATGGATAAATCTGATTTCCAAAGCATAAAGCTGTTGGTTCACTTTTACCCATGCCTATTCTCTGTTGTTGGCCAGTCATGTTGCAGGTGCCACCCTTAAAATTCAACATATCAGTAGATTTTCTAGGAAGGCCTGTATTACAGCCATAATTAGCTGTATCTTAGGGGAGAAATAGTAAAGAAATCAGTAAATAGCTAAGATGGTCTAAGGCAGTAGTTGATAAAATCTTTTGTTATGTGGGACTTGATGAACATCTGGGAATGACCAGGATGTGCTGTATGTAGCACCCAGGACATTGCTGTGTGGAAATTCCTAGGGACAAATGAATTTAGACGGTGTCTTCAGTGTGCTCCTATGTGTTACATCAGGCTGGTTTGATGTGGTAACTCACAAGATGTGTTTAACCTCCTTGATCTTCTGTGATTTCAGAAACATGTAATTAACATTCAAAGAGGCCAAAGTATTAATTTTTCATGTCATTCAGATGTATGTTAGCTGCTGGTTTGGGGTACGGTTGAGAGTCCCTGGTTAGAAAGTGCTCAGTGTACTTCCATCCCTAGCTATGCTTAAGGACAAGGGTCAGTGGTACAGCAATGGGGGCTCTGTCCAAAAGAACTGATATGATCAAATGCAACAAAACAGATTCAATTTTGGACACTGCCAGATTCCCAGTCTGTGCAGTGTCCAGTGTGTTCTACACACACACATGCACATAGGGTTGAATTTTTTGCTCAAATACATGTACAAAATTATGTACCCAGAACAAAAAGCCAGTCTTGAAATTTTGATGTGAATTATTATGCATTTTCCAGGAACATCCCAGAAAGGATAAAGTTAGTAGGTGTTAAGCTAATGTGGAGTATGAATTGAGAGGAGAATTTCCTCTCTAGGGCTTCACTTGTATGATATCAGCTAGTAGACAGAAGAGGAAAGAAAGAAGAGAAAGCTGTGTTGCTAGATAGCTGCAGAAGTATTTGTCCTGCCGTGCAGAGGACGTAGAGTAGAAGAACATCTTTCATCTTGAAAAAGACCACCCTAATTGGATGAGCAGTTCAATTATTCAGCTCAGTCTACAATAAAAAGCAGTTCATATCTTAGAATTACAATTACATGGTAATGTGAATTGCAATTTCTCTCCTTATTAATCCAAAATAATAAATCTGAAAACCAACAATGCATCAGTGTTTGAGACTAGTTTCTAGGAATTTGGGGGGAAAAAAGACTTAGACCTTTAAGCATTATCTAACTTGAATTTGTTATATAGTGCTTTACACTGAATTTCTAAGGTTGATCTAGTTATCTGAGAGCATGCAATACTGATACAGCATCTAGTGCTATAATACACAAAGACTCTTTCACTTTGGGAAATACTTCTCATAACTAAGTGATTTACTGAATCCCAAAATAAAGAGACACTTTGTGATAATTACTGAGTATTTACATTAGCAATGCCAAACCCATGTGTTGAAAAGTGAGTTCAGAGCCCAGAAAATACACGAAAGGAACTTCTAAGTCATGAAGAAAAAAGAAAACAACATAGGATCTTTTCTGCTTTACCTTTTTTGGAGCCCTAGAGTGCAAGACTCCTTGTGTTTTCAAACCTTTCACCACAAACATGTAGCCTAGAAACTTTCTTTTCCCCTGCTGCTGGCTTTCTCGCATTATTACACAACTGGGGCCTCAAGGAGGTACTGTGGAACTTGCAAGATTTGGCACCACAGTCAAGGCAGCCACTTACATCATTAATCCAAGGAGGAGCTGAGAACTGGTTGTGTCAATAACATCCAGAGCCCAACTCTTTTATTTTTAGTTGTCTTTTAAACATCATGGGGCCACAGCAGAAGGGAGGTGGGATAAGGAGACAAGACAGGTGTGAAATCAGGTTTGTAAGTGATATCCTGCTGCCAGGCTGGAGGCAGCCCAGTGCACAGCGTTGGCTAACCCGGCGTAGGGCCTGAGCACAGGCTGCGGGGTGCCGGGACGCGGCAGAGGGTGAGGCTGCAGAGAGCCTGAATATGGATGTAAGGGTGATGAAAAATAACCCATGGAGTTCCTGGGTCAGTGCTTTGAATGTCGTTTGGCCTAGAGATAATGCGAGGAATAGTTGTGTGTGCCATCAGTCAACACTCCCTTCTGATCAGATGGCAATGTGTTCCCACCCAGTTAAAGCTGTCTTGCCCAACAGCCACCCCAACTTTTCCTTTTCATTCCTCAGATTATGGCAAGATTTGTGTGAGTGGTAGTATAGATACAATAAATATTGATAAGTGGATTTTTGGAAAATGTGCATTGATTTCTTCATTTCCCTTACTGTGTTTTCCTGTTTGTGCTTCTAAGGTACTGGCTTTTCTCAGGACATAAATTACGCAGAAAAATATTTCTTGTAGTACTGTGAGCCTGCCCAGAAGCAGGAATAGAAACCTACCAAAACATTATGACTGCAGATTCAAGGGCCAGGAGAGCAGAGACACCTGAACTACAAGGCACTTGAGAAAGAGCTGGCAAATATCAAGTTTAATAATACATGAATTTGAGGCTGAACACAGATATACAAATGGTGGAAGGTTTTCTGTCTTTTGCATTCTTTCAGGAGAAAACAAGTGCTCCCAAAACCTAAGAGAAAATGTACATTTTCCAGTAGCTTATACTATGTAAACAGACATGTCATTAAAATTTCATACTGAGCAAGTGTTAGATATGGGGTGTATAAAGTCATCCAAAACAGTAGAGTTTATCAGGAAATATAACTGTTGAAACTTCTGTAGTTGTGTAATTATACAGTTATCTTTGCTAGTATATGGTCATGAATAAGCAATTAATTTAATACTGACTGTAGTATTTTTTGTACTGTGTACATGTGCACATTTTTAACATAACTAAAAAGAAAGCACCTTTAAGCATAAATTGTACAGTCAGTAAAATGTAATCGGTAACCACTTCTCAACCATCAGCACATTTTGTCAGAGCACCGTACTTTTCTTCAAGTACTTTATTAAACAGTCCCATTGCTTTAGAGGTAAAAACTAATTAAAAAAAAGATTCACAACAGAGAACAATTGGATTCTGCTCACAGTTGCTTTTCCCGCTGGCCATAACTGCCTTAGAAGTTTATCTCAATTAGGTAGCTGTTAGGCTGATTTCTTTTTCCTCCCTTTCCTGTCCTTTTGAATACGTTTTCAGAAGCATACTGGTAGTTTGCTGCTCACTTGCTTGTCCTCAGGCATGGTGTGCATAAGGAGGGTGCAAGGGGCCAGCCCCTTGTGAGGGCTTTTGGGATTGGTGTCAACACAGAGCTGCATATTCAAAATGATCTTTTAGAAGCGCTTCTGCAGTTTGCTAACACATTATTGGAAAATGTTCCTTTCACTAAGGGAGTGTGTCTCAGCTATGACAGACAAAAGATGCATTTTGAAAGGATAAATGAATGATATTTCACAAACTGGAATTTTAAAAGCCTGCAAACATAAGGGTAGGGAAATAACAAGATTATATTTAATAATAAATAATTTGATGGCCTAATTAGAATAGGAAATCATACTTTAGTTGCAATGTACTGCATACTCAGGTTCCATTCAACTCACATACAACTCAGGGCTCTGTGAGAAAGTCTGACGCTAAAAGTTGTCCATGGGCACCAGGCATTTTTCAAGAACAGAGTTTAAAGTACTTTGGCCTTTTCTAGAGAAGATTTAGTCACTTCTGGGCATTACAGTTTAGCAGCTTATTTCAAGCAAATCAACGATCAATCATTTGCAGGGGATCCAGAAAATGCAGTTCTGTCATCAGTATTAAATAAATACATGTATTTGTGCATCAGGGTACAATATTTTTAGGTCAGATATGCAAGATGGTCATAATGGCAAATTCAGCCCACTTTAAAAAGGAAATTTTGTGTGTAAGTGATGGAACAACAGTGACAAAAGCTAGTAAAACTTAATATTCTCATGCAGATTTCTTTCAAGACAGTACCATAATGGATAATAATTGTTACTTTTATTGTATGATAATGTCTGGGAATCTGTGTCAGTTTTAGAAATCCTGGACAAACTGAGTCCCATGACTTGGGAAGTCACAGATACTGTCATTTCTTTCCTGTTTTGTAATTTATCTGCCTGACACCTGGGAAGTTTCATTACTGCAGAAATACTTTGATGTGTAACGCTGGCATTCTGAAACTTGGTCCTTCTGGGTCAATAGCACGATCAGGCTTTCTGTTGTATGTTTTTTACAAAGGTCTGGTTAAATCAAGG
This sequence comes from Brachypteracias leptosomus, assembly GCA_013401335.1. Taxonomy (NCBI): domain Eukaryota; kingdom Metazoa; phylum Chordata; class Aves; order Coraciiformes; family Brachypteraciidae; genus Brachypteracias; species Brachypteracias leptosomus. The sequence goes on from VYZX01015009.1 coordinate 164,477, forward strand.
CCAAGGTAAGCCCACATTGTTCGTGTCAGCTTTTCTTAAGGGAGTTTGGAAAGGGGAACTCATCAATTGGATGCACTGACACTCTCCTGAGTGATATTTAAAGGTGGCTCTTCAATATGAGACAGCACGATGTGAGTTTCCTGAAGTAGCTTTTACAATACACTATAATTATTGAATCTCTTACCTATTAAATACCCAGTGCAAGCAAACTGGAATGCTGCTTAGTCACAAACATCTTAAAAAAAAACAACTGTGTCTGCTTATTTCCTCTTCTGTGACTGCTGGCTAAAAAAAAATCCCAATAGCTCAAGTTCTTCTTTCAAGCCGATTAGTTTATGTATTAAGTCTCTGAACTGTGTAAACAGAGCTAATTGTCATGTGCAACAAGATAGTATGGACTTGATTTTAATGTGGGGGGTTTTCATATCAGGTGGCACACATATGGGCTACAGATGTTTTCCAGAAACAACTTAGGCAGTGTTTTGGAAAACAGTACTGCTTCTCATCTGATGAAAGGACAAATGTTGCAACAGTGAATGGGAGATAGTTCGTGACCCATGGTAACAATCAGCACAAAGAAATAATGTCAGAAAACCTACCTCTGCCATTTTCAATCTTGAGTGAGCAGCAAGAAACTGGCTACAAGTAGTGCCTTATGGTCACAGAAGAAAGAAAGGTTCTTAAAGTGCTTTGCTAGGAATTACACGGTGTTTGTGTCCTGATGGACCCTTGTGTCTCAGCCTCTCCTGGCACTGTCTGCCCAGAGAAACATTTGCCAGGCTGGCTGCACTGCAGAGCATACACTGGGCTCAACCTCGGTACAGTGTCCTTCCTAAGTGCACCAGATGTTATTTCAAACATGGAGAAGCTCCCTCACTTGCTCCTGTTTTTATCTTGTCCGCTCTCGCTAGTACGAAATGAGATGGCATTGCTGCAGAGGTACAGCACAGGGCCTGAGGTAGAACTTAAATTAGAGTCACCCCCCAGTCAGGCAGTAGTCAACAAGCACGTGCATTTTCAAGTGAGGACTTTTATTAGTGAGCTTTCCTCATTGTCTGCCTGCCACAGATTCTGTTCAGTCTACATTTCACAATCCTTCCCTGATGAGGATGATGATGACAATTTTTAAATCTTATCAGTATTTAATTTTACAACTGCAAATGTTGGTGAGTGCCTTGACCCTTCAGTCTGGACCTGATGGTATTATGGAAGCTATGGACTGAGACATGAAAAATACCTTTCCGAGGCAAGAAAGTTCTCAATTAGGTTATTGAGGTCAGCAGCTATTAGAAAGAAATCAAATCAAGGACTGAAAGGGATCAGAAAGAAATGAAATCTAGATTAATCTTCTAAAGATGCTTGATAATGAATAACATTTTCTTAGGTTTACAAAGGTTGCCAAGTAAATCCATAGCTATTATTTGTTACATGTGTTTCCTATAAAACAAGTGGAGTACGATTTCCTGGTGATGTGTGAGCACTGCTTTCCTGCTTGTTAGGTGGTCCCATTCCCTGTGCAGTTCTGCAGCAGCCTGTCTTGGCCCTTGCACTGGGTTTAGCTTCAGACCCTTTCATTGGGAAGGCACATGAAGTGCTCTCCTGGGAAGTGATGTAAAAGTTGCATCTGAAGAGCTAAGTTGAAAGAATGAGTGAAGTTTATATCTAATTTTGCTTAGGGATAATTCACAGGGAAAATAAATGAGAAAAGTCACAGTGCATTCACAGCTGATGTGAGTCTTTAATGCATTTTCTCACAAGAGTTTTTTCAATGACATTTCAATCTGCAAAATTCTGGTATCTGCAGCATCCTATGGCAAGGAATTCAAGCTAATGGTATGAAGAAGTGTAGCTATTTTGAATCTTCTATCTGCTAGTTTTGCTAGATGCTCCCTCACTCCGGTTTTGGAAGATCCAGTGTGTGTTCATTCCTACTTTATTCCCTCCGTGCCACTTGTGGTGACCAGCTCTTTTTAGCATGTTTCTTGAGCTTTTCTAGGCTGAGGGCTCCTGGTCTGTGTGAATGTTGCTTGTACAGAAGAAGATCCATAACTTTCAGCAGCAGCTGTCTTGCCAAAGAGGCAAGAGGGGGATTACTCAAGAATATTTAGGTCATAAGAAACTCCCAGCCAAAGAATGGGGTTTGAGTTTCCGTGCACAAATCTTTACACTTGGTTCTTCATTACATACACTCACCAAACCTTCAGTTTAAAGCTGTCCCAGTTCAGAGCAGTTGTTCTTATGTTGCCTTCATGGTAGGGTAATAGGTGACAAAAGTGGCATAGTCTATCAGAAGATATGTCTGTTAAAATGCACAGTACTCAAAATGATTTTTAAAATTAAATTTTAGTGGAAAATTTGCAGGAAAAAACCCCAAATCAATCCAAATGTCATGATTTCATAAATTTAAATACTCTGAGGATTTCATATGCTAGTGCCAACTGAGCCTTAGCTACAGCTATGCATTGGTGTTGTTAACAAAACTATTGAGGATAAAAAATATTGCTGCAACTTATAAATATTTCCATAAAGCTACAGCTTAATTTAAAAATATTTCCGAATTCACAATCCAATTTTGAAGAGTAAAGCTGTATTTTGTAAGGCTGGATTTTTTTTTTTTTTTTTTCCTGTTAAAATTAGTGTCACCAGGCATCTCAGCTACTCAAGCAGCTTTGGAAATTTTACAGGTCTCTTTCTGATAATAAATCATTAATACAGTTTAGCTGAAAAATGTTTGCAGCATCAAAGATGACTACACTAATGCAAATGAACTATATTTTAAAAGGTGCAAAAGATAAACCTTAAAAATGAAATAACACCAGTGCTAAACATTACATTTCTTGATTTCATGGAAAATTAATAGTTCCAATTTTATGTTAATGAGTGTTTTTTCCACTCTGATTCCAGTGTAGTAAGCATTTAAATTTTGAGTGTTAATAATGTATTTATAAAATAGTTGTCCCTTTGCTTTATTTTCATCCTGCCATGGCCCAATCCTAGCATATTGTCTACTGCTAAAAATACTTACTGATGAGTGAGTTCTTTGCTTTTAAAACAAGGTCACTTGCAATTAAATACTAAAGCAAAAGAAGGTTAAATATTTCTGGACCATGTGTTTTTTCACTGCTGTTTTTGGACAAATCTGTGCTGGAGCAGTAAGATCAGGAACTTGAGAGACCATGTCCTGCAGAACAGTGAGGACCATGTTCCTCCCTCCATCCTAGGCAAGCCCTTCTTGGTGCTGATGCAGCAGCTCCCTGACCCCTTGTGAACACGCAGCACCAAACGCTACTTTTTGCTGCTTAATCGATTTCTTTCAACACCTCTTCAGTCAGTCTCATATCTCTGGAGAACAGTGACTGCCCGGAAATCATGTTTAATGCTTTACCAACACGCTTCAAGCAAAAATCAGTGATTTATGAAACAATCCTCTATTTAAAAACAAGCAAGTGACCAAAATATAGAACAGGAAGCATCTCAGTGATGCAAGCAGTTGACATGGAAACATGCTCAGGCCAACAACTATTATTTACCAGCAAATCTTTCAAAAATCATAAGTATTTCATGTTATGAACAGCAGATACTCAAGTGCTGCTCTTGAGAAGGCATCTGACTTTTTTCTTTCCTATCAAGAGATTTTTAAGTATTTGGAGCTTAGTCTTTAGCTGGTGACAGGAAAGGGACTTTCTGCCATTAAAATCAACTTGATCTTTGTGAAGCCCTAACACAGCTGTGTTGAATCCATCTTCTGCTGTAGTCACAAAAATACATAGAACTTGCAAATTTCAGTCTACACTATGCCTTCTAAGGAAAATTAGATATACCAATTTTGGGGGCATTTATGGCAAGCTGAACTTGCCGCTGTATGTGTGGACTTCAAATTAAAAAGCAACAAAAGAAAGCAAGTATTGTGAAGACTGACTGTACCCATACATCAGTTTTTACTGTGAACAGTACTGAGTCAGAAATACACTCCATAACCTGATAGTCAGGAACTGCTTGTGCTAAGCATGCCTCTGTGTGCACGTAAGGACCTTGTTATTTACTGACTGCTTAGAAGGATACTGAATATTGTCTGTCCAGTTCTGTGCTTGAAGCACCCCATGAACTTTCCCACATAATGAAGGTGGTGACCTCCAGCACATATTTTACCACATTTCTAAGCTATTTCAGAGTGCAATTTCCTAATGTCAGCTGTAGCATAGATGATCTCATGACCCTGAATGGGACATATGATGCACTCAGCTACACCCTCTGTTCATTGGCAGTATGAAGGGGTAGTGGGATGGATTTCTGCACCCTCTGTTTTCAAGGCTGTCTCCCTCTGTCCTACCTGAAGTCACAAACCTGTTTCTGTTCAGCCCCGTGCAGGCGCTAGACAAGAATACGTTTGTCTTGTGAAATATCAGCCTCACTTGAGCTCTGGTGATTGATCTAATAGAAATATTCTGTATTTAAATATTGGATGCTGACACCAATTAAATCCTGGTCTAATTCTTTCCCATTTTTAACTTTTATTTCCCAGCCACTCGTATAAGACAATATTGACCAAAACCCCCTTTGAATACGCTGCTTTGCTTGGTGTTTGCTGGTGCACAGGGTCTGTACTGGCCTAGCCTCATTGGTCTGCTGCACATAGGAAAACTACTTGTTTGTATCTAATCAGGAGCAGGGAGCAAACACTGAAAAATGATCTACAGAAATAGACCAAAGGTGGAAGAATAAATCAACTTCTAGTAAAGACAAGTTCTTCCTGATGAAGAAAGATTCTGAGAATATTCCAGATTGCTGCTTTATAACAATCAATGGGAAAGAACACACAGTTTGAAGGCAAAAAAAGTTGCTGTGTGAGCACAAACTGAATTACAGGCATCCTAACAAGTTAATCTGATTGTACCTTGAACTGTTCACAAAATTGCAAGGGAAGGTACTCAAATATGACCAGTTGCCATGCAAATGCCTTTGTAAATGAAGCATTATGAAATATTTAAGGTGGTTCTTATACATTTTTAAAGATACTAAGTAGTAACAGCAGGTGTCGTGGAAACTTCTGACACCTCACGGTGGCCATTTGTAATACAATTTTCAGAGAAGCTCCACCTCTTCTGACTTGCCCACACCCTCAGGACTGAGAAGATCTTTTAGGGTCACTGTGCTGCATTTTTGTTGTCACATAGAAAACATGCGAGGCACAGTTTAAGAGCAATGGAAATGTCTTGTTGCTGAAGAGTACAGGTCCCAAGGATGTTTCTAACATATCTTACAACCATAGCTGCATAGGTTGCTCATTCAAAAGTTGTTTTCAGGAAAAATCTTAAAAACCCAGGGAATGCTAACTCTTCTTTATTTAAACTGAAACTCAGTGAATCTGAATTAGGACAGCCTGTTGGGGGGTACTATTTTTTACAAGCTAGTAAAACCAAACTAAGCTACTGTCCAGTAAACAACTGCATTATGGGAATTTCAGGATGTCTGGTGATGTTTGTATCTTCGTTTCTTCTGGGATGGCATCACTCAATTAGATACAAAGCTGAGCTCATGAAAGGGAACATAAAGTGTTCCATGTTAGCTTTATTGTGTGCTCACATCTGAATCAATGCAGAATTAAAACAAGATCATTGTCATTTTTGGTAAAGGAAGCATATTGTGTGCATATTATTCTGGTTATCTAATGGAAAAGGTTTGGAGTTGATGGGCTTATTCCCCACAGCCCATACAGCTGTCTCAGAATTTTAGCACTATCAGATACTACATCCAAAGGTTTGACTTATTAATACAAATAATGATATCATCATACTAAAACAAATCAATACAAATTTGGAAAAGCAGTTAACCTTCATGCTTCATGGTATAAATTATGTCTTGGGAAGAAGAAAATAATCCATTTTAATATTTCTTTCACCTTTCTCTATAGTAACACGGTAGTTTTATCCGCTCACATATTAAAAAAATATTTTTAGAACTAAGCATTCTTCCTCTCTGCTTCTTGGATTGCTCTGCCAGATAGTAAGTATTATCTTGAAAGTAAAAGCTCACTGAAGGCTTACAGCCCATGATTCACTCCCTACAGACATGACAGAAAGTTGATAGAACTTTGCCAGTGATTCCAGAACAACTTGTGTAACCTTTGGCTCAAATGAAATGTTTTTCCCCTTCTCAATTGTGTAATAAAGAAAGGATCAGAAGTGAAGAAATGCAAATAATGTTATCAGTGAAAGTAACGACACCCTGAAACAGTTTCTGAGAGATCTGGTAATTTCTTCAACTTAAAAGCCCATTAAATACAACTTGATGTCTATCTATAGTCTTAAATTCAGCTTCAGTCTGTTTAGCTCTGTTCAGGAATTACTGGATTAAATACGGTGAACTTGGCTGGGCTGGAGTATGAGTGTATAATCTGAATAGTTTTTCCTATTTTTTAAAATTTCTGAGGCAAAATGTACCCAAAGGTGGTTTACATATTAACAAAATTACCACTGGAGATGTTTCACAACCAGTGAGAGGTAACCCTGAAATGGCAGAACTAAAAGGTAATTGGCACTGGAAGGAGTCACCATAAATTGTGTTTCACTCTAAAGGAGAAAAACATCTCACCCTTCATCCTCCCACCATCTGTCTCAAGGTTAATTATTTTCTCTTAATCTCTAAAATCAAGCACAAAAATAAATGGTGCAGCTTTATAATCTTTATCAGTTGCACTTGAGCTTATTCTTTCTCTTATAGTAAAAATTAGGGCATAGGGTCACCAGAAGACTTGACTTTGAAAAAGTTTAATCAACAGAAGAGATGCACAAATATTGCCTTGCAGAAAAGACCCCAAGAAAATAACTGGGACAGAAGCCAAATCCTCTACGTTTTTCTTAGTATATTTGTTCACAGTCTTAATTTAATTGAATCCAGTGGGATTCACGAATGATCCCAGTACTTTTGTCTCCACTGTCTCAATCAGATAAGCCTCCACATACCTATAACCCCATTTTAAAGTTATTTTTGTACTTAATTTTCTAAAATAAATGTACTTAATTTACACACCATTTACTCCACTTCCCTAATGCCTAATGAAGTAAAAAATGTAAGTGAAGTTGAAATGATCTTGCCAGTCATTGTAACTACTTTTTTATCTATTTTTCTGATAAAAGTTTTTTGTTTGACTTGTCTTCATAAATCTTCCCTTTTTGGATTAACCTTGCTGGTTTTCAGCACAGTGGGAGCATAACACAGCAACTAGTCTCTTGTACTGGGAACTGGGAGCACCCGTCATTTTAGAGATCCTGCAGAGAGCTCTCTCTTTATTAACAGTAGCCTTTAAGGACTGAGTAGACTGTATAATACGAAATTATTTATATCCACAAGCCGATTAAGCTTTATTTGGATTTTCTTCTGTTAAGTGTTTTGTTAATTTGCATATTAATATTACATTAATTAAAAGAAGATTGCTACCCACCAAACCCCTCATTAAATGCTAAGGTGGCTTCTCTGATAGAGGTCTCTGAACACAAACCTATCTGGAACACGCAGCGTTCTTGGGAAAGCCAAAAGACCAACTAAAGCCAGAGACTCCCATTGCTAAGGTCAGCCATGGCTGGCAGTTCAGCTTCCTGGCATCCCAGCTCCTGAGCTTCTCCCTGTTTATAGACACAGCTACACTAGTGCTCCACTCTCCCAGGAGCATTGTGTTTTCTCTCTTAGATGTGCACATACATACAACTCCACGTAGCTGACATTTGGATTAGAACTGTTTGGCTAGAGAGGAAGGAGAGTCTCCACTCCTGGTGACGTTCACACCTGGAACAGGCATGGCCACGGGAATTGTGAGATGACCCTGAAGCCAGATCTCATGTTAAGGCTGGTCCTGCTTTGAATTAAGAGGTTGGACCGGAGACTTCTAGAGCTTCTTTCCAACCAAAATGATGCAGTGATTCTCTAATAGCAACCCTTCTGTATTTATTCTGGATTTCATTTCTATGATATGAACCCTTGTTCCTTTAAACAATGTATTTTCTTCTCGGTAGTCTCATTTCTCTTTGAAATACCTTATGGGTGTTCTGGAAGAAAGGTTTGTATAGGTTCTGAGGATCCTGGGTTCACTACAAGCAATCCCATGTTCTATGTTTTAGAAAATATATTGCTAGCACAGAATTTGCAGTTGATTATATTTGACAAATATCAGACAAACTCTATCTGAATACTAAAGCATTCTTTTCACTCTTTCCAGCTTTCTGTGGCTTTAGTTATTAGTAGACATAGCTTGTTTATAGATGTTGTCTTCTAGGAAATGTTCAACAACAAACAGCCCCCTGCTCTCCCTGCCCTTGTCCCCAGATGCCTCAGTTCATATTAGAACTATTTCCTTTTCCCTCAAGCACATACATTTTTCTGCCACCATTACAGCCAGTGAAAGAATTTTCCCCTCCCATTTTCAGAGTGATTTTGAGTATTCATAAATGACAGTTATAAAATGTTTTGGATAAAAGCAAAGTGTGTCCTGCTATTCTTCAGATGCTTCAAATGTTTCTGTAGAAATTATATATTAATCTTCCTACAGAGAAAGGTTGAAAATAATTTTATGTTAAAATTAGTTGTGTGTGTGCATAAAATAATCCATGTTAATCTACTATGACAGAAACACCCCACTTTAAAGTTGATGAAGGCAATCTGTGATAATTAAGGAAGCAATTTATTTAATTGCCAAAACTATTTCCAGAAGTACTTAGAGATTTCTTAATTTATTATTAAAACTGAAATACTCTACAATAATTTCATTTCTTCATTTAACATGATACTTGGTCAGAAGCATTATTAATGACAACTTTAAAACATAAACATGTTTGCATATTTTGATAATGTAATTATGTATTTTTCCAGCTGTTTTCATAGGCATTTACTGGTTAAATAGTTAGAGATTGTTTTAAGGAGCTAAGTAATAAAATAATTCCGTGAATATTATAGGGATCTAACTCTACTTTTCTAATCTTAGTGTCTCTAAGGCAACAGGAGTTGCTATGAAAATTGTTTTGGCCACAGTTCCATCGCAATGGAATGAGTGTTATAAATATATACAATGTTTCAGAAAGTATCACTTTGTTTTCCTTTTTATTTTTGCTGTTGAAATCTGACTAATGCTCTGAATTGAATTTTACATCTCAAAACTTTCCTGTTCTGTAATTTCATGATAGGCAGTGCTGCTCCAAACTTCACGAGGTGAAAAAATGTCACCACTCAAAGGCTTGCTAACAGAAAACGTACTTTCATCTTCCAAGCAGCAAAATGAAATAAAATGTAAATAGAACATGTCCTTTGTTGTACAACAATGTGGAATATTCCATCTTCTTGTGGTGTTTAGCTCCACATTTGCACAGTGCTTTGGAGCATTACTTGTGCAGCCTCTGGAGGAGAAACCGGCTGCTGTGCACTGGCAGAGGAAAGCTGCTCTGCTGCTCACCAACGTGCTACCTCTGTTTTGTGGAGGTCCTGGTCAGCACAGAGAAACTAGAGTCACGGCTTTTGGCTTCTCTTCTGTCATCTATCATGAGTTCCTGGGTGGTCCAGCTCAGTGAGTGCGTCTGTCTGTAAAGCAACCGTTCTGGTAGAAACAAACTGCAACACGTGAGAGAAGTGTCCTTTTCTGTACAGAGTGGGTTAAATTAACAGTTTTGCTATTTTCTACTGCATTCCTCTATTGCGTTTTTTCTGCTGGAGGAGTGTGTTGCAAAGTTAAAGACTGTAACAGAGGGCTCGTACCATACACATCCCTTCTACTTTAGGTGAGGTTTATGAAGATCCCAGGTCTTCAGCTGTGCTCACAAACAGGGCTTTACTGGGGAGAAGCTAATTAATAATCCGTTTTTATTAGAACTTCCTAGTGCAGTGTGAGGTCTTTTCTCAGTGCGGGGAACTGGCCACATGATTGCAAGGATACTTTATATTCAGTGTAGTGCTGCCTGTATCCCATATTTACACACAAGAGAAGCACTGGCTGATGCCTGCTTTCTGAAACTGTGAGGCAAAGTTGAGGCTGAGATGTGGAACCTCCCTTTTCTCCAGCCTCATTTGTCTGTCACCCTTATTCTAAATTTAAGATAGGTTTACAGAATGCAAAAGGGAGGATCAGAAATGCTGGCATTTAAGTAGCAGAACATCTCGTGTTTATTTTCAGTTTGAAAAAGTGGATTTTTCTTTTCCATATGCTGAAGTTCTGCTGTCAGAGCCTGGCTGGTAATATGCATGTTTTCAAAAACTTTGTGAACAAGTAAATGTTAGCTGTGCTTAGATAGACCTTCGGCTTAGCTTCTGACCCTTTTGTAGTTATTTTTGGCAAGAAAGTTTCATAGAATAATAAGCAGTGGGATTGAAATGTAGAGAAGAGCCATGGTCTGTGCTGATGAAAGCTCTCTCAGACAGATTTTCCCAAAGGAGGCTTTTCTCTTCACAGGCTACACTTCATTGTAGTCACCTTCCATAAGCTGAACACAAGAGGCAGCTCTGCTGCACCTATGAACCTCTGCCTGTCAAAGCCAACAGGCTCTCAGCATTTATTTTAGCTTCCTTCATGAGTGACACCTGCCAGATTCAGCAGGCAATGATGTGATCCTTTCAGCATCCCAGAACTCTGGTGCCTCTGAGCCAAAGCATATATTTTCTCAGAATCATGGATTACTCCTATCTTTATTGAACAGTTATTTCAGCCTCAAATGAAGACTCTGGTCCCAGAAGACCTTGAAAGAAGTTTTGTGAAATGTTAGATAGGAATAACACAGTACAACGAAATGTGTAATGCACAGAGCTGATCTTTGCCCTGTTTGCTTTTCTCTCTCTGGGAGAGAAATGCATGTACATAAACACTCTGTGTTGGACTCCTTGCCAGCTGCAGATATTCCCTTTAAGAAGAATTAATCGTGAGCCTCCTGTACTAGGGAGGTGTTGGACATAGAAGTTTATGGAGGAGTCAATCTCCTCTAACTTGAGATACCTGTCATGTATACATCAGCTCTGAGCTCTTTGTCCAGGTAGCACCTTTATGGGATGATCCCTCTCTTCCTAAAGTACAAATCTAAAGTATGGAATGAATTGCCACTTAGGAATGCCAGTTTCTCCCCTCTAATGCTGAATGGAGTCTAGATATCTCAGATGTTGACATCTGTTTGCTAGCTTCTAAATATGGACCAAAGCACTTTCGGTGTGGAGATATACCAGCTGTTGCTGGCAGAACTAAAGGCACCCAAGGATTTAACCTTCCTTTAAATTTAGAGGTCTATTATAGCTCTGTAGACTGTATATTTAAAAATCATGTCAGAAAAAAAATTATCACATGTCAATGTTTGTTTCATCAGTGTCTAAAAAAATTTTCCAGTATATATTTTTGTGATATCTTCCCAGCATGATCAAATGTATTTATTCTTGGTTACACCTCGTTTTTAGAAGTGATAAGCTAGACATACTATATTTCAATGAGAAATAGATTCCAATCTAGTGGTTAGTTATACTATCTTCTTATTTGTATCTGAACTCCCCTAAATTATAGATTATTTTAAAAGAATTTTCTATTACTGCTCCTATTTAATACTGTATCTTCAAAATTTAGCTGCCAACCCACAATCCTGTAAATGTCTTTAAAAATTGCATTAGTGATGGTACTTTTGGATACAATGACAGTGTATTTTGGTTCTCCTGTTTCCTTAATTGTAATTTTTATTCATCCCAACTTTTGATGTTAGTCTGATAACACATCTGGCAATATAAAACCTGATCTATGGCTTTTTCACTTCTTTACTATGTTATTAACACAGATAGCTGTCCATTTTCTCTCTTTTACAAGAGACATTTGTAGATTGGCTAACAAAACCTCTCAACTGTAGAGAAATAGCTATGTGGCTGCTGAGAATGTGATTAGAGGAAATTAATTCTGTATAAAATGCAGGTTTAAGTTCTGAGACCTTAAGTTATCCCCATCTTATCTGGTCCAGCACTGTGCAGATATCGCTCTTTAATGACACAGCTTTGTATTTCTGCACTGTTTCCATCATTTTATATCTTGGGTCTCAATCACATTTATATTCTAATTTTATTAGAAAAGGTTGATGTCCAGATCTTGTTAAAGGAATGAAGGTGATAAGTATTCCTCCTTGTTTATTATATCTGCTGCTGATGCATTTACAGGAGAGGTGAAAAGAAAGTAGAATAAAGCCATCCAGATAAATCTTTAATATGCGGTGTTATATTTCTGCAATAGCAACTATATAATGAGGCTTGTGAAATAGTCTCTGTTCCATTCCCAGCCTGTAAGCCCCCAATGCTATAGGTTTGTTCCCAAGAAAAACATTTTTGCCACTTTGAAAATTAACTTCAGTTTATGCTATTTATTAAGCAGCATCCAAATCCACAAACAGTTTTGTGGATTTCAGCAGAGTTACTTCTGTTGAGAGGTGCTGTTGACATGACTAAGGAAGGTTTTATACAGCCAACTACTCACAGGAATTTCATTAGAAAAAAGAAAGGAAAAAGAGCAGTGAACCTTTCTGTGTATTTCCACTTGTTGGCCATACTATAGTACAAACATTGCCATTAATAGCAGTTTTATGGATTTTGAAATTAAAACATTGAATCTGAACTGCATTCCCTAGGGAAAGGAGATCTCCAGCCCCACTGCAGGCTGCACATGCCTGTGGGAAGCACCGGTGCAGTGCAGCAGCGCAGACTCGTGTGCCCTTCACTTTGACATTGAACAGGGGGAGCTCTCCATAAGGAGCACTCGTTTTGCCCTTCCCATCCCACACATCCTACACCTGTGATCACCAGCACCTAACCCATAGCACCCCCCGATTGTATGGTGTTTTTCTGTCAGCCTCAATTTCAGTGCATTGTATCCCATGGCATGAGCTTCTCCCTGGAGCCCCTCCCAGGATGCTCTCTGCAAACTGTATGCTAGTAATTAGTGCCTGAAGTGGCAACCCAACGTGGTGAGTGCAGCACATCTCCAGCCAGGAATGTCAGTCTGTCTTGAGGGTAATGCTTGTGACAGGGGACATGGTTTTATCATATGGCTTACAGCTGTTGATTTATTCTGTCTAACTAGGGAATTGGAGCTTGTTTAATTGTATACCTGCTCTTATCTGCTCTTCATCCATAGATCTCCAACCTATTCACAAAATAGGCTACTAACACTACCTCAGCTTTCATGTGTCCCAGTGACAAAGCAGTGGTATGAGTAGAAGCAAAACAGACTCTCTGAGTCCCAAGCAACTACCCTATCTGTGACAGGATTTTAAGAAAGTTCTACTAGTCAGTATTTCTTCTATTTCCTCAGTGTTTGGTGGTACATACAGATTCTTTTTTGCTTGTTTGTTTTAAATACATACGTCACTTTAAATTAAAGTAAGAGTAAATAAAAGCAAGGCAGTAGAATTTCCCTATAAAAGAAAAAATAAAGAAAAGGGCATTGTTTTATCTTTAAAACTGCTTGCTTCTCCTCTCCTTTCTTTCTCCTGAACTTAAAATATCCAGCTATAATTAAATATCCTCCTTTTAAAGTAGGGAACTATACTCACAGGATTGGAGAGGCCAAGAGGCAAAGCCAGGATGGGAGAGTGTAGCTTTTTCCGAGTGCTATGGTGGGAATCATGATATTGCCTTTGCTCCAGTCTCTTCTGACAGCTTCCCAGCAGGATACTGGGCTATTTCTATACACCCTGGTGCACAACTAGAGTCTATATGCTAAATTAATTTTAATGCAATTAAAGAAGTCTTCACTATCTTGGACCTTCTTTTATGACCCCTGTCTACCTCCTTCTTTGTTTTCCCTGAATCAGAGAATCACAGAATATTTTGGGTTGGAAGGGGCCTTTAAAGGTCATCTAGTCCAACCCCCTGCAGTGATTCCCCCGCTTTTTTTCTCCTAGTGCTATTTTATAAAGAGGAAGAGTTGAATAAGTATCTCCCATAGCTCTTGTACATCAACAACTCTGACAGGGCTGGTGCCTGCACAAAACGGAATGGTTCTGCAGCATTCTCTGCTCCCTCATGCTTTGCAGTGGGCACCCCAGAACTTCTTCTTTGCCTGGCACCCTGCAAAGGGAGATTTCGATGCTGGTGGTCACTGGTGCTCTCTGGCAGGGGAGGCAGAGTGCAGCCCTCATGCAGCAGATCTTCACTGTTTGATTACTGAAGGATGAAGGGCCTTGCAATGGGACCCTGAGCCAGGCTGATGCTTCAGATCTGTTATGTGTGTATCAGTCTCTCTTTCAAGAATTTGACAAGCATCCTGGTGAGAAGCAGATTACTTGTTAGAAATGTAGAGTTTAGATACCACTCTGTTTTCTCTTCTTGGACTGTATGGGTCTTACTGTTCTCGTTGTTTTAGATCATGTATATGGACCTGAACTACATGTGTGTCATAAGAGGTCTAACTATAGCTTGTAACCTCTTCCCCCTCCTAGCTAGAGGCTGTCAGATTCTGGAAGAGCGCAGGAAAGGCCTGGGTAAATGCATTATTATAGCATCCCAGCAAAACCTCTTCCTGCTCAGCACCAGACACCCAAGCAGACCAAAGGCAGAGTGGGCACCTGTGTATGTTGCAGCTTGTTTGGGGCAGGAGTGCTGGCCTGCCAGCCAGGGCAGGAATTCCTCCAGAGTGACAGCAGGCAGGTCAATCTGCTGGGCTCATCCTGCTGGGTCTCAGCCTTACCTTGGCTTTCTCAGCAGCAGGGAACTAAGCAGGACTAACAGCCTGTGATGGTAGGAATCAGAAATCACTCCAATGTGTTGAAAGGAGCAGCAGCTGCCTTCAACTCTTCTTAATCCCCTCCTAAATACATATAAAAGAGGGCTGTGTAGTGCCACCGCGACAGTGGAACTTCTGGATTTCCGGGTCTGTACTTCCTAGCAGCCTCCCAGCATAATAACACTTAGGTTTCTGTGCCTTTTGTCTCTGGCTGTGTTTCTGTAAGACCTGTGAAATATTTGCAAATGTGCAACTGCATGCACACAGTTCTGTGCATGTAACCAGCAAATAAGTTCAGAAAACCAAACCTGATAAACTAGAATAGAAAATTTATTTTTACTTGTTTATAGATGAGTACCATGATGCTGATGCTGCAAAAGACAAGTGATAGATTTATTTTTTTTTCCTTCAGAGAGGGTTGGTTTTTTTTATAGGAAGAGATTGAGAAACATTCCTCTTGGGGAGGGTTTAGGAAATTCTAGCTCCAGATTCTGAGGCAGACCCAGGAGTCCTGTTAATATGTGGTTATGTGGCCTTTGTTTGAGAAACTATCCTAATTTCAGAGCACACAAGACAGTATAATCATTAACAAAACAAATAAGTGCGTATATTCTTGAGGCACTCAGCCAGTATAGTACAGTTGTCCTGAAAGGATGCAAACAGCAGTCCAATAATTAAAACCTGCTGCTTTTTCTTATTAATTCTGGATCTTTTATATTTTTATTTGTACCTACAAAAAGCTGGTAATTTGAAAATAGTAACATCAATTAACAGTTTAGTTGGAGTTGCAAAGATTGTCTAATTGGAAAGGCTACAGTCCAATATTATGCCAATTAATAAGTTCTATTTCAAATGAATTCTAACCAGCAGGAAGTTGGGTGGAAGATTTCTTTTTCAGCATGACAAAATCTCTACATAAAGAATGTATACATATCTCCCTGATGGAAGAGGAAAATGAACAACCAGATAGTAGAAATCAGAGTAATTACAATGAAATCAAGAGTTACTGCTCATTTACAAAGTATAGCTCAGAACAGACTTTGCCCTGAAGTACTTTCCCCCTTGGCCATTTATCATCTCCTTTGAAGCCATTTGATGGACTTTGGAGTGGGCTGAAGTAGTAGTTCAAAAAACATATGGTATGGCATCAAGATGAAATTGAAGCAGCGTGTTGTGGAGACCTGCATGAATCAGTCATGCTTATAAGAACTATATATAGAGAGAGAAATCTTCTTTCAAGGAGATTTCTGTGGAGAGCATACAAAGTACTTAAAAGGCTATCTGAAAAGAAATCCTGACACTATAACCTGCAGAAAGGAAGAGGCTTTGATTCAGGTTCCTTGAGACAAAATAACTGCAGTTTCCAACCAAGAGTGGGCTGGATAGTTTTCCTCTGGCTTAAACACAGCTTCATGTGTGCAAGTGCTGGTTGATATTCCGGATTCATATGTTCATTATTTAATTGTGATGGTGCTTATTTTCTAGGCATCCAGATTTTGTATGTAAAATACTGAGGAATACTGAAGGGGGAATCATTGTTATTACATGTTTCAGTGCACAGTGCTGCCAAGCCACAAAGACCAAGCTAGAGACATAATTCACACATCTTGTAAGCTGAAGGTCATGACATACAGCAGGCTGATAAAAGAAACAAGATCCAAAGGAGGCTCCCCCTCTGGAAAGCAATCTTCCATCCACACAGAATGAACGTGGTCTCAGCTGGAATCCTGCAGTGCCTAGATCCTCAGCAGTGCTATACGTACTAGAGATTTTGTTAACACCTTAAACCCTAACTGGAAAAAGCACTGAGTAAAAGTTTAGGAGTGTGTTTCCCAGCTGTATTGTGATGGGGCTGACTACACAAAAAATGGAGGATGAGATCAGTTCTTCAGTCAGGTAGGACATTTTAGGAGGTAACTGAATGTATACAAAACCTCCTAAAGCACCAGCAAATGTCTTAATTTCTTCAGGTGAAAATGCTTTTAAAGACGTGATATTTTATCAGGAAAACATGTTGTTTTGGTTACCTTTGGGCACGTGTATTGCATTTGCATAGGGAATCGTAGGCTAATAACAATAACGCTTAAGTTGATCTCTGGGAAGGGTATGTGGGTTTAGAGCATTAATGAAGAGTAATCAAAACCCTCAATATAGCCCACTAAGAAATGAGAGAGACAGAAGCAAAGACTGCAAAAAGTGTGTCCGTTGTCACCAACTGTGATGGAGCCAGGGGCAGGCTGACGCTTCCAGCTGTGTTTAAAACAGAAGTTCTTTATCTGAACATTAGGGCTGGGTGGCAGTGAAGCACCCCCTGAGGCACAGACCTGGTAAAAGTGCCTGAGGTTGGCCTAAGTATTGCTTTGGTCTGCAGGGGTTGGAAGAGTGAACCACCAGCCACCTGGGGAAAGTCTGAACAGAAGCTGAGGGGACATTGCAACTCTGAACTTATCCACTCTGTGGGAAATATTTTGGTCTCTCTTATCAAGCTTTCATCAGTTGTCTGCTCTTGGCTGAACATCTATTCATCATTTTATTACTCTGTGAAATCAATCAATCTCAATATAAAGCCTTATGAGTTTTAAATGGTCCAGAATTAGTACGTGTAGCAGACAGAGGCCAATCAATCAATCGACAAAAATTAATCTGTCTTGTAAAGAGTGGCCTGCAGATCAATTTCTTGTGTGAGCTGAGCCATGGTATTGACTGAGCTGTGGGAACAGATGACTGACCTAAAAGTTCTGCAAATTAAATGATTTAAATTAGTACTGAAAGTATTGAATCGATGCTAGGCAGAACAAGAGGTGATGTGTTCTACTGTTTATCCTAAAATTAAATCTGGGCAGCTGTTGAACAGTGCTATTTTTCATAGATTTGTAGTTTTCTAGGCCAGCATTCTGGCCTGTTCCAGTCCTTGTATTGTTTTTTTATATAGTGATTTTGAACCGAATTCTAATCAGTGTGATTAGGAAAACATGGCTTCAAGGGGTTTTTATAGATGACAGAGAAGGCAGAGGTGATTTGAGCTGTGTGATTCAGTCTATGAAAAATGACCAAAGTTAATACCTCTTTGGGGAATATCAGCAGAGCAGCACTCAAGGATCTAGAAGGAGTTTTCATTAGCATAAGCTCACAGACCAGGGTAAAGCATTTTATTCATACAGGGTGCGTGTGAGCCCTTGGGTACTGTTGCTACATGTGTAGCTTTTGGGGGACACACAGGGGTTTGTTTTCCACTGTGATTGGTCTAAATCCTTAAGTCTGTTCTAAAAAGGGGGGTGGGGGTGCAGTTAGTATGGTAATAAAGATGTCTTCCAGCTTTGGTTATTTTCCAGATGTAAACCAGTAGTTTTCAATATCTGGAAACAATAATTGAAATGGCAATTGAGAAAATGTTATGTTACAGGACTCTCCTCAGCTCTAAGGTTGTCACCAAATACATCTGCTTCTCTACCTAATGCATTTGCATTCATGTGTCCTATGAAATATTTCAGCTGATGAAAAGTACTGTTTTCTGGATGGAGAAACAGGGTCACCCTCCAACAGAGGTTTGATCGGGGCTTGTGGTTGGTGATGTTGAATGTTTGAGTTGCTCTTAACAATTGCTGTTTCATAATAGTATTTGTGACTTTCCTACTCTTTCCTTTTTCAGCAATAACTGTTGCTCTTGTATCTGAAGTTACACAACAACAAAATGTCAGAACAGCTGGAAAACGATGGCTAGAGTCATGCTCAGGCAGTGAGCGGGGGAGCATGTTCAGACAGCCTCCGAGCCCTTAGTGAGGACTTGGGGTCCTCCAGTTCATGATGGGCACTAGAATTTCTGTTTTTGTTGCTTCTGGAAGCAAGAAAAACAACCTGGTTGAATACTGAAGTACTGCAAGGAATATTGGCCAGTGGAGACATTCTTTCATCTTTCTCTGAAGCACTGTGCCCAGGGCTGGGTGGGCTCCTGAGTTAACCCTGTGCCCTGATCCCTAATAGTTCACTAGGATCTCATGAAAACACATGAAAAGATAAGCAAAAAAGGCCCTAGGTAATAATATAAATATGTTTTCACTCTTTCTTTTCTCTCCTAAATAAATGTTCCTTTTCTCCAGCAATTGGAAGTCACCTATCTGCTTGAAAGAGCCACACTTAATTTAACAGATAACACTACATTTTTTCAGCCGCGAAGATATTTTCTAAATGCATCCTAGAGATGTGATACTGTTTTATCTCTCCTATCTGCTCTCTTAAGGGGGTACAAAGTAGCTCAATTGAAGAGCAGCAATTAAAAAAATTGAAGCTGTTATGAGTATGCATTTATATACGTGTATATTTATGTGTATTATGGTTCGCCTTGATCTAAGTAACCACATGTACTGTGGTCATTTGCTGGCACTGGCTGAAGTGATCTTGGGTGAGATTCTTTGCTGAATCTTTTGCTATTGCTGTCATAACACTAACTTTAAACCACATGGAAGCTTTTAAAATCAATAAAAAATTCCAGACTCGCTCTTCAGGGTAACATATGCTTACAGCTGCACCACTGCAGCCATTGCTGTAGCTCAGGTACTACATTTTCAAGTTTTACTGAAAAACACATCTGATTTTATGACATTTAATCTTGGAGCATTAATGGAAAGTCTTGTATAATATAAATATATTGGCAAACAAGGACAGTTAGCCTAGTGGTAGCAGTTAGGTGAGGAGAGCTGTGCACTGAGAGCAGAAAGAGCTGTTATGTTTATTACAATGCCCAATAAATCATTTACAGCAAGAAGCAGCTACCTGATTATTTCCAGTGTCTGCTCTTCAGTTAACAGTATGCACCCTGTAAGAAAATAAAGATGTAATATCTTTTGATGCATTAGTTTTTCGTTTCAGCCCAGAGGTGCCATAATATGTACGGGTTTCTTACTAGAGTTCATTGCTGAGACCCCCGCTTGCTCTGGGGTCTTTCACCCTGCTTTACCGGGGGAGGGGGGGTGTTCACCTGTGCTCTGCAAACAGTGACATTTTATAATGTATTTAATATAACACTGAAACTTTAAAGCTTTCAAGCATGAGATTGAAGGGACCATGGGAGCAGACTGGGCTAATACTCCCTCTGTGGGGCTGCCCTGCGAGTATTGCAAGAAAATTGCTGGTACTGTGGCAATAAGCTGTGTCTTTGTAAAGGAAGCTTGGTCCCTCATCCAATACTGCATCAATACAACAAAAATAATCCAACTCAGCTCCTTTTACTGGTTGTTCCAATCTTTTCATTGCCAGTGAGCTGCTGCTTGTAAGTATGAATGCTCACAAAAAGCAAACCTGACACTAATATTATTAAAGTTCTGAATTATGAGAGCATAGGCACTCAGGTGAGCTCTTTTTATTTCATGTGCAGCATGTTTATGTATAAATTATGCAAGGAATGTAAAAAAGATTCACATTCATAAAACTTGGGGCAGCTGGGCAGGCAACGCTGACAGTATTGGGGGACTTAGTGCCCAGTGTGAGGCCTTGTGTCTGAGCACTGAGGAGCTGATGAGGGGTGTGCTCGTTCATTCATTCATTCATTCCCAAATGCTGATCTCAGGCACTCACCCCCTGGTGCTGATGCTGAAACTGCCCAGCACTGGGGGCCATACTCAAAGGGAAGCCTCTGAACCAAGTCTCTTGGATTGAGATCACAGTGAATGTTGAGGAAGCTTCTTTGTGAATCAATGAATCATGAGGAGACTGGGATGGAGAAAATTGATACAGATCAGTTGTTAATCTCTATGGTGATCTGCAGATGGAAATTGCTATGCAATTGCTCTGAATAGCTGTATGAACTATAAAAGCTTATTGCCTTGCAATCAAAG
This sequence comes from Brachypteracias leptosomus, assembly GCA_013401335.1. Lineage (NCBI taxonomy): Eukaryota > Metazoa > Chordata > Aves > Coraciiformes > Brachypteraciidae > Brachypteracias > Brachypteracias leptosomus. Next base: position 185,021 of record VYZX01015009.1, read on the forward strand.
CAGGATTGATTCTGGAGAATTTCTAGGGAACGTTGCTCGTGCACTGAATCCATTCATTTCCTAAAGTGGTGCAGTGAAAAAGATGGATGAACCACTGTGGAGTCACTGAGTCAGGAGCCCTCATCCTCAGCTCCAAGGTCAAATATATAAAACTAACGAACCACAGGGAGTGCATGTTCCTGACAGAAATTTTCAAAATAAATGAAAACTGTTTTGCATTTTGTACTTGTATTTGAACAAGTACATTATTCTGGCATCTTCTTTGTTATTCCTTTTATGCATATAGGCTGAATGTGCTTCAACAGATTCTATTTTATACTAAGCAAAGATAATGCGCAACAACTTTTAACCAGTTTTAAACTATTTACTGTGTTTAATTTATTATTTTAATTTATTCATTCAGTGTGCTATTAATGATATAAAAAAGACAAAAAAGCAGGAATAATATACAAGTTAAATATTAAGTTTTATGGATCTTTTTATGCCTGGAGCACTACAAAAGTGAACATACAAAATACAAAGTGAGGATTTAAAAAAATACCCTCTAATATCAGTTCTGAATCCAAGATTTAATCAACTTGATTTTGAAACAGTTCACCAGACGCTTGATGCCAATTGATGTTAGCTTTGCTTTAATAGTCAAGATTATAACTGATCAAATTTTAAATTTTGATTCCTTTATTGGTGAAAAGAAAAGATATTATCTACTTTGAAAAAATCAGCAAATAAATGAATTTTTACTAACTAGAGGGATGGTTTAAATTTCCTGGCTTTGAAATAATCCTAGGATTAGGAGAATTAATATTGACTCATCTCACTTAGTACAAAAGAGGACAAGTGCTTATTAGAATTTTTTCCCCATTTTTACATGTGTAAATGTTCCAAGATTTAACTCTTGAGAGGACCCTGTATATGAAACCTGAGTATAGAGCCTAAGTGTAATTAATTTCATATTGAGGAAAACTTGCAAATATATTAATCCTCAGGAAAATAAGATTAATAGAAGAATTTATGTTAACAAAATGCATTTCAGAGTGTCACCTGAAGTTATTGTAGCAAAACGTTGTTATTCAATAGCTCAGTGTGTGTGGAGAGCTATGAGCTGAAGGGACCTGTTGATTATTGATTATGCATTTCATTCAAACATAAAAATTTGCTTTCTTCCAGAGTGGTGTAATTACACCTTACATGTTATGATGAGCCTTCTCCTTCAGAGCTACATTTCCATGGGCCTCCAGTGCGGCAGTGAGGAGAGCTCTGTCTCAGAGGCTGTTTCCTGCTTCAGTGAGATGAACCCAAACTGCTGAAAGCATTAAAAAATATTCATCAGGAAGTCTCCTTTCAAACCCCAGCTTTCCGTCTGGTAACTCTCTTTTGCTGCTTCAATAGAAAGAGGTAAAACTTGGTGGTTTAGCAGCTTAGCATAGAGTAAAGCTAGGGCTGAACGTGTGAAGTTTGGATGCACCTGTGGCAGGGAGCCTGCTCTGTTCAAGGGGGGGTCAGGATTAACACAGTTTTGACCCACCAGAAGTACAGGGCATAGCTGTGTAGTTCAGGTTGAATACTATCTTCTGAAGTTACTGTAGGTGCTCCGATAAAGATTCACCTTCTTATTCTTTATGCCACAAGCCTGCTGATCTGTCAGGAAAAGCTCCGAGCAGATGCAGTTTGGGCCACGCTGTTTTCACTGTGAAGGAAAGCCTTGAAAGTCATCCATGATTTGAAATGGCTGGAGTAAGATTTTAGTAAGTGCAGTTGTGATCATAGTGCAGGGGTAACAGGACAATAAAAGGAATATTCCTTTTGTCTTTGTCAGTACAGTTTAGATGGATAGTGAAATTGTCTTCACCTTTCTGCTAAAGAATTTACTTTTCCAGTTTTTATTAGTAGAAAGCAAAGATTTTAAATGGAACAGTAAGAGAAAAACTTACTTATAAGTTGTACAAACCAGTCTTCTGCTATTTTCTAACCTTTGTTTTCTGCTAAATATTTTTGCCTCTGTTGTTTTTTTTCCCCTCTATTTTAGGTTGGATCAGTAAGGAGTTCTTGTACGCTGAGATTTTCAGTATAGTGTTTGGCTGTTAGGAACATAAACATAAATCAAATGGTCTTTTAAAATCCCAGGCTTGTTTGTTTTTGTTGAACAATAAGGAAATCTAATATTTTTACTGCTGATGTGGACAGGGAGAAGCTAGCGGCAAGGGAGAAGGATGATTATCAGACTGAGAATTTATCAACAAGAAAAGACTAAACACACGCAGTGAAAGCCAGAGGATCTAGAGAAATAGCTGGACAACTAAGTCCAAGATCAACTAATAAGTTTCAAGGGCCATTCTACCTTTAAAAGAGTTTCCATATTGGTAACCAAATGGTGCCTTTTGGTCTAAAATTCTCTGTCTCTGTTCTCTTCCAAGCTATGCTTTTACCTTTCTTTGCAGTTGCCAGTAGCTGTCACTGAGGTAACTCAGGCCAAGTTGCCATGCACTTGTGCAGATCTCTCTGGTTGCATGCTCTGACCAGCCAGTTCTCTGACTGCCACCTCCTATTTGTCATATGTGCCCATCCAGGACCCTGTATCTGGCACCTGGTCCCCTGAATCCTGTGCCCTGGGCAGTGTGGTGGTGCAAGCACTGTGGCCCTTACCCATCTTACCTACTGACTGCTGAGCCTTGTGCAGCATTCCGTCCATCACATCCCCCTGCTCCATCCTATACATCAGGATGCCACTGCTGTAAATGCTCTGTAGATGTGTCCATAACATGAAGATGATAACAAGCAACCTGAAAAGGCAGCTGTTCTGGGACCCTGTAAGCCCTCTACCAAGAGAGCCAGCTTTCATATCTGTCCTAGAGCTATTGACTGTGACCCATAACAACCCCCAAGGGGTTAGGGGAGGATCAGTGTCTGTAAAATAGTTTGATCTCAATTCATTGGCAATACCAACAGAAATAGTAAAAGAAGGAAAAAAAAATATTCAGTGTGTTTCTATTTCTAGTATTTGATACTCTGACTAATGATTAATAACACAGACATTTCAGCAGAGTATCTGCGAAAAGCTTCCCGACAACAGGAGACTTCAGAAATTATCTGCCAGACTAAGTGCTAGAACTTTGTAATTTATGATGTCTTTATCTCATTTTGGATAAAATGGTTGTAAATATAATGTAGAAAAAATCTTGCAAGGGCAAGAGTCTAGATTATTTGACATAAAGGTGAGAAGCTCGTTGGCTTGAAAGTTCTTTCCAACTCTAATTTCTATGCACTGGGAGAGTGGCAGAAAACACTTCCTGAAAACTGTATTTTTATTGTCTTTGTTCAAAGTCATTCTTATATTCAGTGGATATGCTTAGCTGTAGGGTAGCAGAACACCTATAAGCAATCGAAAATGTGTATCTCTGATTCCTGTGCTGAATGAAAATCTGAAGGTAAATTCTTTAAGTCACAGATGTTTATCTTGTAAAAAAAACATAAGGATGAGCTAACATGTGTAATACATTAATCATTCTTCATTTGGCAGAACTTAGTGCATTTATGTGATATAATCTGTTCAGTAACTTTAATCAATACCTCTCACTGTTGATCAGAAGAGGAATACAACAATTTAGAAGAGGAATACAATCATTTAGAAAGCTAACTTGCTTTTTTTTTTTGAGAAACATTTGTGGAATTCTCCTGATATTTAGGAGATGTGTACACTGATAGATGGGCAGCCATATATTGCTAAAGCTTGACATATGAGTTAAGTTACATGCTTCACATATCCAAATGGATTTTCTGTGAGAAGTCCCAGACCCTGAGTACCTGAGTCCACCTCATACTTCTTAAGAACTGTGTGATGCTCATCTTTCAGAGCTTACACCTTTGAAAATAGACTCTTATGAATTGGGACAGCCTGACTGTCCTCATATCATTTTGTCAGCCCAAAATACTGACAGCTGTTATTGGCAGCATCATGAGAAAGTTGTGAGGTAGCCAAGAAGGGTTGGAGACAGAAAGGTCGGCTAGAGCTAGTCAAGCTGAAGGTAGGCACTGATTCAGATTGGGAGACACACTTGACTCATGACAGAGTGGAAGAGGTGTGTCACAGGCTGCCAGCAGCTCTAGAGTAAGAAAAATGGTCTAATGTGATCCAATTGTAGCCTTCTCCAGCCACAGCTTGAGCAATACTGGCTGGCTTCAGAGTGTCTTCACAAGTGAGGTGGCCTTCATGGACCCATGCCAGAGGTTTGTTCCCACCTTTTGCTTCCAGGGACTACAACTCCCGCATAGGAGTAGCTTTCTTTTTCATGGCCATGTCCCAGTTGTGGTAGAGAGCATGAAAGCCTATTAAGTGATCACAATTTGAATAGAAATTATAAACTCAGCACACCCAGACTGATGCTGAACCTCTCTGCAGAGAAGAAATATGAAAAATACTGGACTTCACTAGGGAGAACCTTGCAGTTTTTCCACTGCCAAAAGAGCCTCTCCTAACACAGGTCCTGTAGCAGAGATCAGCACACACAGCAGGGGAGTTTGATGACCTTTCACTTCAGAAATTGTTGCTCAATCAAAAGGTCCAAATAACTTACAACTAATCAATAATCACATTCAGAAGAACTTACTTATTAGGCTTTAATACATTAGCACAATGTTTATGTGGAAAATTGAAGACAATTAGGAAGCAAAACATTTTAAATCTTAATCTCCTGGCAACTGTGTTACTGTATAAAGTTAATAAGAACTGCTAAGGGAGTAAGCAAAACAGATGCTTAATATTTGGCTGAGGATAATTTTTTCCCTCCTTCTGACTTTTCATTAATGTACGAGTGAGCAGGTTCCTGAGGGGGAACAACTGGATGCACAAGCCTCTGATATGGTGTTTGCCTATAAGCAAAGCTGCTCATTCTATTCTAGAAGGTCTCTGTCTGCTTTTTCATTGAAATCTGAAACTGGCTTTTAAATCCATACTCAGATGCAAATATAGGTTTGCCAACCTAACTTCACAAAAGTTTTTAGGTTTTACTTACAAAATATATGCATTGAAATTTTTGACGGCAGCAGCCTACACAAAAATTGCTTTAAAAAATAAATAAATTCAGAATCTTTCTTTGATCTAATAGATGGAGCCAGATATTTTGGATTTTAACCAGATCAGTGTTTTCAAAAGATTTTGCCAGATTCGTCCAGATGGTTCTGAATTTACTCCTCCCACTACCAAAATCTAAGGCAAAACATCTGTAATTTGAGAAAAATCAGCAACGCTATGCCAAATTTGGTTAGGAACCTGGAAAATTAGATTTGGATGTGCTAATTTGTTCAATTTTTGTAGTGATAACAGTGACCAGGATTGGGTGGGACATGCATGGTGCTGTAACTCTTATGATGCTCTAGCATTAGTAGCACTTCCTCAGTGCAAAAAGAGGGTCTCGAGCCTGTTTCCACTGTAATTCACAGCAAAAGTGATACGGAGGTTTGTCCTTTGACTGGAATAGACATTTGCTTTTTAACTCCAGATTCTGAGTCATCAAGGGTCTGCCTTGAATTAGACAAACTCAAACTGGAACTGTTCACTATAACTTCCCACACAATGTTGTGTTCCTGGTAGTTTTCCATCCCTTTAAGTAGCTGTGATCAGTGGGTTCAATTCCACCCGTGGTTATCTGTGTACCACAACTGAAGGCAAAGGTCCATTTGTGCACTGGAGGAGAGGGGAGCTGGAGTGCTGTAGTCAGCTGTCCCCCTTCCTGCTGCTCAGCAGCGCTCAGCTTTGGCAGAGGTTAAAGCCATGTTTATGGACCAGCACCAGTTCCACGGCACTGCCATTGCTTGTATTCTCTGCTGGCATGCAGTAAGGAGTTTGGGAAAGCAGTTTTGCAATTTCAGTCATATCAGGTAGCCCAGGCACGTTGTTTTTTCTGGAGACCACACTAATAACATTCTCTGAAAGGGCAGATGGAAAAGAAAAAGAATGATGGAGTTTTCAGACAGTGTGGGTAGTTTTTAAAGGAGTTAGGATTGGGGAGAGCAAAGCAGCATAACCAATTCACCCTGGGGAAATAGCATTCAATTTTTTACCTCAGTCATTAAGATTATTGTATTTGTATCTGTTAAAGGTAACCTGAAAGAATGAAGTGAAATAAAAGATAAGATGCAGCACACCTGACATTGTGCCATAACCAGAACTAAGCATGGAAAACTTCAGCTGTTTCTTTGTAACTGCCCTTACCCCACAGGCTGTACGTAGAAAAAGGTGTACACAGAACCACATGCTGGAGCAGTTTCTGTGCACTGCGGTTCTTGGGATGCTTTTGAAACACACCAGTAATGACTTTAGAAATTAATTTGTAATACATTTAGTAAGGTAGAACATTCCTCAAGCAGGCTTTTCTTGTATTTGTAGTTTGTGTTTTCTTTTGGGATTTTTTGTTTTAGTTTTCTGGCTCTAGAAAAGCAGAAAGGAATATTAGGGAATCAATACTGTTCAGATGTTGTCAAAACTCAAAGTGTCGATGAAGATGATCAGAATTGCCAAATAAAATTTATACAAATATTGTTCCCCCTCCCTAGACTTCATTAGGTCTTACCTAGGGACTTCGTTGTAGGGGCAAAGTGGTTTGCAGGCATTAATAAGTTTGTGCTCACAACATTGTCTGAACAGACATCCTTGCATCATCCATCTTTGGAAGAAATGATCACAGAGAACTTAAGCAAGCTGTGTGGCTTATATATTGCACACTAATGCATAGCTAGTATTAGAATTCAGGAATTTCTTGTTCCTAGTTCCAGACAATTAGGACAATTAAAGTGAAAAAGCAATAGTTGTAAAATATTAGCTAAGTTTTAATTGAACCCCCATAGTTTTTGTTCCTATGCTCTAATGCTTCATGTTTTGGGTAATATTTAACAGTATTTTTTACTTCTTGAGAATGGAGTTCCATCCCTCGTTCTTTGTACCTGTTCCATGTTCATAGAATCACAGTGTGGTAGGTGTTGGAAGAGACCTCTGGACATCATTTAGTACACCCCCCCTGCTAGACAGGTTCACCTAGATCAGGTTGCACAGGATCACATCCAGGTGGGCTTTGAAAGTCTCCAGGGAAGGTGACTCCACAATGTCTCTGGGTAGCCTGAGCCAGGGCTCTGTCACCATCAAAGTAAAGAAGTTTTTCTTATGTTTAGGTGGAACTGCCTGTGTTCTAGTTTGTGTCCATTGCCCCTTGTCCTGTCACTGGGCAACAGTCTGGTCCCATTCTCTTGACACCCACCCTGTGGATATTTGTAAGCATTGGTAAGATCCCCTCTCAGTCTTCTCCATGCTAAACAGCCCGAGGTCTCTCAGCCTTTCCTTGGCACAGAGATACTCCAGTCCCCTCATCATCTTTGTAGCCTCCCCTGGGCTCTCTCCAGTAGTTCCCTGACTCTCTTGAACTCTGGAGCCCAGAACTGGACACAATACTCCAGATGTGGCCTCATTAGGGCAGAATAGAGTGGGAGGAGAACCTCTTTCGACCTGCTGGTCACACTCTTCTTAATGCACCCCATGTTGCCACCTTCTATTGAAACTCTTGGGTATGTTTTTGTAATGGTGAGGAGGGATGACTGCTTATCAGAGTATGCTGCAAACTGCTTAGCCATGTGGAGCTCAGTCCAGGTTTTTCTGAGTCAGTCACTGACTGTGGTTTGTTTCTTTGGCAGTTATGGCTGAGGAGAACCCTAGTGTGATATAAATGAACTCTTAGTAGCTGACAGTAGGTTTTGCATTGAGCCCTATGTTTCCAAATGTTTGTGTTTCTGTTGGTTGTCATTATAGCATTCAGGTTCACTGAGAAGCCTGCGGAGTAGTTTGGCAGAACTGGCAGGAATTTATTCTATGTGATCTATCCACTTGATACAAGTTTGTGTTGAATATCCCACCAGCCCCAGTGGGCTTGCATTGAGGGTTGTATGGAGTTCAAGTGTCATTGCTGATATTCACCCCTCATTTTACTGGTATAGTGTTGACTTTTTCCATTCCAATAAACAAAACTTTCACTGAGCTAGCATTTATCGTAACTTGCAAAATTTTATCAGATAATATGTTCTAGTCCAGGATCAAATGAGATCTTAGAGCAGGATGTCAAGTATATCCTTTCCAACCACATGTTAGGGTCATAGGTTGTATTAGAAAACAAGGAAAACATGTTTTTCATGAATAGCACAAAGAAACATCAGCTTTAGGGGTTTTTTTGGAAATTCCACAACTACAGCCCTCTTAATCTCTGAAGTGAGCAGAGAGCAGTTCTGTGGCCAAAGCATGGTGTGTAGTTAGCAGCCCTTTCTAGAAGGGCCTTATCTTGTACAGAAAAATGCTTTCAAATTCTCCAGAATGATTAAAACGAAACCTGATAAGCTGTACAATAGGTTTAGTTCTCAGTTCACTTTGAGAGTTGTCTGAAATGTTTTCTGAGGAACACTCTCAGAGCTCCACAGAACCATATAAAAAAGGGGTAGTAAACCAGAGAAAAGTACCTAGAGATGTCACCTGCTCCCCTAGAAGTTGCTCTTCCCTCAACCCCACTGCACTGTAGTAACGCGCCTTCTACAAAGTCAAATTTGAAACCACCTGGGTCACAGTTGAGAAGAATGACACATACAAAATACTGACTCTAATAGATCGTGTAGATTGAAATGACTTACTTAGAAGAATATTGCTCCCTGTGTCTGTCTCTCTAAGATGTTTCAGGAGGGATAACCTTTGTTATCTTTTGTCACCTGCTGTTAACATCAAAAGCAAGATACAGCATTACCTTTTTCTGGACTATCCAGCAACTAATGTCATTGCTTCTGCTTCCCCAAACTAGCTGGGTTTTGGGGTAAGTGCAACAATGACAGTGGGTGCAAAAGGCTTTTACAACTCTTTTAGCACAGATGAGATATAACTGATACTTTAAGTTGCAAATGCTGTGAATGAGCAGTAGTAATAATAACATTAAATAGAGGATTTAGTAAGGAGATTTTAAGGATGGTGAGAGAACACAGGAGTGTTACAAATGGATAATCTGCTTTGAAGCCAGAGGAGATGACAGTGAGGAGCCAGCCCTGAACGCTGCACAGTAGAAAGGACACAGTATTTGGGTGAAAGAGGGCTTTCGGGGAACTCTAATCTCAGCTACTGTGGTATAAATCATAGAATGGTTTGGGTTGGAATATATCTTTACAGGTCATCTAGCCCAGACCCCCTGCAGTGAGCAGGGAATCAGGAGCAGTTCTATCCAGATCTATTCCAGATCTACCTACCACTGTAACCAAGGTCAGGTCATGCTTAAAATTGATAGCAATGAATATCAAGTATGGGATGAGGATGGAGTCAGATTTTGTGGTGGTCTGAGTAATGTAGGAACAGCTGAGATCAGTGCCAGCTGGGAATCTCTCTCTCCAAAGTTGGTCTTTGTATTGCTATCCGTGAGGGCTGCACTGGCCCAAAGCAGAGGATCCTTGATCTACAATAATCCTGTTATAGTTAATGATAAAACAGTGATTGACGTCAAGGCAGATGTGGTCATACTGCTGAGAGCTGAGAAGAACAGCTTGGATGGGGCTTTGAGCAACCTGGTCTAGTGGGAGGTGTCCCTGCCATGGCAGGGAGGTTGGAACTAGATGATCTTTGAGGTCCCTTCCAAACCATTCTATGATTCTATGATACTCTTAATTTAATGGGCATGTAACAGGAAACGTATTCTTGCTGTGTTATGCTCAGCTCTTTCAGGTTATACGAAGGCTGAATATTAGAAAAAAGTTCTTTAACATGAGGGTGATAGATCACTGGAATGGGCTGCCCAGAGAGGAGGTGGAGGCCCCATCCCTGGAGTCATTTAAGGTCAGGCTTGATGGGGCTCTGAGCAACCTGACCTGGGTAGAGATGCCCCTACTTGTGTAGGGAGGTTGGACCAGATGACCTCTAGAGGTCCCTTCAAGTCTAAAACATTCTATGATTCAATGAAATGGTAATTTCTTTAAACACAAAGAAGAAGAAAAAAAAAGTTATAGGAAGTTTTTCAAATAAGAGAACTGATGTTAAGTTTAAAAGAACTGGCATTAAAGTTAAAGGTCTTTTGCCTTCAAACATCTTTTCTTAAAAGGACAGATGACATCCCTCAGTAATCCCTGTACTGAACAAGTCAACAGTTTCACAGTGCTTGAGCTCCTCACTGCATTCATCTTGCACTGACATGGAAAGTGCAAAGGGCATCTAAGCTCTTGCTGAGTCAAACTGTACTTTCATTTGTACAAATGTAAGCATTAGAAGCCAGTGGACACTCCATGATGTATTCCAAAGCTCTTTAACATTTTTTCGTTGTGCCATGTGTTAGATCACCTTAAGGGCCACATGTTGGCAGAGACATTTGACTCAAGGCATAATACATTGTTTCTGCAGCAGGCAAGTTCATAAACATGTTCTCAGGTGGACTGTGAAACAGCCCGACCAGGAACAGGAAAAATCAGCAAAGTCAGAAAGTTCAAGAAAATCTATGCAAAAATTAAGGGGCCTGAAAAAATATCCCTTGTTATTCCTGAAGGAATACATAAGACCTAGCCCTCTTTATTAATGAGTGTGTCAACATGTAATTTGATCATATGCTACAAACAGCAATTTCAAGAAAAACCAATCACAGACAAACCTTTGATACTTCCTTTCTGTAGGAACACAGAGATATTCCATGATGTTACCTGGAAGTTGAAGCTTGATAATTTCCAGCTTGAAAGTATCAAACATGTCTATAAAGCAAGGAAAACATTTATCAATGGCTATAGCAGATCTTATGTTCTTAGCAATTCTCAAATCAATATGGATCTATATTTTTAAAGAAGCATTTCATTCAGAGGAACAAAAATTCACTTACATCTGAGATATGAATTTTTACTGAGGCTCTACAGTGCTGCTTTTGGCTTTGTAATGTGTGAATACCTAAATGAATTGTGATGTTAGATTTTTCAGGTCACTGCATGAAGAATGTAAATGCAAATCCATGCCTTACATGGCTTCCTGTGCAAGGGCTAGGCTCAGCTTAGATCAAAATATGCAGGCATTAATACTAATTTTAGTATTTGGAAGAAAAGAGTCACAGGCACCTTTTCTGAGTAGCTGCACTTCATGAGAAGCAAAACAGAGGAAAAAATCTAGCATCTGATCTACTGTGTTTATCCATCCACTACTTGATTATTGTTTCAAGGTAGTGATTTTTCTTCATAGGCTGTTTTTCATAGGAAACAGGAAAATGTCATTTTTCCAGCTATATGCAGTCTACTCCACTTTGATTCTTTAGCCCACCTGTGATGCCCACCCTCTTGTAAAGCTCCACAGTGGGCCCACTGCAGTTTGAGAAGATCCAAACACAAAAGGGACTTCACCTGCTGAAAACTGACAAAAGTGATTAGGCAAATAAGAATATCTGGATAAGGTTCAGTGTGGTGAAGCCAGCAACGGGGATTTTCTAAGTATTAGCTTAAAATACTGTGGAAAAAATTATACTGTAATATCTGACATTTCCCTTCAATTGCACAGAGACAGGTCTGGCAACAGTGTCCTTATTGTGCTATTCAAGAACCACACACTGCCCACGGTAAGGGACAAAGATACTAACACTGAGCCATAAAGGTATTACAGGGGGGCAGCACTGAGGCTCCCAGGATTCAGAAAGCACTTCACTGTACAGCATTAGGCTTCAGAGAGAAAAACAGAGCAGGCATTGTTGCCAGAAATATCACTAAATGTGCCTAATTAGGATCTTCAACTTAATTGAGCCTGTTATGCATTATGATTTTTGATAAAATGAGTTTGGTTTGTTCTGAGGACAGATGCTGCTGAAAGACTACGACACGTTAGCTCTCACTGTACAGCAGAGCTTCCGTGGTGTTGGTATCTGCAGTCAGAAGCTGTGAGTTTTCTCAGCTTAGCGAGTATGTGCTGCAAGGAAAACTGTTGGACCAGCAAAACAGATTTTCTTTTATTCTTTTTTAAGATTAAGATAATTTGAAAAATTATTTCTTGAAGCTTTTCTTGATTTACAGTCTTCTAATAAATGAAATGCTTAGGGCAAATTTAATTTCTGCTGTTGATGTAAGTTCTGTTTGGTATTTGGAAGAGCAATTAGGCAGCAGAACTGACTCTGAACTGCTTTAATATCACCTGCATCCAGAAGCCAGTAATATTCAGATTTACTCTCCCAGATTAGAAGAGAGCAGGCTCAGGTCTACTCTGCATATTGTTCATTCCTGACAGTTCCTGAGGGACTTTCTAGCAACCAAAGAGTTGGATAAACTCATACTCAGTTGTGTGACTACTCCCTGAGTGGACTGTGCCTAATAAACCCAGGAGTTTGTGCGAGCCAAAAATCACATCTTATGAGCAGTTCATGGGGAAACTGGATTATAGCACCTTAGCACTTGTGGGGCTGGGGCAGCATCTCTATAAATTTGTGAATAGAGAACACTCTCTTCTTCATTTCCCAGCGTCGAATCCTTATAGTTGCTGCTGTGGTGGAAGGAACTGTACCTTCCCTTCTTGCATAGGAAAGGTTGAAAGATGCCAGAGGCAGAAAAGTTGAGAACCTAAGGGAGCTTGCTCAACATAATACACTGCTTCTTCCTTTTGGTCCTCTCTGCCTAACCAAAGGATGGATAAAAGAACTATCTGTGATGACTAGCTGGGCAGCAGCATGACTTACATTCATGACTGAGAGAACAATCTAGACTATTCTTCCTTGTTTAAAAAATTTTTATTTATTTTAAACCTTATTAAGGAGAATTCAGAAGTAACATTCTGATCCCTTGACTGCCTGTCCTTGCAGGTAGTGCAGGCTGGAGGGATTGTTGATAATGTGATTGTTCCTTTACTCATTTCTGTAAAAGCTTTTCTTATTGATTTCTCAGAGAAACAAACACATAAACACTGGCCAGCTGTTTTTGTCATGCTCAAGCAACTTTGAGGTTGATCTTGTCAGCAGAGTTGCTGGTTGGTGGCTGTAGTAGCCTGGAGCACCTACCTCCATCCTCTCCTCCCAGCCTCACTGCAGGTCTTATGAGTGTAACTTGTAATAGACTAGGACTGTTGTTATGAAGTACAGAAAGTTCTTACAAGAGATACGTATTCTTTGAAGCAATGCTGCATTTGGTTTGCTACATGTTCGGGAGTTCTGATTTTTAAAAGGAAAACTTGTGGAATTAATAATAGTATTCAGCTGGAAAATGCTAACTCTGACTTAACTATGATTGCAGCCTGACCTAGCCAGACAGATTCAACAACTGTAGCGACTGTAGTGTCATGTTACTAAACAACAACTTTCAAGATCAGTCTCGGGCTAAATAGAATTTATTTCCTTATAGCTCAGCTTACTCCTCCTTTCCTCCTTCCTCAAAGTGCTCCATAAGAAACTTGAAAATTAAATTAAAATAAGTTACAGAGGTGGAGACACTGTTGTGATTGCCTTTGAAAAATCAGTCAAACCATTCTTGCTAACTTTAAGATTTTTTTATAACTGGAGAAAAACCTTCTGCAGCTCTCAGATCAACTCTCATAATATGTGAGATTTCATTACTAGTATGGTCACAGCAGGAACTAGAGGTGAATTCATGTGGCAGCTTCTGTCTTCCAGCTGCTCTAGGGTGAGAAATAAAACCTTAAACAATTTCAGCAGTTAATAAATGCTACAAAGTTCAGGTTAGGAACTCAAATGCCCATTCTGATTGTCTGGCATTGCCTCTCACTGCTGTGGAAAGGAATATGAAATAGATGTGCTGAGTATGCTTTTACATTTATTGGTGTTAAGAAACTGGAACTGACCAAAGCTTTGTAACTGCTTTCAAAATCCAGTTAGATGGAAAGATCCAGGAATGTACTTTGAAGAAAACAATCTAAGCTCTGACAATGAGGAGCATAATTCCTGCTCTGGGGCATGTTACTATTACAGTAGAATAGTCAGTGAGTAACATCTATATCCTCCATGTGACAAAGAAGGAAAATGTGGCACAACAGGTCAAGTCCTAGTATTGTTTTAAGCACCGATGGAGATACTCTTTTCTTTTCAGATAAAGTCAGTTAATTTAGATTAGAAATCAAGCTCTCTAATGACTACCACAGGCAAGATGTTTCCCACCCCTAGAAAATTACTTGCAATGGTTCTTGTTGATTTTATCCTCCATTTTATGAAACAAGGGGAAAAAGTAGCTCAGTGCAGCCATTTTTGAGATTTTTTTAATAAGAAACTATCCAAAGAGAGTCTGGCTCTTCTGACAAATGCCAGGGGACAGACCTCTAATTGCAGGCCATCCCTCATCCCAGCTTTGAGCTGCACATCAGTTGGAAGAGGATGGAACAGACTTCTTTAGGAGAAGGAATTAAAAAGCATAGAAATGTATGTTTTTACAGAAAACACTAACATAAGAATGGCCAGACGGACACAGGGCAGCCAATGGAACTAAATGTTAGCTAAATTTAAAATGGAAACATAGAAATAAATGCATGTGCATTTGCTCATATTGCGCAACGTGATTAACTCTGGGAACTCACTGCCACAAATATTTATTGGAGCATATTGTACAGTTCTATAAATAAATAAAAGATACATTAATAAGAGAAATATTCTATATAAAGTAACATAAACTGTAGAATTCATGCCAGAAGAACATAAAATAATTAGAAGGAAATGTCTGCCCGTCCAAGCTGTTGTTGGTTTTAAAAGAGAAAGGCATTTTTATGCTTCTTCCAGCTGCCCGCTGGGACTTATCTGAGATCCTCTCCCATGAAGGGAGCTGTTGAAGGTTGGTGAGCTCATAGTTGTTGGGGAAGCCAGACCAAAGATGGTGCTAGTCCACTTGCAGGCAGTACTGCCAGTCCACACATGCATGCAGGTCTTGTGGGTTCCTTGTAATTAAAGCAGAAGTTCTCCCTGCTAAGGAATCAGGCTGGAATAATATGTGAAATTAACGTGGCTTAACAGCTTGTGCTGTTTGGGGTTTTTCCATATGTCTTAGAACAAATGTATTAAATGGCAATGGGAATGGCACATGCTAGAAAATGTCTGCCTTCTCCACCTTTGTTAGGTAGATATGTTCTTGGATGGGGAATTGTTCTCTTTGCTACTTGAAGGAAGAGGGAAAAAAAGCAAACCCCAAGTACGGTAAAACTGCAACAACAACAAGCACACAGATTCTTAGTGGTGAAACACTGAGTCACAGTGAAAGAGTGAAAATTACAGCTTTTAACATCTCCCAGGAGATTACATAGCTTGGAGATTGTACTTTCAAAACATGACATAATGTGGTGACCTGAATAATATGACTAGCTAAAACAAACTCCTCCTTCCTACAACTGGATGCTTTCTGAGACATTTTGCAAGCAGTGGTAGTTGTGTGTGGCCTTTCACAAAGGAGGATGCAAAACCAGAGCCAGGTCACACATTAGCACTGCACTCAGCTTATTCATCAAGTGTTTGGCTGGACTATAAAACCTTCATTGCGTATAGACATTAATACTGAGAAGTGATGTGAAGGCTGAGTTCAGATCTCTCACCTCCAGCCACCACTTATCTGGCCATCTTTCAGCATGGAAAACTAACACAAACATTCTATTCTTTGCCAGAGACCACAGAAGCTTTACTTTTGTTGGAAATATAAAATGGACCCGTGTTGAATCAACAACTTGAAGAGGAGTTGGAGTGTTGTCTTTGTAGGGGTTAGGCACTGCTTATTCTACCCTGGCTGTTTAGAGGATGCTTGGAGATCTCTAGATGAAGACATGGAAAAAACACTGCTGATTTTAAAATCATTAGATATTGTGGACATTGAAGGGCCTAAACCATGAGTGCAAGGAATCTTTTCATGTTTGATATCACAGGATTTCCCAGGTGGGCATAATCTTCATTAAATCATCTTAGAAAACTTGAGCATCTTCATAGATGACACTTTGCCCTGTTTGCTTTCAATCAGCTACTAAAGTTAAGATGAATCCAAACTTCACCTACCCTGATCTTTCACTTACCCTGTGTTTTGTGTCTCCTGGGAAGGACATGGAAATGAAAGAGAAAATGTATTTTGAGAATCTACAGTTACAATGTAAATGCTATTTTATATTCACAAGACTGTCTATGCATGGGAAAGGATATTTGCCCTTGCATTGATGGCATCAAGCTGTATGGGCTGGCTTAACATGCCTCTACTCTCTCTGGGTATCATTACTGCTTTCATACCACAAGTATCACACACACACACACACAGACAGATGTCTGTGCCTTGCCCCGACTGCAGAGAATATCACTGTGAGAAAGACACCGCCCAAATGTGTGATAAATCTACAGGATGCAATTTCTCACACATCAACACTATCGGTAATTAAGACAACTTGCAAACCTGGATAGCAACTGGGTCTTTTTGGCTGTACTCTGCATAAAGGAAGAAAAAAAGGCACATGGGGAGTTCTCTGTGCCTGAAAGAACAGAGTTTGTCTGACTGCTGTACTCACTTTCAATCTGAGAATTGTAGTGGTGGAACAGGAGAGTTCAGCAGTTTGTGTGAGTGATCAACTACTGGAAGTTGTTTACTCTTATTCTTCTTGAAGTAGTAATATTGCTCATATTCTTCAATTCTGAGGCATGCTGCAATCTTCTCAGACCCAGATGGGTTGGTGTGTGCTGTTTGAATACTGTCCAAGTTCACTTCCAAGAGACTGACTTTTCAATCTTGATCAGATAAATTATGACTCAGTGAACTTCCAAGCTGTAGCAAATCTAGCTAAGGGCAGCAGAGGGAAAGCTCATGTTCAGCTGATCTTCTTTGCACCCCATGCAATGTTAACAGCCTTCGGGGTGATACTTGGTCTGGCTATAGACTGCGGAGCACCATAAGATGATCTTCCTCATTTTGTTCTTTAGTGCAGCCTGGGGTGCTTGTAATCTGCTTGCTCCCCTTTGCTCACTGACAGACGGACATATGATTGTTCAATTACTACCACATATAGGAAAGAGAAAAGGAACAAACAAGGCAGGTAGAGTAATTTCTTTCATTCAGGAAGCAAAATAAAATGGACCTGCATCCACAGCACTGGTATGAAAAAATACTTGAAGGAGTACTAAGAAGTGTTAGCTGAGCATTACATTTTTCAGAGAGCTTTGTTAGATGGAGAAAAAGTCAGACTTTTATAGATCTCTTAGTGAAACCTTTCAAAGAAGGAGTTTAGAATAGAATACCATAGGTTCGGAAAAGGGAAAATTTTAAAGGTTTAAAAACAAAACATCAATTTCTAAACCAAATTGAAGACCTAAAAGAACACACATTGTTGAACACTGGAGAATAAAACTTCACTGTGTAATCGGAGAAGAAGAAAGCCAGAAGCACTATTCCTCAGGAACAAGTGCAGAGAAAGGGTGGGCTCCAGGTGAACTGGAGGAGTTCAGGGAAGACCAAAGCCTGGCCTGAGAGAGAGCAGGAAGTTATTTGCACAAGAGGCTACTCTGAGATACTCTGCTCAGGGACACTGATCCATACTCACCAAATTCCTTACATTTTATATTGGTCTAATAGCTTCACATTTATGTTAAGCAATTATTTCATTGCAGTTCTTTTCTTTGTCCTGCTTACCCCTCTTTCCTCTTTGATTCTGCTTTTCCTGTGAAAACCTGGTAGTTTATGAGGGAGAAGTTAGTTACTTATGGAAGATAATTCCTGCAAAACCTTCAATATTCTTTGCAGTCAAAGAATGTTTCAAATTCCAGCTTGTGAGTCTTCAGTCTTCTGAGGTGGAATGACCCCTGGGGAGATGAAAGGAAATAAGAAATTGAACTGAGTCGTGCAAAGACTCCCTGCTCATCCCCTGAACTCCCTCAAGGAGTTCTGGCTTGTGCCTGAAGTGCCTTAGAGTTGTAGGACAGCAATGTGTGTGCAAAATTCCAAATGATTACAAAATGAGGCTTATAAATATCCTTTTTTTTCCCAACTTCTCTTTCATTTCTTTATACCAATACTTTCACAGAGGAAAGCCAGAAGCGTGAAGGGAAAGGTAGTTTGAATGGAGGCAGCTGGAGGAAAATTTCCAGTCTCCATATCTACAGTTAAAATTCACATAATTACTGAATCTTCTCTGTTTTCTTTTTATTTTGTCCAAATAAATGGTGACTTGTTTTTTAATTAGCACAGTAATGAACATAAACCCGGAGAGACCTAAATTCAAGAAACATGGGAATTTGCAAAAGATTTGAAATAGGAGAAAATGGTAAAGAAATGTCAACAGAGCAAGACAGCTTCCTTCATGGAGCTAATGCCTGATTCAAACCCTGCTGAAGTCTTAGAGTGTGAAAATACTCATTATTTCTTTGATTTTTATTTTTAATTTATTGCTTTTTTGTGGGCATCCACTGGGATAAGAAACAAAAACATAAAAAGAATTCTGAGGGACACTGGAAGAAAACTTGGCTCAAGAAAATCCACTTTCAAAAACCGTTTATCTCGGGATTGTCAGTCATGGAAGGCTCATGGCAATGTCTGACTGTCTGAATACTTCTGTAAACTGGGACCTTGTTCTCAAAATGAAGCTTTAGAAATTAAAATCAATTTGATACTTCTTGACATTTTTTATTAGTAGCCTTACAGGGAAATATGTATTCCGAATTATGGAATAATTTAAGTTGTTTCTATATTGTCTGCTGAGCTGCTTAGAAGAAACATTTTTCCCTTAAAATTGTTTTTTATTTTCCCTCTTTCTGTGCTTCCTGCAGTAGGTACTGCGGCAAGACCATCAATCTGAATAACTGGCTAACAGTCTCATTCACTGCCAAGTGAACTGATGGGTATCTCAAGCTAATATATTCTAATTTCAGTCTAACATATTCTATACTTCAATTGTGATCAGGGGAAAAAACCCTCAATTAATCAAACTGAAATAAGGACATTTCTTCTGGCTATAATAAGTAGTTATTTATGTCTATATTGTCCCTAGAATTCCTTGTGTCTGACTTGTTTCATTAACCTGTATTTAATTTTTGTCTGCTGAGACATTTTTACTGAGTTAGAACTAAAGAAAATAAGTAGTACATTTTAAGAACATTTTGAAATTATTTTTAGTCTGTTTTCACAGTGGTCCAAAACAGCCATGATAGTTTTATATGGTTTTTTATGTTTAAACTGAAAATCTCCTGTTCTTAGAATTAAAGCATCCTGCAGCATTCTGCCTCACACAGGGCACTAGGGGTGCTGCTTTTCTGCTGCCACGTTATATTTCAGCACTGCCAAGGATAGACCCTTAGGGGGGTCTTTTCAGATGCAAAGGTGATGTAAGGAAGACTTTGGAATTGTGTTGTTTCATGTCAGTACTTTCACATCAGGTTTCACCAGGGCCATACCTATGCTGTTTCTTAGAATGCCAGAGTGACCTTGTCCCACCAGGGTGCCCTGTTCCCAGGCAGGACAGGGATGCGGGTGCACCACGGCCCATCCTCACCTGCTCCGGGGGACGTGATCCTTCCTCTGGCACTCAAGCTGCAAATCTTACTGGTGCACTTTAACAGATAACTTCTAGTCCTCCATAATGAGCAAACCCTGGATCCAAATATTGCAATTCCAGTTTGTGGTCTTCCTTTGACATGCCTATGTTCACATCCGGATTTGGGGCACAAAACTCTGTTTCTCTGATGAACAGACACTGATCCACTGAGCTGACTAAACCTACAATTTCCAGGCCATTTGTTGATTCCTATCAGGATTTCACAGCTCAGAGCCCTGTCTGGTTTCCATGCAGCAAAGCACAGAGAGCAGTTTGTGATGTTGACATTTAATTTGCTTTTTCTAAAATATTCCTTTCTGCTCAAAATCTTGGAAAAAATCTACTACAACATTTGCTTTGTTGAGCAAAATTGGGAAATAAATATGGTTTTTCAGTCTGTTTTCTTTTAGAAAGTGTTCTCAACTGGAATGGAACAGCTTGTGCTAAAATACCCAATAATAGCAGAATCTTTCCATGAGGCTATTTGACATTGTTTCTTCCTTTCCTGCAAATGATAGGGTAGAAACTAAAAGCTTGACAAGATTTACATAAACGTATTTTATTCTTTTCTTTTACAGCAGGTAAATATGCCAGACACTGTTGTCAAGAAGATTTATTATATCTATTCAAGTGTAGAGGTAGAATGGATTGTAGCACAAAATGTTTTAAAGAGCCAGGAGGTTGCTGAACTGTCACAACACGTGTGTGTGCATTTACCCCACCTGACTGCTCACTGAACAGGAGGCAATGAATGCCTGACCCCAGCACATCCCTTTTTGATTACTGAATCTCACTGATCCTGCACATTTGTTCATGTTAGTAAAGAAACATCTTTACTACCCATGGGATACCTGAACTGTTAGTGCATGACAACGTGGTCGCTTTGTAATGGGGTTTGGTTTGGGCTGACTGGT
Source organism: Brachypteracias leptosomus (assembly GCA_013401335.1). Classification (NCBI taxonomy): domain Eukaryota; kingdom Metazoa; phylum Chordata; class Aves; order Coraciiformes; family Brachypteraciidae; genus Brachypteracias; species Brachypteracias leptosomus. The sequence continues at coordinate 205,424 of VYZX01015009.1, forward strand.
TTGGTCTCTGTTGGCCTCACCGGCCTTGGGTTTAGGATTCGTTGTCAGGGCAGAACTCTGGCTTAATGTAAAGAGGCAACAAAGAGTTGAAAACTAAGGTGGAGGTAGAAGTTACTGAGACTTGTACGGAACTGCTAAAAATCTGAGGATGTTCTTGGTTACCTCTCATGTGGCCAGGGGTCATCCCTGTTAGGAGAGCACCACAGATGGTGCAGCACATTGTAGGCTGGGGTCCCCAGCTGCTGAGGGGAGTGGATAAGTGTAGGTATGGCATTAAAAAGTGCAAGGAACAGGGAAGAAGGGAGTGGAGCAAAATGAGTTAAACATCCTGATTGCTGTTCGGGCCAAAGTGGGCTTCAAAAAGGCACGTTTGTACCTCATCAGTCTTTCCATATTCTCCATTAGCTTGTTCAAAGCCAGATGACAATTATAAAAAAAGACAGTGGCATTAATGGCTGCTTGTGATCATCTTGCTCTCTGATTCCCAGGCTGGCCACACAGGAGACTCCTGCAAATGCCTCCTTTAAACAAGGGTTTGGGCAGAACTGTGGCTTGAGATAAGGAACTGCCTTTGGCTTCTGCTGAGTGTTACCGTAATCCTGGCAATTTGGCTGCAGAAAGCTGTGACTCTCAGCCTGCTTCTGTGGGATGGAAAAATAGCTGTTGTGTCTGAGGTTTCATTCTCTCTGTATTACCCTTTGCATTTTTAAAGCACTCTTTCTCAACGTATTTATAGTACAGATAATTTAATCGGAGAGTTGAGTAAATGTGCTGAAATACAGCCTACAAAGCACTCATATGAAAACTTAGGGGGTTTTATTATTCTGTTCTCTTGAAAGAAAATAGTAATTCTTGCTGAAAGTATATGGGGGAGATTTTTATACAGAAAGGGATAATATTTAATGTACTCTTGTTTTAGAAATTGAAGATGAAAAATTCTTTTAGCACTTTTAGGAAATTGCTCTATTTTCATCTGTCATGTGGTCTCAAAGCATGGAAAGGTCTTAGTCAAATATCTTTTATTTCTTGTCAATGTGGTCTGCTAGAAAAAAAGACAACATTGAAAGAGCAGAAAACAGTAAACTAATTCTACACATTGACAGAAAATTTCCTGATTCTCTCTGCAGAGAGAATTTATAACTTTATGATTTATAGCAGTTACAATATTTATAAGCGATGGAAATACAAAGTGTTATTCGCTTGATATGCTTACAATGTAACTCAAATATTTAATGTTGGGTACTTACAGCACCCCTCTGAGGTAGGGAAGTGCTATAGTGTTCTCCTTACAAATGGGAACATGAATTAAAAGTTGCTTGCTGAAGGTGGGAGAAGGATTCTTTTACAGCAAGAAATTATGTCACTAATTAGAGATTAGGGCTCACATTGTAACCACTGGCCTTCTCTTGCTGGATTGTTTTGTAGCATAATTGTCTGTTTTAAAGGATTTTGTACCACACCTAAGTGGAACAAATTCTTTTGAAATTCTATTCACTATTTAGTAATTAAAAACTTTACCAGTCAGTTGGCCCCATCCCTAAAGGGAAGACATGGCAGTGAGTAATCTTTCAGAAGTTCTCCATGGTGTTTTCATACCTGTGTGTATGAACTGAGAACAATCTCACCTTCTTCATTAGTAGGGCATGTAGTAGGGGAGGCAGAGGTAAGAGGGACTGTACAAATTTCATAATGTCACCTGATAATAATCTCCTACAACTAAAAAAAAAAGCAGAGGTGAAAGTGGAGTCATCTTTTGTGGTGCTGGCTGCTACTGCATGCAAAAAAAAGTATTTCATGGTTTTCCTCCTTTCCCTCGCTCATATCCTGGCTTCTGGTGCCATAAAAGACTCCTAGATCTGATGCTCAATTTTTCTTTATCTCCTAACATCTGACATTTGTGTTTCTTTCTTTTATTTTTGTCTTTTTTTTTTTCCACTGCTAGTTCCAGGAGTCAGTAAAGTTCAGTGCAGCTAACAGAAGAAGCAGACTCCTTCCTTTGGTCAAACATGATGTGGATATAAGCCCTCACCTCACAGTTTACAATAACAAGCCACTTCATTTAATGGTGTCTGTATTCTCTCTGAAACATGTATAATTGCAGCAACTGCCTGTGGTTGGTCAGTGCCGTAGGTGGACAGAAGTAAACGGGGAAACACTCGCTTTCCTGGGAGAGTACCATTAGAAAATGGGTTCTGCTGAGTAAATATTTAAAATGTGAATGAATTAGCCATTTCGCTGAGAACTTGATCCCTTCTCAAGCTCTGTCAGAAGTTCTTCTCTTTTAATTGCTTTCTTCATCTCTAGCCTGGTGTCCCACATGCTTTAGCTGGAAACCTAGCAGAGTTGTATCCATGGCCAATGGACTAAGCAGAGACTCTGGCCACTTTGGTTTAGCTGCTCTGTGGACAGCTGTGTCAAAGATGAGATGAGATGTCACCACTCTATTGTCATAAGAACCAGCTGTCACTTAGGGCCAAAAAAAGATAAGAGGGTAGCAAAAGAAGGTAAAAAAAAGCTGAAAGGAAAGTCAGATGAGGATAATTGGCTGCATTAATGCGGATCCACTGTCCTAGAAGAGATCAGTTTATAGGCAGCTTCACTATCCTGCCTTAAGCTGTCACTAATCCTGGAAGAATCCTAAATGTTTGGAGCTAAATGTTTAGTGCTTATTAGGCTTTAAAGATCTGATATAGTTGTCACCAAGAAGAGCTTGTTGAAAGTGTGGGGCTAAATACAATTCTCTGCTAATATGTTTGTGGTTTGTATGATTCTCCTGCAGATGTTTTCATTCATATAAATAGCTTTAAATGAATTAAAATTACTTAATAGCTTCCTAACTGGCCTGTGCAAGTTTTCTACTCCTGTACTACGACCTAAGGCATCCCAGCCCTATAGTGATGCTAACTTTGAGCAGCTCATCAAGGGAACCAAACTTAGCCCCTTCTGAACAAAATATGTTTCATGCAGCTAATTTACGATAGCCATGGAAGGGGCATGGAGGAATACATGCTATTTATAAGCATATGACCCCACAGATACTTATATTTTTAATTGATGTTACTTGTGATAAACAGAGTATAGAAGAGGACAAAAGAAAAACTGACTGTTTGTGAGAATGAGCAGCCCAGCATCAGTAGAGAAAGCAGGTAAATGGAAGAAGAGGGACAAAGAGAGAGCCAAGGGCACTGCTCATCCCCCCACATTGCCTTAGTATGACTGCACTTTAATTCTGCTTTGCAGTGACCTCTAGGGACAAAAGAGCAGATCGGGCTCTGAAGAGAGCATTGACAGGGAGGGTGATGGCACGTTTCAAATGGAAACTCTATTCACTGAGCTGAGGTTGCCATTTCTCCCCAGGCTCCACCAGCCTCCCTGAGGGAAAGGCTGGGCTTTAGTTGTGAAAGTGGACCAAGATTTACAGTCTGGGTGAGCGCCTTAGACAAATATTTCTTCTTCTATTAGCAGCCATTGTGAACTGATATAGCATGAAAGAAGAGAGTAAGTGATGAGTATCAGGGCAGAGATTGTTGTTATTGTTGTCTGAAACTGCCTAGAGTTCTGAATGGGTTGGATTCCCAAAGGTGATGGGGCTGTTTTCCTCCTTGGATGTTTGGCCAGGGTTAGGAGCAAGGGAGAATAGACAGGTTATAAAGACACACTTTGGCCCAGTTTGTGTCAGCTGCCATGTTGTTCTTAGACTTTCATTTCTTATCCAACCAGGAGGAACCAAAGGCTCTGCTTACTCTGGAGAATCATGAAAGACCCATGGCATCTTTCAAGATCTCCATAGCTAGAACTGTGGTCATGCTGAGTGTTCCACACTTGGTTTGTGATCAAACACTTTATCAGTGAGAGGTTGCATATATAGAGGCAAATCACAGCTGCAATATTTAATCTGGCTTTTTAAAATAAGTTACAAGGTTTAAAATTCCTGATATCAATATGTCACGTTTCAAGGATCATAAGAAATCAGAGAACTCTGTAGTTATAAGATAGTTCACCAAATTTATTCAGCAACATTCACTGAGTAAAAAGTTTCATCACAATCATGGTTGAGTTGTTCTCAGGATACCTCCATATGTGACAGGTTGTGTTTATACGGGTAAGTTACTTCGGCAAAAAAAAGACTCAACCCAATAAAATAAAGAGTGGACCACATAGAAAAAAAAAAGGCCCTTACAAAATCAGTTCAATATCTTTTGGGCTAGATGCCTGTTACAGACATGCATAGACAGACTGCAGGAAGAAATTATAGGTAGCAATTGCAGAACCTCATAAATAAGCAAAGGCAGGTTGAGTAGTTCTCCTTTTGGGGGGAGCTTTTGGAGAAAGGAGCCAGCTCATAGGGAAGATTCAGTTTTCTAGCGGTATCATTGAACTAAAGAAGCATGAATGAAGCCCAGGGATGTAGTGGACAGAAAGTGAAGCAAAAAGGGACCAGAAGATGCAAGTGACAAAAACCAGGATGATATGCTGGGATAAGTCAGGAGGGAACAGTTTCTTAAGGCCAGATAGCTTCAGTTTGTGCTTTTGTTATTATCTCAAGTAGTTCCAACCTGCTGCATTTACTGAGTGTCATTGTCTTCTAAAACCTGTTTTGACATCAGGAAAGGAGAAATTCAATATTTCCTGTTGCAGCAGCATTTAACAGTTCAAGTGTGTGAATAACTCCAAAGAAAATAATCACTGAAGTCTGTTATTGTATGGTTATTAACGGTTATTCCCTCTTTGACAGCCAAACTGGGGGGCTATGGTCACAACTCCCTGTCAGTATTGTTATTTCCCCAGTAGCGGGATCAGAGGATAAAGCAAGTGATGGCCTGATACCCTTCTCTTCACCACCAGCTGTCTGATGGAGGTCACAGGGCCAGCCTTGATCCACTGCCAATACAGCCATAAATCTCTTCAAGGCTCATTCTCCTTTGTGATTTCTGATACAGCCTAAGTTAGTCTTGGTAAAAATACGATGAAAACAACTGTTTTTAGTAGGATTCTGGTAAGTTCCTCTTCCAGATCCCGCTGAAACCAAGAAATTTCAGTTTTACTTTGAGAAAGTATCATTGTCATTTAGAGAAGTACTCTGAGTTGGCTGATCCCTCATTAGGAAGGTGCTGTCATATTTCATTAAATCTTTGCATATCAGACACAAACCCACACAAGAACCTCATCAGTATTTGTAAGTAAAATTTCTGCAGCATATTTGATGCATCCTACATAATTTTTATTACATATCTTCTCTACTGGTATGTAGGATGGCTGCAGTTTACTACAGCTGATGGTAATAATGAAATATCTGTTGCCAATCCAATATTCCCTAATTTACCTGTTTGCACAGTCAGACGAGAGTGTTTTGCAGCAGTTTGAGCTGATAGCAATGATGAAGCAACATGTTGAATTAACTCCAAGTAAAACCTGAGAACCTGCATATAGGAAACCCAACCAGATTGAATCAACTCCTGGTTGACTTGGGGTATGACTTCAACCTGCCCCGTGCCAGGTCTGCCTGCTTACCCTTGCAAGTGCTGAGGGACAGGATAGGCTCTTGCAGCATCATCCAGACTGGTGGCCACTGCCATGTGCTGCTTCTCTGCATTGCCCACCACCCCTGAAACGTGAACTGGCACAGCCAGCGACAGTCGTCTCTGTACAAATCTGGGGATGCAACTTTGAAAAAAAACAAAACCCTGTCTCTCTTTCTTTTTTTTGTTAGACTGCAACAATTTGGTATGGAAACATCCCAAAAGGAAGTCTTTTGGTTTTTCTCTGAGGTTTGGGTTATTCCTCTCTCACATATGCTAGGGTGTGTCACTGGGATGCTTGATGCTTTCTTTGTGCAAAGATTGTGAGAGAACTTTCAGTGATGTTGTTCAAAGTAAAACTTGAAGTGTGCAAACCAGAGATGTTTTCCAGTTGCAATGGTTTTGCCATTTTAGGATTATAGTTCAATGATAATTTTTGTCCAACTCTACCGGTGCAAGGGTAAAGGATTGTGTCAGCAGATCTGTTAAAAAATGGCATTTCTATAATCCTGATCATTTCTGGTTATCTGGTAACCTATAATAATTTTCTGGTCTGGCTGCCAGTTAAGATTTGGGGTTTTGAACTTTCCCTCAAATTGGTTACGTTAGTTAAATTTATTTTCTATCCCCAAATTTCAGAATGTCTTAATTTTCTTCTCCTCTGGTCCTGTGAAGATTTATGATTTAACTATGAACCTGGACTCAGCCCACAGATTTGTAAGTGGTTTAAATATCCCTGAAGTTTGGATGTGAGCAGGCGATTTTACTCCCTTAAATTCTCTGTGATTTGTATTTAATTGGTTTTTTTCCTATTTTAGATGTATTCTGATAAAACTTTTCTGACTCACGCAGGCTGCTATCTCCATCTGAATTATCATTGTTTAGGGATAATATATATTCCTGTCAACCACATGGTGCCATGTTTTTCCATCTTTCTATAGCTTGTTTTTCATGCATGGCATTTTCTTTTTGCTGTACTCATGGGGAAGGGCTGTTTTAATTTTGCATAGAATCAGTTTTTACTGCTTTTTTCCAAGGCAACTTTTTGTGTGAATCTTACATGTTCTTTCAATTCACAGATTACTTTGGTTTAAGATGACTATTCGTATGATAAAATCACAGCCCTTCAGAGCTGTCTAACACTGGGGGTAGAATGAAAGCAAGGGTCTATAAAATGTCACTAAACTGTTGATTTTTATTTGGTGCATATAAAAGAAAAGAAAAAAGCCTGGTGGAAATGAACATAGGAAGTTAAATTTTGGCTCTCCACACAATCAGATCAGCCTTTATTCCACACTACCAATGCTAGTTAATTCAATAGTAATTGTTTCCACTGTGGAAACAGAAAAACTGTTTGGGACAAGGGGTGTTTCTTTGCAAACACGGGATATTTTGGCTGTGCTTTATGACTGAACTCTTAGGTGAGACACGGCCATAACAAATACTTAATGATGAAAATTATAATTACTACTTATATAGATGCATTCCTCAGCTGTGCCTAGCTCTTGGCAACAGAGTCAGCACACAAACTAACCTGAAGGCAGGCAGGTAATTCCTTATAGAAGAAATGGCTTAATCCTGTAACATGAGATAACAAGTAACTCTAGTTAGTCTGGAGAAAAAGAGACTGTGCCAGATGTGTTGTCATCTTTTAATGACATGGGCATTGCTACAAAACAGCAGGGCACCTGAAGAGACCAAGGAAAAGGAAGCTCTTCAACACCATAGGTTTGTGGACCTTCAGGCCAGTAGGCTTTATGCTTGTCTTTTTTCAGGAAGGTTGTTCAAGCCACCTAAGCCACTGGAGAGTGCTTTAAAAGGCTTATTTCAGTTGTTCCCTGTTTCTGAAGCAGGAGGAAAATTGCACACTGGGGCATACTTGTACTGTTTTTCTCTTTCACATCCTCTTTTTCTGATCGCAGGGTCTCACTCAGGTGGCTTTTTGATTAGAGTGGCCTGTGTCTGTCCTGTTAAATCCCTTCCGGAAGCAGCAGGTTGTTTATGGCTGGGGGCTGCAGGTGGAGGGGTCGCTGTCTGAGGCCTGGGCCAGGCAGCTGGCAGGACGGGATGCACCCTGCAGAGGATGGATCCTGCCACGGCCCCTTAAGGCAGGACCTCTGCTTCAGGGGTGCAACAGAAGAACATTGAACAAGTGACCAGCATGTTGGAGAAGCGTCAGGGGCCTGGATCGAGCAGTTCTCTGAGTCTGGAGGTGACCCGGTGGTTTAAATGTCCCCACTTCCTCCACCACCTTCTCATCCCTCATGTGGCCTTTTATTGCTCCTGGAAATAGAGTAGTTGTTTTCTCCTGGTTGTACTAATGTCAAATACTTATCAGGGCTGTCTAGCCCTCAGCAAAGAGTGCTATAAAGAGGAAAAGAGAAAGCAAGTTGAGGACATTTAATAGGCTTCCTGGGGAGCGGGGGAGAAAAGCCAGGCTGTGTGCAATGGCAGAGATCCAGCAGCAGCAGCAGAAGGTATTTGGCCCTCCCTAGCTAACTACAGCTAGAGGTCAGTAATAGCTCTGACATGTACCATGTGTGGCAAGTGATGTGAAGCTTTTCCTTTTGGAAGCTCCTGAGAGAAATAAATCTCCATTCAGCATTCATTTGTCTCTATTAGGTCCATGCAGACTCCCTGTCCTGTCAGGTTATCAGTCCACCAGTGCAGATAACGGCTGTACCCTGCTGCTGAAAATAGCTTCTCTTTCATCTGGACTCAGTTCAGCTCCTTCTCCTCATGTTCAAATGATTTTGATTTGGAAGCAGCTTTCTTGATGGTAATAGCCATAAATGCAATCATTATCAGCTCTAGGCAAAAACTCCTTGAGAATTTGATATAAGTTTTCTTTCTGAAAGCTCTTTTTAAACAAATACACAGGCCTATTTTGCCAAAATGTCTCTTGGCTTTGCTTAGCAAAGTCAGAGTTACATGAGACATGAAACTGTATCTCCTCATTTTCCCTGTACTTAACTACTTCATTTAATCAGCTATATAAATGCCTGCCACTACAAAAAATGCCTGTATGGATCCTTCCAGAAATGTACATTTTTGTTCAACACAGAATTTATTGCTTGTTCATTTCCATTACTGTAAAGTATTTACAATTAACATTATTCATAGCCTTTTTGAGACCCTACAGAGTTTTACTGAAAATACTTGAAACCTCAATTGCTGATCATATCTGTTCAAACAGAATCTGCACAGCTTGCAAGTTGTTAATGAATGTTGAAGTTGATACAATTTTATAAGCATTCTGGGCTTTTGAAATGTTTTTTCAGTTTACAGAAACTAAGCCACACTCCAAAGAGTGAAATTAATCTGAGTTTCAAATGGAGTCTTGTATTTCTGTACTAGCCCTTTATCAGTTTTCATCTCACCATCAAGACAGCAGGGAGGCTTGGAAATTTGGTAGGAATGCTGCCGGCTGCTACACTGGAGAGAGGAAGATGACTCAATGGGTAGGGATGTTCATTCACTTGGAATAGGGTATTGCAGGATATAGTGGAAAATACATTAAATTAATGGGTATAACAGCTACACTAGCTGACACCACCTTGACCTCAGTCTTTACCACCCAGGTCACATCTGGTCTGTGTGGAAAATAAGTTGGGAAGAAGAGCTTTGGAGGAGCTCACTCCACCATGGCCAGACCTTTGCTGGCAAAGGAGACTTCCCTGTGGTGAAGCTGGCAACACTAGAGCAGCATCTGTCCTGATGTCCCTCAAGCTCATCTGAGAGCTCTTTTAACAAACAGAGCTCCTACCACTACTAACAATAGCAAGGACATATCTAATAACTTCCCAAATTAGAAAAGAAGAATCATATTGTCTTTGAATTTTTAAAGTACTTTTTCCCCATACATTGTTTTTCTTCTAAAATAGCTGCTCTCAAAGCCCTCTCTTAATGCTTATCCTAAATTTCAAGTGTAGGATATCTTTGAAGACAGCACACAATGATCATGGTGGTTTTGATAGGTTGATACAGAAGAAAGTTATGGAGAGGTACACAGAAATAGTTATGGAGAGGAAAAATAAACAGCTCTTATCATACTCAGTGAAGCCACCTTCATTTTGAAAACTTTTTGAACTAAGAAGTGACAAAACACATTGGTAGTGTCACAGCACTGCAAGTGCTAAGTCTACTTCCAAAAATGAAGTTATTTTTAGGGCTATGTCTTTAAAATATGAAAGGTCAGTGTACTATTCAATGATTGCAATTACTACAGATGGCCTTGTAAGGTTCACGATTGGATTAAAAAAGATCAAAGTCTCATCTGAGCAAGAGAAGGAATTACTTTCCAGTAAGTCAGCTTTCCCTTTTGAAGATACACTCACGTTAATGGACCCAGTGAATGTCTTTTCACAGACTGATTTCGGCAATTTCAAAAGTCTTATTACCAGCCCAAAGGACCTTTCACATACTGGATTTACTAAATGCAAGTTTTGAATTCTTTTCAGTGATGTAAAGGAAATATTTAAAATTAGAACAGCAGGAGAATCATTAACTCAATTTCAAACATTTCTGGTTAGGAAAAAAAAAAAAAAAAGGTTAATAATGTTCCACTGAATCTACTCCCCTCTCTTCTTTAACTGAGCCCCATATTTTCCTCCTTTGGCACTAAAGGTGTGAACTCAGCTTGGTTTTATCTCCAAGGAATTTAATGCAAGGGCTCTGGATGTCTTTGGGAGTACATCAGAGTAACTCTGTGTTATCCTTGCACCTACAGACCAGGCTTATCTCGGACTGGAGAGTTTGCTGGCTCACCCTGGGGAAGTGAGGGATGTGGCTCATGGTTGCTCACAATCACCACCAAGAGGGACTTTCTCAACTCCTCCACAGCTGAGTGATCGATGACTCTTCTGGGAAGGAGAAGCTCACTCTTTGGAGCACTAATACAGAGCACAATGGGTGAGTCTGTCATTCCTGTGTCAGAGGGGTGGAAAATGTGTGATAAAGGAGTAAAAGAGGAGCATTCCTCTGGATGCTGGTGTCATGCCCTTCAGCCATACCCACAAAGAGAAGTCTCCTGCCAGCAGGAGAGATGTGTATTGTTCTTGTGTTCATCTTTTGATCCTAGAGGATCCACAGCATTCCTCTGTCTACAGTCTGCGGATCACCAATCACCTGAAAGACAGTGAAGGGTGATGTCTCCATCTCATGCTGGTCCCCAGAGACAGCAACACAAGAAAAAATTTCTTTATTTTGAGGGTGGCTGGAACAGGCTGCCCAGAGAAGTTGTGGAGTCTCCTCTGGAGACTTCCAAAAGAACCTGCTTTGGCAGGGAGGGGGGACTAGATCTCCAGAGGTCCCTTCGAACCCCTGCCATTCTGTGATTCTATAGCAGGTGGGACCTGACTTGTAGTATCAATATTTTCAATGAAAAAGTTGGAAGTAACAAACAGTAGAATTGTTATTATTGGCGTGCTGAAGTGTGTCACTATCATCTCTTTTCCCAGTAGCCAACTCGTAGTGAGATACGTGGTGGCCTTTTGGTTTTTTTCACTTTTCCAGAACAAATGTCATAGAACACTCTGAGAGTTTCTCTTATGTTTCAAACATGGGTTACTCTACAGAGGAGTAAATGGAAGCATGGGAGGATCAGGGCTAGTGAGACTTTTTGACTACTGAAGGCTAAGCTATATGAAAAGGAAGGAGTGTTGGCTTTTCAGAGGAGCAGGGAAACACAACAGCAAGAGGGAGTGTGAAATGTGTTAAAGGAAAGATACAGTTCTTCCTTCTCTGCTGCCCCAAAACGTGTGTGGGCTGGGAGAGAAATGCTTGTAGCAGCATGCATGGGAAAGCCTCTCGTCTGTGTGAATGGTGGTGATCATCTTTTAAAATATGTGTGCAGTAATCACAGATGCTTTTTACTGCCTCTCAGGAGACAATAAAACAGATTTAGAGTTTTGTTCAAAAATGTAAACACTGAGGTCAATGCTGCTGGGAAAGTAACTCAGTCTGTAAAAGGCATATTTGTTCTCTCTGTCTGGATTAAAAATACAAGTGAAGATGTCCAGCCCATTTCTCAGACGCTGCGTGGGGTGCTCAGTGCACCCAGGCTCACAGCCTGGGAACCAGTGCAAACACAGAGGCTCCAGTACCAGCAGCGCTGGTGCTGAGGACCCCTGGGGTCCCCAGCTTCACCCATCACGGTCCATCCCAGCCACTCCAAATGAGCATCCACAAGCTCTGCAGGACAGCAGCAGTGGCAGCTGCAGTTGTGAGCCTTACAGGCAAGCATTGAAAGTGAAGTTGGGACCTAAAAACTCTTCTGGGGATTTCCATGTAAGGTAAAACAGGGCCTTAGGTGATGATGGTCTGAAGATGTGTAGCTAGCTCTACATGCTGAGAAATAAGGAACTTTAAAATAAGAAAACTCGTTAAACCTGGTATTTGTGTATATAGTTACTTTATAGTCTCCCTTCCTGAATTACTCATTTAATATCTGGCCACATGCTGCTAAAGGCCTTCAGGGAGAGATTAGAGCGCATAATTACTCTCACTTCTCCAAAGTCTACACAGCACGTTCCCAGGATTGATTACTCTTTTCATCCTTTAAGTTTTATTCCCACTAGCTTTGATGCAATGAAAGGCAGCTTTAAAATTTTCAGTCTCGATCCTGTCTCCTAATAACTGATCAGGATTGGACCTATCTGACATTCATGATGCACACCAGATAGCTCCCTGATGAGAAATAGTAAATAATCATTCATTGAAACCCAGGAAACTTTGCTAAGGAGAGTTCTCAGTATTCTTCTAGTGGAAGGGACTCAGGCTGCCTCTGGAATGAAGGCAAAGCCTCCAAAACTCCGGAGGCAATTTGTTTCTTCTGCACTACCCTGCTGTCTTCCTAAACTGTACTGAAAAAGTACTCACATCCTCTGCCAGAACCCAGAGATGAGAAAATGCAACCGTTCTGGCATGATGGGCATTAGCTTCATTTTGTTTCCAGCCCCATTTTCAGAATTGGGAATCCAGGAAACATTTCTGGAATTTCCTGTGTCCAATATTTGAAGGAAACATGTACATTTGTAGAAGCTCCCTCCATCACTTTAAATCCCACTGTCTCACTCTAAGAAGAGTCAGCAGACTCTTCCCCTCCATTTTGCCCTGGTAAGACCATGCGTGGAATACTGTGTCCAGTTCTGGGCTCCCCAGTTCAAAAGTGACAGGGAAAGTCAAAGAGAGTCCAATGCAGGCCTACGAGGATGATGAAGGGACTAGAACATCTCCCTTATGAGGAAAGGCTGAGAGCCCTGGGGCTGTTTAGCCTGGAGAAGAGAAGGCTGAGAGGGGATCTGGTCAATGTGTATAAATATCTGAAGGGTGGGTGTCAGGGAGATGGGACCAGTCTCTTTCAGTAGTGCCCAGTGATAGGATGAGGGCCAACAGGCATAAACTTGAACACAGGAAGTTCCACCTCAACATAAGGAGAAACTTTACTGTGAGGGTGATGTAGCACTGAACAGGCTGCCCAGAGAGGCTGGANGGGGGGGGGGTTTGGACTAGGTGATCTTCAGAGGTCCCTTCCAACCCCTACTGTCCTGTGATTCTGAGATGCAGCCCAGCAACAGGAGCTAGGAGCTGGTATAGCTCTGCCAGGCATGTAGCAGGACATGGGGAAGGGATGGAAGGAGCAATGGCCTCTTCCTCCTGTGTCCAATCAACCACTGTGTTGTATGTCACGGGGCAGGAGAAAGGGGATTTTATGCAGCTTTGCTGCCACTCATCTTCATCAGAGTAACCAAGGTGGTCCTGGAAGAGTCAGAAGATGGATAAGATACAGTCTGTAGTTTCTTTCATTACTCAGCTAACTCCTGACTGGAGAGTGGCGATTCTTGTGTGTCTGAAATTTGGAATCCATTTTTAGAATTCAAAATTAATCTAAGGCTCATGTATAGTCCTGAATGTCCTCAGACCCCTCATTATCCAAAAGGCAAATCTCTGAAGTGACTGACTGCACACTGGTTTGCTTACTACTGCATGGAAGCCTCAGAACTGCTGCTTTTGCAACCATATTAGCCTGATTACACAAACAGTTTTGTTGGAACATCCAGTGATCTCTGACTTTGTTTATGGAGCACTCCTCAAGACTGGGAAGACTTAAACCCTTAACTGGAGCCAAAAGAACAGATGTTCCTTTTCCTTCCTCAAGGCAAGAGCCTACGGGGAAAAAAACCCTTAAATGGGTTCATGATAGGATATCCTCACTGTGTTTGCTTTCATCTAGGTAAAATGTTGGAACTGTTGAATACAAATTTTAAGGACTGTATTAAGATCCTTTAGATTCTCAGTGAATAGGAGTTACCTGTTTTCTCTGGCTTTATTTTTAAAAACAAACATAACAGCAAAGATTGTTTATGCCTGATGGCATGAGAGAATCACTGTGGTGGGAAAGGACCACACAAGGTCTCAGGTACAGCCTCCTGCTCACACTGGGGTCAATATTGACTTCAGATCAGGGTTTTGTTCAGGCAAGGTGGAGCAACCTCCAAGGACAGAGACTCTACAGCCTCTCTGGGTAATATGATCCAGTGCTTAATAATTTCCCCCCCGTTACATTCAGTGACAATAGCCTGTGTTTTAATTTATGACAATAGCCAAAAGACAAAATTGTTTTCCTGATGACTTGTGTCATATCTTGAGTGCCAGGCAGGACTGTCAGCTCCACAGAGCTCATTCAGGAATAGCTCTTCTGGTGGATTTAAGAAAATGGCTGCTGTCTCCATTATGTATTTCAGCTGAATCTTTATCTGAGCTAGTCCACATTTTAATGTGAATAAACAAGCACAGTGGGAATTAAAGGATAAAAAAAATGCAATCATGAATCATATTCTGCCATGGCACCATCAGCATAGTTCCATCAATGTCAAGATGTGGCCCAGTATTTTTTTCCATAAAAATGAAATGATCAGAATTATGTGGTTCATTACATGCAATTTCTGACTGTGTAAATGTTCTCCTTTCCTAGACACAGTAATTTTAAAGAAAATTTCAAGCTGCTGTTCTTTATAATTATTCTCTGAGTGATAGCATAAGGGTATTTCTAATGGACAAATTATTATGAAAGCGTATTTTGTCATCTAAGTAAAGAATATTTTGAGTTTATAAATTAGTTTCCATCTTAAGAGTAGGAAAGCATTCCAAGCAGCCAGTGTGCTTAGTGACTATGTCAATAAGTAACTTATATTTCATTTTGTTGCCAGGGAGTACTGAGGAAGATTAATGCTTTTATCCTCAAAGAGATGTTCCTGCACTACTCCTTGTGTGCCATTTTCCAGTAAACAAGGATGCTCTGATGTGCAGTCCAGCCTCTTCTCTCCTACAAAGTTTGTCTGTTTGGACAAGCTCTAGATAGATTTAGGAAAACAAAACCTGCATGAATGTTTCTCTGAAGTGATAGATTTGAAACACTTGTCCAGATGGCTCAGTCGTACAGCAGATTTTCACAGCTACTGCATGAAGCATTGAACAGTTATGGGGAAAAAAAGTACTAGTATCCTGCTTCTTTTGTCCAACTTAGCAAATGCTCTGCTTGGAAGGAACCGGGTGAATTTGGAGCCGGTCACCTCAGCTCTGAATGCCAACAGGAGTAAAATTTCCTTATTAATATACAGAGATTATTAATTGTGCTCTCTTTTTGATCTGCAAATTAGCATATTTTTTCTCCTTAAGGAATGATTTATAGTGCTCTTTGGACTGCCCAGTGCTGGTGCTGTTTAGGTAACTACTTTCTTGAGAATCTTATCCTACAGGAAAGCAGAATTGCTTCATGAGAGGGAAAGTATGTATGTAGTTGGTATGGTATGACTAAAATATTACTTTAATGAAGTTAGTGATAACTTTGCAGCTCTGCACAAGGGATTTTGCATGATGGATAACTTGGAATGTGCCTGCTCAAATAATTTGGCCCATAACTCTAAAATTCAGCTTAGTAACCACAGAGTAATTGCTACTTAAACCAAACAGCAAACAAGTATCTTTTCCCTTGGAGTATGAAGGGGTCAGAATCTTAGCTTGTGTACAATGGTGTTTACAGCAGCCAAGAATGCAGTCTGTATCATTGGCTTTTCTTCTGTCCAGCATGCTTGATAATTAGCAAATGAAAGTGCAGTGAATTAGCAAATGCATTAGCCAGGGCTTTCTCTCACAGCCTTTGTGAGTCCTTGCTCCTGCTGACTCCTCATTCCAGTCACAGGTGTTTTCATGAGAACAGACTATTTTAAAAACTTCTTTAGTCACAGCAGCAGCAGGGGAAACAAAGAAATAGCACTATGAGAAAAAGCTTTTTTGCTTTTTTTTCAAGTCTGTGATAAATTCAAAACCCTTTAAATAACTTGTTGACTTAGTCTCTAGGTCCTGTCTCTTTTGAGCCCTACCTGCTCAAATCTTCTCCAGAACACTTCAGAGATCAGTTTGTTTCTTTCTGCCCAAGCAAACAAAACACTTCTGACATCTTGGCTGCTTCCTTCTGTCTCTCCTCTCTAATACTTACGTTGCTTGCTTCCCCCCCATCCATTCAGAATTCCACTGATCTGATTGTTTCCTTTCTAACTTTTCCACTATATACCTTCCCAGCTTCCTAACACTGTGCTTAAATGTGCTGCTTTAAGAAACACCTGATCATCAAGGTGTTTAAGTGAACTCAGGGCACAAATTGGACTCTGAAGTCTCCTCAGCAACACAGTGTTTTGTTCCTGTAGCTGCCTGGATCCAGGATTTTAGAAAAGTTTTACGTCTAATTATCAGGAAATTGAAGCTGCTGCATAATGTTTTATTTATGCTGAACAAAAGGTTCTCCGGGAAATATATGATGCCATTTTTGCAAGTCTCAGAGAAGGACTTCAAGCACCACAGGAAATTAAATACAGGCGTAAACATTCATAAATAGCGTTCAGTAGCCACCAAGGGTGGGAAATGCACAGTGCAGATTAGCCTGGCGGTTTGAAGTCAGTAGTTTTGAGCTTTAGTGCTGCAGCACTGTGCTAGGAGGGTCAATGCTGCTATTCCCATAGCATAGAGGAAAGGAACTGTGGGTATAGACATACCGATGATTTCTGGTGCATAAACAAAGGCATCCCCACAGAACAGCTGTAATTCAGGATCACGTCCTGTACTGTCCCACAATGAACATAAAGGCTAAGCCCTTTTCCATTTACCATGACTGCCATAGGCAGATGGACTTTCATGTCTTAGCCTGCTTCTTTCATAGTAAATTATTTGTCTGTGCTGTGGTGGGCAGAGAGGTGAATCATTGGACTTTTGGAAGAAGTAAAAATTTCGAGTGGACCCCTAAGGGGTGGTAGGAAGCCTCAGAAATGGAAAAAAACAGTGCAGTCCTAAATAATGGGGAAGGTAGTTTAAAGTTTCTCAATAAGAAAACTGGATTAAGGTTTTAAGAAACACAGTGATGAGACAGGAGATTACTGGAGATTCCCTAAATGAGGCTTGTACAGCTGATTAAATTCTTTAAAAGTGGTGTGGTCCTGTGTGCATCCTGTCCAAATTCCTTACCAAACTTTTCCAGCAATCAAAGACTGTCCACAGCCAATACATCTTACAGCAAAACCAGGATGTCCTAACAAAGTGTCACTAGAGATGAGGCAGTGATGAGTATATACCCGTGGTGCGGTGACACAGTATGACATACCCACACGTTGTCCAGGCCACGTGCCCAGGGTGTTTTGCTTGATAATAGACTCCTCTCCATCTTTGCAGAAGTGCATGAGCTCTATCAACACCGGGGTTGATATTCTAGCCTCATCTTGCAAGATGGGCTTTGTTTCCCTGATTATGTCACAGCCTCATCGCCTTCAGGAAAACCACAGAATGGAGATCTGTTGGGCTCTGTGAGAGCTGATGCAACAGCCTTTGCTATTTGAGGAACTTTCCCAGTTTCATGGCTCAGATAGAGAGGGGAAAAAATAAAAAGAGATAAATGTTTCTCTTTTGACTTAATGGAGAGGCATTTGAGTCTAATGAGCCTGAATTTGCAGCATTCATCCTCTAATAGTGATAGATTTTAAGGTAATACGTGATGGTCGCGATCACTTGACTACAGCAGTAAGATCTGGCTTAGTAACTGCAATAATGACTCAGGCTGCAGCAGAAAAAATGTTAGCTTGATCAACTTGTCTCTTTTTCAGTTATAATATTGCTCCTTGAGATGCTGGGCCATGCAGCAAACTATTAGCCTAGTGGGTAGTTGAGCTGAGACTGACAGCTAAGGCTTGTCCTGCAGGTGCTGGCCGTGCCAAGGGAAGCTGTCTCTGCCGCACTGCAGAATGGGCCGTTGCACTAAAGTCAGCTCTTCTGCTCTGTCACTTAACACATACCCTGCTGAAAAGCCATGCTTTTTAAGGCCTTTTTTTGCAGCCTTTGCTAAGGCCAAGAACTAAGTCAAGGCCAATCTGAGAATAGCAGGTCCTGATGGAGTAAGCAACTCATATTTGTGAATAACAATAGCACAATCAGGCCCTAAATGAGGTAGTTATTCAACCTTTCCCATTTGTCTTCTATAAATCACTTTCTCTGTGTTGGCATCTCTCGTCCCTAGAGAAAAGGGCTGACTAACAGCATTTTCATTACTGTGAGTAGAAGACAACAGAGGGAATAGAGTCAGGATGTTTTAATATTATATTTCTGACCTATCATTGAGAATGGTCATTAATAGCCCTGTTTTGTACATCGTAGCAGAGAGTCACGAAGTGACTTCAGACAGGGCTAATGGTCACTGCATTGCAAGCACAGACAATTCCTAAGGTAAGAAGGAGGGATTAAGCATCTCGCAGCTTCAAATGAATTTCCCTATTTTCAAAGCGTGATCTGCAAAATTTAAGCAGATGTCAAGGTGCAAAGTTGAGCTTGCAGATGACTTTTATCCTCTGCTGTAGTTATTTGGTATTGTCCAGTGTTAAGGCAAGACACTCAGCTGATGGACTGATACAGCCACTGGATGGGTGTCAGTGACAGAGGGCAAGAAGCTGGGAGCCTGTGTGATAAGAGATCTGGGAGAACACCACAGGAGGACTGAATAGCATCACACTTTTGTCATAGTTAATGATGTTTTCTCTCTTTAGTACTTTTTTTTCTTTTCCTTTTAAGATGCCTCTGGTTCAGTTTGCTGAAGTGCCATTGTAGATAAGCTATTCAGTATTCTCTGAATTCAAATGCTCAGATTTTTCAATACCTCATCCTTTATCCTGTATTAGTGAAGAATTAAGATGTTTGGTATTTACACTATGTCCTGGTGACTTCTCGGAAGCTGGCAGATATTCTTGCACTTTCCATAGCTTTCCATTAGATGCTAGTTCTTTTCCAGTGTTCTCTCCCTGAAGCACATTTTGTCTGCACTAAAACAATGTGCCTGAAGTGTTCTCTGGAGACCCTCTTTGACAAAATTGCTGCCTGCAAACAGGCAAAGCTAATGGAAGGAGCAGTGCCACCACATAAATCTTGTAGCATGAAGAGAAGGCAGAGTGGAATTCCTCTGGCATTTTCTCAAGTCCCACTGTTTCTAATGATCCAGTGTTCCCTACTTTCTATTACAAACAATTCAGAGCTATTTCTAATTTCCAGTCTAATGCATAAGCCATTTAGAGGATCTTCAGATGTAATCTTATTTGTAGCCAGACCTCTGTCAAATTACCATCTATTTTAAATGAGAAATAGTGTTTTCTTTGCAGAAATTATGAATGCTGTCAATCAAGTAAAAAAAAAAAGAGATGAAGCAGAGATTCAAGTTTTGTATATGTGAAAATATGCTTCACCTGTAATGAAAACGTGGGTTTACATGTTGTCATACTTTTATTTTTGGGTTTCTTTAATAAGTTAGTTGATTTGCCATGCCACAGCCTCACTTGCTGTTCACTGGCAGTTACTCAATAGCGATCCACAACCACTAATGAGGTCCTCAACCAGAAGTGGCAGAGCTGTGGCAGATCAGCTCTCCAGACAGGCCCTTTGGCTGGGCTTTCAGATTATAACATCCTGTGGTAACACTGGTTTTGGGACCCCAAGCTGGTATCTGTACATGGATGGTGTGCTGGGCAGATATCAAAGGTGTCTCTGAGCTGGTGCTGCGCTGCATGGGGGGGTAAGTCCTGCCATAGGTTAATGAAAATACCCAGTGGATGGACCCAGATCTTCTAAGTCTCGATGTCTTGGTTTTTACTCAAGACAAATCTGTAAAGATAAGTCTAGTGCTTGCTCATTATTTTCATAATTCAGTTTTTGTTATCAAGTACGCCGAGAACAGATTCCTGGGGAAAGGACAGGTTGTATTTTTCAGAAACACTATTGAGATGATATGTCCCTCACAGAAGTGATCACAGCAATCAGGCACATGCCTCATGCTTGCACAAAAGGCAGCTTGACAGCAAATCATCGCTTCACACTCTTCACTGCCTAGTTAAATCCTTGACAACACGAAGTCTTGTGTTGAAACTGAAGTCCCAGTTCTTGGGATGTTTGGTAAGATGGATTCCAGAATCAAAAATGCCTCTAATGTGCATGATTTCATCTCAGTTTTCAGATGTTTATAATTCTAGCAGCTATTTAGTCAACTGTCCCCACAACTCTGCTAACCTAGGGGAGGGTGTTAGAGAAGACAGAGCAAGCACAGAATTTTGGTACTATCACTTACATGTTACGCGTGATTCTCTGGTGATTGTAGGTTTTCAACCTTTTTTTTGTTTCTGAATTGAAAGACGGGCTGGAAGAAACAAAGGGAAGATAACTTGACTTAATTTTCAGAGCATATTCATTTTCTGTTAATTCAATTGGGACTATGAGACCTCAGCATTCAATAGATTTTTAGAAAAGGTTCAAAATGCTTAGCATCTTCCAGTTTTTAAAGCATTTTTCATCTTCTCCATACTTTGTGAATAAGTGAATATTTCATGGGACATAGGAAAACAGAACAAGAAATTTAAAGAAAGGGGGAAGTGCCACTTTCACTCTAGGAAGTTCCATCCCATAAGGATAACATTGAATTTGACAAGATCCTTCACAGTGGAAAAAATACAGATACTTTGCCTACTTTTTACTTTGTAACTCAGATCCTGTAGTGGAACACTTGCATAAATTCCAGTCAGATTGGAGATTTAATATCCTCAGTTGGGCAAACAGAAAGAGACAGCATCCACTGAGAAGAATGTGTTAGTGAATTTGTAGCAGAAAAGTTCAATTTAGTTCTTACCTTGCTGTAATTGAGAAAGAAATACTACAGTATTTGGAGCTACAGCAATGCACTAACAGAGCATTCTGTTCTAAACTATGTGGCTTGCAAAGAAAACACCCTGTTTTAAAAATCCTTTTCTTTCTTTCAATAATTGTAGCTCACTTTAACAAAACAGTAAAAGGCAGTTTGGCCAGATCCCAGTAAGACAGAATCATAGAATCGTTTAGGTTGGAAAAGACTTATAAGATCATTGAGTCCAGCCATTAACCCAGCACTGCCAGGGCACCACTAAACCACGTTACTAGTTTAGTCAGCTGCTGAGCGAGTAACACAGGACTTGCCAGACTGCACCAGGTTGCTCAGCCAGCACTTTTAATCACATCCTTCAGCTTTGCCAACACTGCACCCATGTAGGATGGAGTAATGGAGAGTGAGATTGTTCCCCACACAATGTAGTGCCAGCTGACAGCGGTAGGATGTTATTCACTGCCTCAAACATTCAGATCAGCAGAGGACAGTGAGAGCAGAGCTCCGACCCGTGCTTCAGCGTGGACAACTTTTACACATGAGTAAACCAACATATAACATTGACACTGGCTCCTGACCTCAGTGTGTTGTATCAGATCTGAGCAGTGCTTTCGTGGTGGCCACAGAAATAGCTTTCAGGCAGCGTGAGCAGAATTTTAATTCCTGCTGGTTTAAGTGCTTATATATTTATTTAAACGCACATTTGTTTGATTGTTGTTTTTGATTCTGGTTGGAGGAAAACAAAAGCAGGTTTAGGGATGAAGGGTTGAAGTGTAGTTGAAGTGTAGTTAATTCTGATGTGAAAAGTTTGGCTGGATTGTGATGAGGGGCTCCGAGATATGGCTGTCCCTCTTCCTCCTCGGGTGGCTGTGCTGAGCCAAGGTGGGTGATCTGCTTCTCTGCAAGCTGTTTTCTGCAGCTGTGTAGCAGTGTGCTCCATTGAGGAGGTACCCAGCAACATTCCTGGGAGCAAGAACAAACACTGCATGTTTTACAAAATATTCCAGTATTTTTTTAGTTCCTGTACAGAGATAAATCAATCTTTCTGGTGAGAAAAATATTTTTATTTCTTTGCCATTTTGTAAAAACTTCAAGTGTGATGATTTTCTGACTGGCTCTGGATATGACTCATAGGCACAGGAATCATTGAATAAAGAGAAACTGTTAAGCCTAATCGTTACCCTCTGATGGAGATTGGTGCTCTGTATTTTTACTGAATCATGATCTCTGTCACAGTTGGTGCAATCCCAGCCATACCAGTTTGATGGCAGGAGGAACTGTACTAACACTAGCAGAGCCATGCCTCTTGCACCAGAGCCTACAGGTCTTTTTATTTATAGCACGTTAACAGTGAACATAAATTATTGTAACATCATTTGTGCACAATTTTATTTAGTAGAAAAAAAGTGTTTTTGTTCTGAGCAAGCCTGGAAAAACTACAGTTCTGTCTCATTTCTTGACAGAAAATCACTTCTCAGGTTTTGCCAAACTGTGGTCCTTTGTTTGTGGAGGTGATGACACAAAAAAGCCATGTGGAACTGGGATTCCACCAGGCAGAAAGTTCCCTGAATATAAAGTATTTAGTAACCTGTGGTTGATTAGTGAAAGAATCAACAGATACCTTGAAAAAGCCTCTCTGGTAGAGAGGCAAGCACTGCATGTATTTGCTATGAATGAATGGAGCAAATACATCATATTGTCAGACCAAAGTGGCATTTGCTTCATAAAACTTCACTGCAGAATGTTAGCTAACAGCAGGAGAGAGGAGGTTCTGGGAAGGAGGAAGAGTTATTAATGAACTTCAGCAATGTGACTGCAAAAACTTGTTGAAGCTATAAAGCAAGGTATCATTCAAAAGCATGGCCGCATCTACCTCTGTCTGTTCAGAAGATACCTAGCTGCACAGCCTGCCCCTGCTGCAAAGGATGGCAGCTGATGTTAGGCTTGTGAATGCTTCCAGAAACTCTTGTTGCTGGCAAATACGCTCAATGGGCAGTATCTTCTATCGTTAACCTCCTTGCATACCCTTCCCATCAGTTCACAGGGGCACAGCCAACAGCTGCCAGATCCTCCTCCACCTTCAGGCATTGATCAGAGTTTCATTTCCCATCTCTACCTTCTCTTGGTGCTTCTGTCTGACTGTGCCCAGCACTGCCCTGGATCCCAAGACTTTGCATTTTTTGAAACTTCACATCTGTTGCTTTGATGAAACTTGTTTCCTTCATACAGTGATATTTCTGGACAGTGATAGTTCGTAAGGAGTTTATGTTGAGGAAATGAAACAAAGATACAATGAGGCTGTATAGAGAGACATAATTTGCATGTGTTGACAAGATCTCTTCTAGAACTGTTTCCCTGGGATCTAACGTGGGAGCAGCCTTTCTAGATTGAAGTCACAAAGATAGATGAAATCCCACTTATCACCCCAGGCCTTTATCTGGGCCGTTTCTTGGCTGTGATAAGGCACATACTCCTCTCCTGTATGATACAGAAAAGCCCAGCAGGTTTCAGTATCGTGATCCTCCTGGTGCAAATGTGTGTAAAACTTTCTGAGTACAGTCTGCACTTACTGAGCCATGACTGTACAAAAGCTTTAACAAAGCAAATTTGCACAAGTGTTACGGAGGCTGTGGCAGACCAGCTCAGCTTCTGCTACTAGGGAAGCACCATGATTTAGTTATGCTTTCCAAGTGGTATCACCAGCCCTCACTGAAATAGTAATTTCAGACTACCCCATCAACAGCAGAGGAAGAAAGGACAGAGCCAGAAATCCTTGTATGACTCTCAGACAAGGGTATGGGTTAATGAAGAGATGGAAAATGTAGATAATGCCCCAAATACAGACAACTGTTTTCTCAAGTGAAATATACTAGGAGTAATATACTAGGAATAGTATAAAGACTTTCCAATAAAATAGGGTGAGGAAAGACAGTCTGCAGGAACTGGTGATAAGGGAACTGTTCGGGAGAATGTTACAGCATATAATGTGATAATTACTCCCAGTCAGAAATAGGTCACCACAGAGATGGTACAAGAGCAGAAAGTCACAACGTGATAGGGGTCTGCTAAGCTGTACCTGAGCTGAAAGTCACGTTCTGCCATTTTAAGTTCATTGCAATTTCTGTCATTAAAATCCAAGCTGCTTTTTGTTGGTTTTGAAGAGGGATGTGAGTCTGTATGCTTGGGTATACGTGTGAGGAAATTAAAAAACAACAATAGATTTGCTCACAAACTAAGGGAGTGAAATGAACCCAAGGAGAAGGAGTGCAGAATAATTACTTATCACCACCTCCAATTCCTGCAATTTTGCCTTAAAGTAAAACATAGCTTTTGAGGGAAAAAAAGATTAAGAACAGAACCAAATCAACTGGAATAAGCACAAACATTTTTTCACTGTTCCCTTTGAGGGGATTCAGCAGCTCTGAGTGGGCTTTAGATCTTAGGACATAATCATTCCTCTTTGGCCTTCCCTCACTCCACACTGTCTCTTTTGTTGAACTGTGCTGCGTGAAAAGTATTTTTCTTCTTTGCCGTGGGACCAGCAGGCGAGAGACATTTCAGCAGTTCTGTCCTGTGGGGATAGCAACTGCTGGATTTGACTAATCCATCTGAGATTATTGCTCTAGTTCAGATAATGGATATTACTTCTTTCCTACTACAAGCCTCTCCCTTTCCTACAGAGCTAGCTACCAATTCTGAACTAATTCTCTCTCTATTTCCAAGAAAAGAGAAGAGAGTACCTGACACATGGGGAGCTATTTAACCAAAAAAAGGGCTTTCTCTGGGGCTTGTAATGCTTCCTAGGGAAAGGAACCATTGCTTCTTTCTGACAGAGGAATTAATCACTGAGCATTATTAGCAGGCAAGAAAACACACACACTTTCAGATGTTGTCTTCATAGCTTTGTGCATTTAACAAAAGACTAATGAGGAAACACTGTAGAACTCTGATTCCCTTATAGTACTTAATCTGCATGAA
The DNA here is from genome assembly GCA_013401335.1 of Brachypteracias leptosomus. NCBI lineage: Eukaryota > Metazoa > Chordata > Aves > Coraciiformes > Brachypteraciidae > Brachypteracias > Brachypteracias leptosomus. The sequence continues at coordinate 230,132 of VYZX01015009.1, forward strand.
AAAGACATCTAACCTGGTGGAAATTACTCCCAGGGAATGCCCCAGCACAAGATAACTTTCTGCTCATCATAGTAATTCCAGAAAACCTTTCCTGTGGCATTTTTTACTACCCCAGGGTGTTTCAGTGCAGAGTCTGAGGCCGTGTTTTGCCTGTTCTTGGCCAGTTTTGTGCTAACTAGAGCAGCTTTAAGGCTATGCTGCCTTACACAGGGAGCCACATGAAGAAACCTCCTTGCTCCTATCTCTTTCTTGGCTGAAGCAGAGCAACAAGAGCACAAAGAAACACAGTCATGCTTTTATTTCTACCTTTCAGGAGAATAATGGAAAGGAAAATGGGACAAATTATCCCTGAAAAACTTTGTGGGGCAATGCCAAAACATAAACTGTTGTTAGGTGAGAGGACCAGTTCTGCATTATTGAAGCCTGAGGTTTTAATTGTATCCAAGGGAATTCGGTATTTATTCCCCCTGAAATTCAGACAGGTGGAGTACCATAGGATTCCTTGGCATTCCCAGTGGCAGCACTGAAGATAATTCAAACTGTAACACTCCACCCCACTCCTGGGACTTCAAAAAATACAGCAATAGATGCACAGACCAAAGAGATGGCTATGAAATTCTGGCAGAAACTGGTTTGAATGCAGCACCTCTGGAGAGCGTGAGGAAACAAGGCATCCATCCCACTCTGCTACGTTGTGGATCACTCACAATTTGGCCAAAGAGAGGTTTTCTTCAGAGAGGAAACTTTCATGGAGCAAGTAGCATTACTTTGGATGCTCTTTTGCCTTCCTTTTGCTGGCTAGTCCTTCTGGTCCCTCTGCTCTTGGACATCACTTCTCTTTTAGAAAGTGTACTTCTGGCGGTAACTCCACCTGCACTGTAACAGCCCCTCTTAACATGGGCTCAGCAGAGCACAAAGGACAGTGGTGTAGGGAGAAGGCAATGTGTGGCTCTGCTGAAGTTGTAGCTCTTTTGCATATTGAGAAACAAGGCCAGGTTTCCCTCCAGAACATACTTAGCCAAACATTTTCACCCTGTGGAGCTACAGCCCTGTGATACAAAGTGCTGAGGATGGGCTTGAAGGATCTTGAGCTTGGTGCAAAAACTTTTCTGACTTCAGTATATCCTACTCCATTTTAACCAATGGAGACAAATTCTTCAAGAGGTTCACATGTTATTCTGGCCTTCTAAGAAGCAGCAAGTGCAAAGGCCTTAAAAACTTCTTCAGCCAGAAAGAGTTTTTGAGTATCACCTAAAGGTGCCATACCCATAGTAAAAATGGTACCTGGCTGTTGTAGTCACAGTCAAAAGGAAGGGCCTGTCTTTTCAGAGGAAGAATGTGTTCTTCAGCATGAACAATTTGTAGTCCAGGGGAAGTCCACTGAAAGCACAGCAGCAAGGTACCTCCTGTAGAGAGGGGATGCAGGTACAAACTTAATGTGGAAGTATACCCAGCACTTCAATAATGTGACAGCTTCTGCTGCTTAGTGGGGTGGCCCAAAACATGCCTGCATTCACCAACAAGCTTGAATAATTTTCCTGTGAGAATTATTTAACATCCTAACCCAGCCTTCCAACAGATCATTTTGAAGATTTTAGGGGAAAAAACTGTCTAGTGAGATCACATTTTCAAAACAAATGATTGAAAATTCTCTCCAGTTGAGTGATTCCCTTCTAGTGGTTATTACATTTTAGAAATTTAATGTATAAAGTGCAAATTGTTAAGTTTGGCTTGTAAAGTTACAATATGAGGAGCAGTCTGTGGAGTCTGAGGGGGTTGTTTGTACTTTGCCAGTTGCGGCCATTTGAGTCGGAACAGTCTTTGCTGTTAGGAAGTTAATTGCTGGGACATGAAACTGAGGTAGCATGTCTTATTGCAGCTCTCCTCTGAGGTTACTGGGAAACAACTGAGTGGAAGAGAGTCTTAATAGCAATCCAGTATGGGCCATTTCCTCAGACCTTCCATTTCTTGCTGAAGATTGATATTTTAAATTCTTTTAATGAAGGTCAAGAAATTCCTAATTGACACTGTCAAGCAGGATTATACATTAAACAGCACTTCCAGCTATGTGCTGGTAGAGAGGCTTTTGGGGCAGAAGTTCTGGTGGATCTCATTCACTGCAAACCCCTGGCAGTGCTTTGAGGCCTGGTGTTGTAGAGAGAGACAACAAACTTAAAACTGCCCTTATAAAGTAAACGAAGTCATCAGTTACAGTCCCCGATTTCATCTTCCAATTGAACTTGAGGAAAGAAATCGTATTTCTAGGCTTATTAAGTTGAATTTTCTGCCAGCAATGCTGTATGACTGGATTGCACACGTATGGAAATGTGTTCTTATCTGTCCCAAACACTCCTGATGGAGTTATCTCTGAAGGACCTAATGGAGCCAGTGCTGGTGTCTGGACAATTTTCTTCATAGCTGCTTAAAGTTCTTTTTGTTAAATGTGTGTGGTATGTCTAGAGAAGGTAGGTGTAATACTGATCCCAACAAATACATATCAGACTTAGCCCAGGTCCACAGGAGGATAATTTCCTTGATGTATAAATGTGTTAAGTCCCACCTGCCATCATTCCCACCTCACTGGCATTCCAAGAAGGAAGGAGGCTGTGGCAGGGAAAGGCCACATTTCATACAAATTAGAGGCATCCTTTTTCTGTGTAGGTCCTGAAGCCTCTTCTCCTAGCTGTAAGCATATGTATTGGAAAGAGACTCCTAGACAAGCACCTAATCTCCAACACACTCCTTTTCCTGCTCCAACAGCCACTGCTTCCTGAGATGCTTTCCCCAGCTCAGGACTGCATACCCCAGGGAGAGGATGAAGCATTTAGTGTAAAAGCCCCTGTCCTGATTTGAGAGGCTGGAACTAATGGAGTTTCCTGCTTCCCAGACATACATGGACCACTGTTGTCTATGCATCAACCCCCTTTAGACTCTGAACCTGGTGGGTGCAGCCATCTGGGGCTGCTAAAGCCCCCACAGAGCCTTGGGGGTAGCAGTGGCTATACCTGTGCTGTGCTGGCAGAGAAGCCATTTCAATGGAGTGAAGCTTCATGACCCATTTACAGCTTTAGTGCCATCAACATTTCTCTTGCTTTTCTTCTAAAATGATGAAGTGATCCTAGAAATAGATTACTGTTCAAAGCCATTTCTGAGCTTTTAATTTGTCCAGACTTCTGTGCCACAGGCTATTATTTTTTTTTATTAAAAACAATCTCTCTGCCAGGAAACCTGACTAGTAGGGACTTCTTAAGAGCAGGAATACAGTACAGAGCATCTGCAGGCAGAGGGATAAATTTTATTAGGTGTGAGTATGTGCAAGGAACTCACAATTCACTTAGTTTTACCTGCTGAGGACTAAACTATACAGAATGTGACATGAGATGAAACTACATTGGTGGGAACACTGAAACTTATTGGTTGGAAAGCAGACATTTGGGGAAATACTGACCTTATCAGCTGCCTACAGGGATGTTTACAGCTTTAAAGAAATCACTTCCTTACCATCTTAGTAGCAGTGTGTGTCCTATCCAGAGAGATAAATGCTGTCCAGGGAGAAGCACTCTCCAAAATACCTTACTATCCATTCACTACCTGTGAGAGACTAGCTTCTGTCCAAGGACAGTGTGTGAATGTTTCCTGGCACATGTTGAACCCTTTGATCTTGTCAGTGTCTTAAAAAATTTCCAGTTACCCTGAGCAAGTGGCAATTGGTTATGTCGTTTAAAAATCCCAGCTCTCTTCCTCTCCTGATTGTATTAGTGACGGTGTGAGCTGCAGCAGCTGGCTTTGGGGCAGGCTGTGATCAGATCTGACAGGCTCTGAAGTTCTGATATGGCTTGGTATGGTACTAAGCATCATTCACAGCACCAAGATCAGAGTTTGCATCAGGACTTTAATCCTTGCTGAGACTAGGGGAGAGCTGAAACTGTGGGTTTTCCATTCTTGGAGTAGTTACATAGCAAGGATGAGGGCTGAGCCAGCTCAACAGGAGTACGTCTAGCTAGGGTTTTAATTAATACAGTATTAATGATAAGTTTTCATTGTGTTTTGATTGCACACACGAATTAGGTAAATAGAAATTCTGTAATTTGCTGTAGGGATTTTTCTTGTGCTTGTTTTAGGGATGGTACATTCAGAGCAATCTTCCTGAGGAGATCCAGTGAGCCCACATAGTGCCACCGGGAGCATCCTGGCATTGCACTTTCTTCAGCAATCCCTGTGAACACTGTGGGGTAGAACTTGGCCCAGATTTTCTTTTGCAGCCCTCTGGGAGATAAGCTAATTTTAATCAACAATACAATGCAGTTCTGAGGAAAAATGTTGTCCTAAAAAGAACAGCAGCTGGAAACTTTATACCTTTCAGTAGAGTCTTTGCTATATTGATTTTACATGCAAAGTACTTTAGGGAGTTAAATGCTTTAAATGGCTGAATTACCATCACCAGCTTTCCTGTTTCCCTCCACAAGCTATGCTTAGAAGAAAGGTCCTCTGAAAGACAACTTAGAGAGTCTGAGCTGGCCTCTTACTCTCTGTTGCTTACACCCGCCGTTTCTATTGGCTCATCCATTGCTGAGGGGGAGCAGCCCTGGGGGTACCACGCATGAAAAAGCTGCCTTAGAGCACCCACTGAGCCCAGAGTGCTCCTCAGCACCACCCCCCAACCCCCAGCTGCTGCAGGGACTGGGGACACCAGCCCTGCTCTCCTCACTGAGTGCAGAACCACTCACAATTTCAGAGGTCATTTTTCTAACAGGACTTTGAAAGAAAGCAACGTAGGAAGCAGGCACTTCAGAAGTGAGCAATATTACTGGTAATTACATTAAGCTACCAACCTCAAATTTTCACAACCCAAGAGAAAAATAGTGGGAATTGCATCTCAGAAAGACTTAATTGTGCATAAATGGTGCACAGATTGGCACAGTGGAGAAAAGAATTGAGAAAGCTGCGTATTTTCAAGATAGTGAAAAATATCACATACCCAATTCAGCACAATTGAACAATCACTGGTTTGGTCTTCTAGAACAAAATGTCAAAGCAAAAGCAAGCTGATCTGCTGCAAGAAGAACATCTCCCTGTCAAAACATTCATTTTCATGCTGTTGCTGTTAACTTTGCAGTATATTGCTTTTTCTAAGTGATATGAAGTGTAAATGGAAGTTGTAGATGAAAGGAAGCCTGTGTTGATGGGGTGGACATGCTGTGTCTCAATTACATCTTTGTTAATCATAGTTAGAGGTGTTACCTAAATAAGGTGGCGTTATCTCCTCCTTAACTGACTGGCTGCAAATGCATTTATCAGCAGGAAATGGAGCAAAACAAGTGCAAGGTGCCTGAATAATTCCTACTCGACTTTCTAGGGGGGACTACCCCCACCACTCACAATAGGCTTCTCTCTCTGTTTTTCTATCAAAATCCACTGAGCAAAGGTGCACATGGGAAATAATTTCAGGAGATGAAGATGCCTCTGGAACGAGTCAAGCAATTTTTGTTTGATATAATTTCTGACAAATCCAAATATTCAAAGGGATCACCACAAAGTAAAGCCATGGAAAAACTGTGTCAGTTGATGTCTGACCACACCCACCACAAGTGACAGCTGAGAGGACTCAGAGCACTGAAACAGCAATATTTCAGTTGCCATTTGATAGCAAGATTATTATTGTTTATGAATGCCTACAAGAATAATTCTTGATGCATATTTATCCAGGCTGTGCAGATCTGAGAAATATTGCCAGGCCATCTTCTGAGGTACAGTAAGGGAACTAATATGCTGGAAAGGCTGAAGGTTATTAGGAATCAGGCAGAAATCTAGGCTGAATGGAGTCACTGTTTATAATTGGCAATATGGGTGCCTGGCAGGAGAATGTACCCGACTGCAAACAGATATGTGGTACCATTTCATGAACATATCTGCTACCTTTCTTAGTGTGTAGGTAGTGACTCCACTTTGCCAATTGCCGTGAAGAAACTAAGGTATGAACTACGGGAAATGAGACTGATAATCCCTCTGCTAGGCAGAGGCCTTTGAGAGTAGCTGTTCCAGGTACAACAAAAGGACACTGCAGACTCATGAGAGAATTCCTTCCCTTGCTCGAGGCCCTTGTGCCTTGTCCAGTCAAGAATGAGGAGCTGGAGTTGCTCCTGCCCCAGGAAGAGGGTGAATGTAGTTAAGTGCCAGAAGCGGGGAAGAGAAGTGGGGGACAAATGAGAGCATGGGAGAGGAGACATGGTTTGGGGAAAAGTGTGACTTTATGGACAAAATCAGGCAGTAAAACTTCACTTCTCATCATTGGATGAGACAATTGTAAACTGCATGTACTTACAAATCCTTCACTGCCAAAAGCAGCTTGCTAGGGTAAGAGAGAGACTGAATCACTGCTGCTGCTGGCACAGGAAGGAGGGCTCCCCATATGCTCACTTTATGTTATTAGCTCCAGCTGAATGACCTGTATGTGACAGGTCTGGGAGGGAATAGAGAAGACACAATGAACTTCAAAGGTCCTGGCATGATGGCATTTAGAGACTATAGCAGCCAGCATACAACTGATGTTCCTCTGTGACTGATACATATTGGAATTCAAAATTAGACCCAAACCAGTTCCCCGATAAGGGGAGCTGGGAGAATAGCCAATAGCCTCCCCCAGGCAGCTGTAATAAGCATATACAGGAGATATCATCCAGAATTAATGTAAAAATAACATTTTTGTGGCTTTTAAAACACATCTTTTGCAATCACCAATTTTGATTGGTGAATCATCATGTCATGCTGTCATTTGTGGAAATGCAACAGATGGAGCAGCAGTCATCAGTGATCCATCAGAAACCACCTTAGGGCTGAGACTGGTGTCACAGGGCACTCTCAGAGAGAGAACTGTGATGGAAGGAAGCTTCTGTAGATGGTCTGCAGGATCCCTGGATCACAATATTTGTGATGGGTGCGTATATTTTATATGAAACTACTGGAGGCAATGTTACCAGATCATCCATAAGCATGTCAAAAGCAAGGCAATACTGCAGCTACTCTTGTCTGACAAACATTAAATCAGCCATCTTATGTTTATGCATTACAGTACAACCCTTAATTACTTGATTGCACACTGTGTTGATGGAGGACCTGTCTCAGCCTCTGCTCAGGGTGAACTTTGTGGGACAGATCTGCACAGCAAAGCACTGCTGTGTGCAAGGCTCTGCCTTCTTGTTGGTGTAGGAAGTGATGGGCTGAGTCAGTCAGTGATCAGCCTGAAGGGACAGGAGGGATGGCTGCTGAGCAAGCCACCTGAAATCACACTCTCCAGAGGTGGTTGCTAATTGTGTCACTAATCTTGTGGTAGCTGTTGGGTTCTAATGTATGGCACCAGGATGCATTTTGTAGCAGTACTGGCAAAGTACAACTGCAGTGAATGCTGATTAGTGTTAATGCCATGAACAAATGAAGTGCTATTGATAAGAGGTGAGTACAGGAGAAAATTGTCCTGAAAGCATGCCAGAAATGTGCATCCTGATCAGCACATGGTTTTGGGGTTTTTTTTTGTCTGAGCAATAGGAATTGTGCCAAATTCAGCTGGAAGGCTGCTATACAAATAAACACCAGTGACATGAAGCTCCTGGATTAGTACCATTAGTGATGTTAAAAAAAAAAAAAGTGATTAAACCCCACATATTAGATTTATTGAGTCACTCTATGGAGAGGAAAAAAGTCCCTTAGAGCCTGATTTAGTCTTGTCCTTCCTGTGTGAATAGCTGGGGAAAGGCCATCCTGTTTGTTATTTTTATTATAAAACCCTACAGAACAGGTATTACATTTCGTTGCCATCTTCAGGGAGTTGAACCAGCAGAGTAATTTGGGCCTAAACCTACCCAGTTGCTTTTCTGCTGAGTCTCTAGGCGGGAGGAGGTAGGAATCTGCAATGTGCCTGACACAAAAGGAGGTATGGGATGTATATCACAATTTCTCAGAAGAATTGTTACGAGTAATTCTGTCCATACAAAGGACAGTAATAAAAGCATAATTGGAAATCCATGTCCTGGTATCATGGGACCAGGTTGTCCCACACCTCTAAGCCCAGCTGTGCTAACCCTGCTAAGCACAGGGCTTGGTCTGGTCCCTGTGGTTCTCCAGTCTGGCTCCACTCCCCAGTATGACCTCCATCTTGCTGAGTCTAGTAAGAAATAAGAGTTCTTTGAATTTCAAATCCAGTAGAAGTGTTTTGGTGTGCCAGCTCCCCTATGATTAAAGATCCTGGCCCTTTTTTTAATTTTTAAACATTCGCAAGTGCAAATCTGGCCCTCAAGAGCACATTGTGTGCTTTACTTCATTTTTGTCATGGTTTCCCCTAAAAAAACTTATGAAAGGACTCCACTAAGCTCATGAAATAAATGGAAAGATGATCCCTTTGATTTGGAGATACTAGCAAAATCAAGACAAGACAGACTTGGAAAAGCCAGTTCACAATGGGAATAGGAAAGAAAGGAAAAGCTAGAGGGAAAGAGGTAATATAGTCAGTGTCATTTATATTTAAATTTTGCTTTTTTTAGTGGAGAAAGAGAAAGGACTTGTATTATGTTAATCTTGCCAAATCCTGATAAGAATTAAAATAGTTCCAGAGATGGTTATACTGGTATAAGCAAAACCCTTTGGAGGATCTCATAAGTTAATTTTGTTGACAGAATTAGGAAATAAGCAGCTGAAGAGAATCAGTGGAGACAGACAATCACAACAGAGAAGGGGAAAAATCTGTTCGGTGACATCTCTGGCTCACAACTCAGGAATTAATCAAATTGTAGTAGCCTGGGTCTCAGTTTAACAAGGTACTTAAGTATACGCCTAAATTTAGGTGTGCACACTAACTCAATGGTTTAGTGGATGACCTCAGCAGAGCCTAAATTATTCTATGATTAATCTCAGCAGTATTAACTTGTTGATGCATAAGGACATATTTATGCCAACTATGTGACTAAATTTGGATTCTAGGGTGCACAGCAGCAGAGAATCATTTACTTTCAGTGTTTATGAAAGAGAAATAGCTAAGCCCCGAAGAGTTAATACATCTATTTTACTTCTTGCTTGCACTGAAAATGAGATCAGCAGTATGTTTATTACATTCCCTAAATCATCCCAGACAGACAGCAACAGCCTTTTGCAATAAGTTTTCTAGCTGGCTGCTTGAGGACAAGTTAACTCCTACTTCAACTCCATTACCTTTGAGGATGTTTTTCCCACAGTGACTTTGATGTTTAGTGGACAAAGTAGAGGGGAATCAGGAGAAAAAAAAATAAAGTCTCCATTTGACCTGCACTGCATGATGCTGCTGTGATAAAATGTAGCTTATTTTTCAAAAGGTATTTTGGGGAGATCCATCCAATCTAAGTTGAGTCTAAAGTACAAAGTTATCTTGGCTTCCCTGTAGCAAGTGACCAGAGACAGGATATTCAGCCTATCCCAAAACAGACCTCTGATGTAGAATACATTTCTCTTCCCCTCTACTGACCCAGTGACTGTCTACTTTCTCACCAAGTATCAGAGGTTATGGAGCTGACTTTCTGACAAGGAAGGAACCTTTTTGTTTTGCTCTGTTCTTATCATTTTCTGGTTAAAAAAAATAATATTCCAAAGCTTCAACATTTATTTCATTTTATTTTATTAAAGTTTAACTGACGAGTTGCAGTTTTCTTTGATATTGCTCCAGGTCATTGTTTGTGAGGAGAAGTGGTTTGAGTGCAGAGTATCTTTGAGATATTCTACAGAAACCATTTTCTATAGCAACATAACTTTCAGCAGCACATAGCTATGAAGGAGACATGCTGGTTCTCCTCATGAAGCAAAGCTGTCACTGGGTTCTACACTTCTGCTAAGAAATCATGCCAGGGGGTTGTTCCAGTGCTGCCCTCTTAATAGACATGATATCTAAGAAAGACTTTGATGGGAGTTAGATAAGGCATTGAAAGATTTACTGCTTTGCCTGTCCCTGGGTTTGATGGCTTTCCGGAACAGGGAACACCAGTTTCATAATTCACACGCCCCTTAAACAGAAGAAGTTTTTTCTTTAATTTTTAAAACCCGAGGGGAGAGAGGATTTTATTGCCTGGTATTCAGTTTTGAGGGTTTTGAAAAGTTTGTGGGGGAAGAAGTTGAAATAAGCTAAAATTAATATTTGCAAGAGCTTGGTACAGTAGTCAGCTTGTCACTTCTTCTCCCCCTCTGCCCCTCACAAGGACTGTAGTCTTGGCCTTCTGGCTCTACAGTGTTTCCAGATCTTTACAGCCCTCACCCTGTCCCTGACAATTTATCAGGATTTTAAGATTTTGCATTCCCAAAGGCAGGGTGCAAAGTTCTTTGTCCATCTATTACTAAAAGGGTTCACAATTCCCACCAGAGGACATAACAAACCTGCTCTGCTGTTATTTATGGAGAAAAGCTGTTTGGATAGTCAGGATATGCCTGCTTCCTTTGTGAACACACACACAAATCCTAAGGACTGTTAAATACAAGCATAAATATAAGAATACCTGCACCAGGTGGTCCATATTCCTGGCATGCCACTTGTCATTCTTGATTTGACAGCTTTAGTTGGCAGTTCAGTGAGCAGCATTGATCCCGTGTGACTCTGTAATAACAAACAGCCAGTACTGAAAAACCCAACAATAGACATCTATCCTCCAAAGCAAAGTTAAAACCAAAAACATTCTCCTTTTACTTGAAACACTCCCAAATGGGATGAAATAAAAGGAGACATTGAAACAATATAATTATTAATATAAACCATAGACTATGCTGTAATAAACCAGTTCCAAATAATACTTGATCAAAGGCTTAAAAAGGCTTTACTCTGCTGCTTGTGCTCACCGTATTTTTTTTTAGATTGAATAATAATAATAAAATTTCCTTTCCAGTTACAAAGAGATTTTCAGTAGTAATTAGGGACGGATCATGTGGACAGGGGGAGATTTACAATGAAGTGTCTCTAAATATCCCAGTAGATATTGATCTCCTGGTGTATTTCAAATTCTCATTTCTTTTTTTATTAGTTTTATTGAAGTGTTTGTATATGGTGAAACAGTGCTGAAGTGTGTGAGCTGTGGCTACTGCAGGAGAATGCATACTTATCAAACTTACAAGCTCTGAGTACACTTCAAGGCATATTTTAATATGATGAAGGCATCTTTTGGTCTTACATGCTGGAGTCTACATTTGGGAGTGGTTTGACTTGACCAAACTTCTGTAAACAAATGTAGCAGTTCAGAATCTGCACGTTTCTCACCAAAGCATGATTCCACAGTTTTAGAGTGTCTCTTGCATATGGTCTATCAGCTCATAATTCTCCCCAAAAGGGAACAGCTTATTATTAATTTGTGTCTGTTTCCTCACAGGAAATCTTTTAGGATTTTACCACGGAAGGACCCATTTGATCGATGGAATAAAGTGTCAGGAGTTAGACAAACTAACCCTGGCTGTATGTAACAGCTTTACTGCAAAGTCTTGAACACCTTTCACATACCAGACCCTGGAGGCCCAAACTGTGGAATTTTCCTTGGATCTCAGAGGATGTCCCGGTAAGACAGCATGTGCACAGCTCCAGGTGTGGAGGCCATTAGTGGGATCTTGTAGATGCCTTCCAGTCTGGAGTGAAAAACTGTGTGCCAAGTTTCAGAGTACAAATGGAGATAGAATAAAAGGGAATGTTCAAAGCAAGCATCAGATTTGGCTGCACCTGGTATAGATTCTCTCTCCCATGCTCACTACGCTGCCTGTGTACACCCCAAATAGAGATTAAGCTGTTGGGATCCTAGAGATAGGCAATTTGAAATATCTTCTTCCTCTCTCTGTGTTCACACCTCTTCCTGTCCTCACCACAGAGCCATCACCTGATAGTCCACAGACCTTTTTTGGGTATGAGAAATAGTTCATGAACTCCCAAGGATTCAAAGCAAATCCATTGATGACAACTTCAAATTTGTTAGTAGGGCTACAGATCCAGACCCAAGCCTACCTGTACAGGCAGCAAAGTTCACTGTAGATACTATCTCAATTACTTTCTGAAAAAAAAGCAAAAGTAACTTGTTTGTGATCACAGCGTTTCTTTTCATAATGTCTTAAAGTATTGCTCCAATCCTTGGATCTCCTTTCTTGCCAGTGCCTTTGATCCGAACGCGATACAGACTAGTCAGATGTGTTCATAGACATCTTCAATCAGCTCACAGCTTTCTGTACTGACCCTAAGGATATAAGCCATATCTGTAAATGCATTTGCACTCAATAACTGAAAAGAAGGAAAAGCTGGAGAAATTAAATCCCACCAGACTCAAACAGCTTGTGTAATACAGTGCCTAGAACATTTTGTATTGGCCTTGTGTATAAAGATTGGAGAATGTAATGGCTATTGTATGTCATTCAGCAATTTCCTGTGTGAGGCAGTGCAGGGGCATTTATGTCCAAGGAACTTGCAGAAACCTTAGTTCTTAAGTCATCTGAAAGTAGAGAGGACAATGCACTTCAGATTATAAACTCTGTAAGTAAACCCTGTCATGTGGTCTGTAGCCCTGAACTAGTCCCTGGTGTCTGGGAAGCATTCGGTGGTCCTTCTATCCAGCCTGTAAAGGTCACTGAAAAGTTCCCAGGGCTTTTGGGTGCATTTGTTTAGGCCCAAATAGGATGGCCATTGGAAAATGTCACTTCTCATTCATAAGGCCAAATGTTCATTAGGCCAGATTTCACTTTCACTTTGGAAAGACAGCAGCTTTGGGGGTATTTGGGCTTACTTGCCTGAAACCAACATTGAAATTAACTTTCACCAGTTGTCTTCAAGGCTTCCACATTCATTAAGGTTTACAAAGCATTTCTTTTGTCAGTGTAGCTTTTTAAGTAGAGAAACTGCCAGGTTATACTCCTGCTCCTAAGGACACCTCCCTTTGTACAAGTGTGTCTTTGTCCTTAGCTGTGGCTCTGCCATGTCACCTTAGTGTAGGCAGCAACCACTCTTTACTGTGACCAGGTAGTCTTAGAAAGTAGCTGAATAAAATTTGTCACTAAGATCTGATTGTGGAAACAAGCCATAGCTCAAGTTGGAGGGCATTAACTTTCCTTTTCCTTATCTTGTATTACCCTCTAGTGGCTGAGTCCTTGAGCATCAGCATCTAAAGTAAAGACAAGAGGTTAACTGAATATTTTCATGCATTGTGCTTTAACTGACCATACATGACCTCTAAAGTTCCAATATGGTTTACCTTTTTTAAAAAAAAAAAAATCTTCAAAATAATAGAAAACTTGCAAAAAAAAACCCCAGCCAGTTTATCTTCAAAGAAAATGAATATGAGAAACAACATATTCTTGCCAAAGCAGGAAAAATGGTCTTCAACACCAAACAGTAGAAAACCACAGTAGGAAGATAAAAATAGACTCTACAAATGGATAAAGTATATTTTAATCATCCCTGACATCTTTCTGGACTGGTAATGAATGGGAAAGGCAAAAAGGCAATGAGTTTAAATTTTAAATACTTAGGAATAGAGTAGTATATTAAAAGCTTTCATTTTCACTTGTACTTGTTATGAAGGAACAATTATTCAAGGTTTCAATTATTATTAAATTATTCAATTATTTATGTTTGGAGGGATTTATATAGCATAAATTCATCAATATGTTTATCTCAAGGGATTTGCCAACGTAATCACTAAAATGTCTTGCTTTGTTCATTCTCAATTATCATTCTAAGTTTATCAAAGAGTCAGAACAATGTGTTTATTGTTATTAACAAATTAGCACGCTCTCATTGCTTAATTCCAGTTAAAGCAATAAATAAATCAGGTAACTTTTCACACTTCTATTATTTACAGAGGAATAGAGAGCTTCACATACCTATTTCCTTCAGAACAATTACATTAAATTTTGTATTTCTCTGACTTTTGTTACATTAGAAATGTTCAACAAGTATTCATGACGTGCTGTTTGCACTGTCAAGATAATGAGTTATGTGATATTAGCCCTGTTCTGGCAGAATGACTGACATAAATAACACACGTGGTTCAGGTTATGAATATAAGAACAGAACATTCAATTTGAAATCACATTGTTTCAGTGTGATTCTGTTGTTTATTGTAAGTAACAGAAACAATTCAATCAAGTTTGCATAGCTGCCCAACACTCAGAGGTTTCACCTGATATATTTAATGGCACTATATTCCTCTAGCAAATCTTTCCATAAGAACTATATAGCAAAGCAAACTCAGCAGGCATTCTTGATGAAGTCTGTTCAAATAAATGTGTAATGTTATTAGAAATTCATTTAGGATATATTGGAGCTTGGAACTCCAAACATATGTATATTTATGAATCACAAAGCAGTTCCCAAAATGTGGTCAGATCAATATTTGTTTGTAAATGGAACAGAATGTTTCCCCCCACCACTCAGGCCTAGCATATGCAATGGTCCTAAATACCAAGTTGTTGGGGGTTTTTTGCCACTCTTAAAATGAGGGCAGCTGCCCAAAAGTGCATCCTCTGTCTGTGGAACTTCACTGTAGTAAAATTCAAGTATTGTTGGGGATGTTTTATGTCTTGCAGTTCCAAATAGTGAAACCTCAGAGGAAAAAATCATGCCCAAATATCAGCACAGCACAAATGTGACGTGTACAATTTCTGGGGTCTTTTGCCCCAGTGCATTTGCTATCTGTAAACATCAGACCAGTTGCATCCCATGGCCTGAGCGTGGGAAGAGCATGTTTATTCTGTGCCACAGGCTTCCTCTGCTATGGAGACAGGGGGCTCCCTGCAGTGACACTGCAATGCTGCCTCTCCTCTCCTCTCCTCTCCTC